>JBBDGP010000530.1:1445000-1932865 GCA_037952835.1 Lithobates septentrionalis | reverse complement strand
TACCACAATGACAGTCTTAAACCTTTCACCTCTCTCCAAGCACAATTCAACTTACCGCTCACGGACTGCTATAAACACAACCAAATTTCCCATCTCCTAAGATCCATCAACTCACACCACATATATCTCTCAGAAGAAATCTGGCGATTTTACACTACATTCCCCTCTCCGACTAAGGGTATATCCTTCTTTTACAAAATCTTCCAACAAAAGCTCAATTATATTAACTCCCACCCCTTTCAAAAATGGGAATCTGACTTGGGTATAACCATCACAACCTCCCATTGGCTTAACGCTTTTAAATTGACATACAAGGCCTCTAAATGCATTAACCACTGGGAAATTTTGCAAAAAATAGCCCTTAGGTGGTATCTCACGCCCTACAGAATGTCTAAATTTTCCCTTACCAATTTGCCACTATGCTGGAGAAACTGCGGTTCTGTAGGCAACCTTCTCCATGTATTCTGGACCTGCAAACATTTGACCAGCTTTTGGAACAGCATATTTCATGCTATCTCTACCATTACAGGGATCTTGACACCCCCCAACCAGAGCTTGGCAGTCCTGAATATAGGCATAGAAACCTTGCCCTTGGATCTACAAGTTGTGGTTACGCACATTCTTCTGGTAGCCAGAACACTGATAGCAAAATATTGGAAATCCAATAAAGCTCCCAACACTTCTGAAGTATTCGGGACTACCCAATCCAACTATGTCTATGAGTCTTTACTGGCTAGCAGACGGGGTACTAGGAAACCATTTGACTCTCAATGGAAAATATGGAAAGATTGGTATAATGTAGATTGATATTATCCCCCACCCCCACCTACTTCCCTCAGTACTTGTAAAGGTCAGACCAAAGACTATTCCCCTTTTTACCTTGTTCGTACCCCACCCTATGTTAATGTTTATGTTACCTCACAAAAATGTTGTTTTCAATTCATTTACATACCCATTTTCTAAAGTATACCCAGCTATGGACATCTTTATTGTCATATATACATTTATTTGTGCATTAGGAGAACGGTTATAATATACTGCTGAATGTATACCTTTATATTTTTGTATTACTCGTATTCTTTGTTATATAATGGAAAACTTCAATAAAAAACTATTTAAAAAAAAAAAATGTTAGCTGTGCTCTGATCTGAGGAAGGGCGGAGCCCGAAACTGAAATCTTTTTGAACACATTCTGAGATGTAATTTTACAAATCTTTGAACGAATAAACAAAGTTTTTAAGTGCAGCAATCCTCTGGACTTTTTTCTTTTATATATATATATTCTGTATTCAGTGTAGCCTATATATTCAGTGTAGACTCTATATTCAGTAAATGTAGGCAGTGTAGTTTATATAACAGTATATTAAAGTGGTTAAGGGGAACCCTGTGGCAAAATGTAAAAAAAAATGGAGTGGGGGTCCCTCCAAAATCTATACCAGGCCCTTTAGGTGTGGTATGGATTTTAAGGGGAACCCCATGCCAAAATAAAAAAAAATGGCCCAGGGGTCCCACCCCCAAAATCCATACCAGGCCCTTCAGGTCTGGTATGGATTTTAAGGGGAACCCTGTGCAAAATATTTATTTTTAATAAAGGAATTGTCAAAAACTGTCTGCTGTTGTTTTTACTTTTTTGATACTTTTTTGGTGAATGGGTAGAGGTACAATGTACCCCATACCCATTCACATGGGGGGGGCGGGATCCGGTGGCCCCCTTGTTAAAGGGGGCTTCCATATTCCGATAAGCCCCCCGCCCGCAGACCCCCACAACCACCGAGCAAGGGTTGTGGGGATGAGGTCCCAAAGCACTCTCTCTATGTTAAGGGCATGTGGCCTGGTATGTTTCAGGAGGGGGGATGCCCTCTGGCCCCCCCCTTTTCCTAGAAGAGGGTGATCATCGCTCCAGGAAAATTTGAACAGACCAAAGGTAAATCTTTCTCGGTTCGGAGGTTGTAGGTGCTGGCTATTGCTGATAGCGATAAACAGGAATGGATTCTGGACAGCCGCACTCGTAAATTAGCCTTGTTTATTAAGAAAATGCCCATCAATAGCAAGGTAACAGCAGACAGGAGAAGAGCTGACGTTTCGCACTAACGCTAGTGCTTACTCATAGCTCAGACTTCTCCTGTCTGCTGTTACCTTGCTATTGATGTGTATTTTCTTACTAAACAAGGCTAATTTACGAGTGTGGCTGTCCAGAATCCATTCCTGTTTATCCCCCCCCTTTTCCTGCGGCCTGCAAGGTTGCATGCTCGGATAAGAGTCTGGTATGGATTTTGGGGGGACCCCCACACCATTTTGTTTTAGAATTTTGGCGTGGAGTTACCCTTAATATCAATACCAGACCTGAAGGGCCTGGTAATGGACTTGGGGAGAACCCACGCCATTTTTTTCAATGATTTTTTATGTATATTGCCAGGATCCGACAATACATTACAGCCACGAGCAATTTTAAATGACATTTTTTCCTTTAGAAATGTAATTTTGCTGCGGTACTGTTATAAACACGGTCAAGAGGCACTTCTTTAGAGGCAGACAAAGGGGACCCCCCAGGCACGATATTTAAAGGAATATTTCATTTTTATTGTTTTACTTTAAGCATTATTGAAATCACTGCTCCTGAAAAAAACGGCCCTTTTAAAAACTTTTTTTTGAATTGATACATGTCCCCTGGGGCAGGAGCCGGGTCCCCAAACACTTTTTATGGCAATAACTTGCATATAAGCTTTTAAAATGAACCCTTTTGATTTTTCACGATTGTGTCCCATAGACTTTAACGGTGTTCGCAACAATTTTTTGTCTGTTCTCATGTTCTGGTGCAAACCGAACCGAGGGGTGTTTGGCTCATCTCTAATGATTTATATATAGATTTTTTAATTCTGTCATTGGTACACATTCCCCCTGGCAGTGCCTGATCTTCCATGCCTTTTGCATTACAATAGTTTGCTTACTAGCCCTACAAATGTCCATAATTTAATAACAAGATTCACTCCACACTCTATAAACCTCAATAGGGTTCCCCTCAAAATTCAAGAACTTCAAACTTCGAGCATAATTTGTGGAGATGTTTAGGAAGTGAACCCAGGAAGATTCACTCATCTTTTTTTGAGTGTATAATGTCTCGTCCATATGAAAAAAACAAAAGTAATTTAAAAATATATGTTATGTATGTGGCATACTGTATAATTTATTGACATTTTATATTCAGCAAGTTTATTTTCTCTTAGATAAATCTCCTGAGCACATTTATAATGAGGTTCTTTCTGCTACTCATCATCACCGTTAGCGTCTGTTCTGAAGTTCCTCCATGCAGTCTTGAATTAACAGGATATGTAGAGAGCATACAAGAAGGTGGAGACCTGATACTTGGTGGAATCGTATCATTGTCTTCATCATATTATGGTCCACATCATGCCGATTTCAAAGATAAGCTCAGCATTGTATCATGTGCAACGTAAGTGTCAAATGCCCATAAAAATATTGGTATATCAACCACATAACAGTGCATATGGAAGTAAACCAGTACTGCAGGGCATAGCAATACCTTTCCTTTAGAGCCAGTCCTGCATCATAATTTTATACTTCCTTTCCCATAACTCTTACACTGCCCTCTTCACAACCTGGAGTATTAGTCCTGTGAAAGCTCCAGTTGCATACCAGCCAGAGCTTACAGAGATCTGAGGAACCTCTCCCTACCCCTGTATGAAAGCACTGGGCCAAGCACAAGGATGACCACAAGAACAATTGTGCATGGGCTCCAGGGCCAGATTAAGAGCATCACGGGCCTGGTGCTGAGGATTTCGGTGGGCCTTTTTATGGAAACAAAATGAAAATGCAAACAATTTTTCGCTAAAACGAATTAAATATACTCTCACCAGTAATACCAGCCGTGCAGCCTCTGAGCAGCAGCAACACCACCAATACCACCTGCTATGCAGTCTCTCACCAGCAGCAACATAGGGAAACCACATTTCCAAACTGTCATTTAGGGACAACCCCCTCTTCCCAAAAAAAGATAAGGGTGGAGGATGTAGTCTCGGGGTTGGCGGGGAAATCGGCATTGGAGGTGATTTGTCAGGCAAATGGCTGGTGTTAGTACTTAAAATCAATCATCCTGACACCATGCTTGATATGGTGTCAGGATGATCAAATTCCATTATTTCAGTTACTACATCGTAATATATAGTGAAATAGTTCAACTCACCATCATGCAGAATCAGTGGGAACCTGAGCTTGTCACTTGCCACCAGATGCAGCTTGTCACTTGCCACCCATAGCCTGCCACCAGATGTAGAGTATCACTTTCCACAGTTGCCTGCCGCTAGATGCAGCATGTCACTTGCCACCAGCAGCCTGCCACCAGATACAGTGTGCCACTTGCTACCCACAGCCTGCCACAGATACAGTGTGCTACTTGCCACTAGCAGCCTGCCACCAGATACAGCGTGCCACTTGCCACCAGCAGCCTGCCACCAGATACAGTGTGCCACTTGCCACCAGCAGCCTGCCACCAGATACAGTGTGCCACTTGCCACTAGCAGCCAGCCACCAGATACAGTGGGCCACTTGCCACCAGCAGCATGCCACCAGATACAGTGGGCCACTTGCCACCAGCAACCTTTCACCAGATACAGTGCGCCACTTGCCAACCACAGCCTGTCACCAGATACAGTGTGCCACTTGCCACTAGCAGCCAGCCACCAGATACAGTGGGCCACTTGCCACCAGCAGCATGCCACCAGATACCGTGGGCCACTTGCCACCAGCAACCTTTCACCAGATACAGTGTGCCACTTGCCACCAGCAGCCTGCCACCAGATACAGTGTTTCACATGCTACCACCAGCCTGTCACCATATACATTGTGCCACTTGCCACCAGATACACTGTGCCACTTGCCACCAGCAGCCTGCCACCAGATACAGTGTGCCACTTGCTACCAGCAGCCTGCCACCAGATAGTGTGCCACTTGCCACCAGCACCCTGCCACCAGATACAGTGTGCCACTTGCCACCAGCAGCCTGCCACCAGATAGTGTGCCACTTGCCACCAGCACCCTGCCATCAGATACAGTGTGCCACTTGCCATCAGCAGCCTGCCACCAGATACAGTGTCACTTGCCACCAGCAGCCTTCCACCAGATACAGTGTGCCACTTGCCACCAGCAGCCTGCCACCAGATACAGTGTGCCACTTGCCACCAGCAGCCTGCCACCAGATACAGTGTGCTACTTGGCACTAGCAGCCTGCCACCAGATACAGTGTGCCACTTGCCACCAGCAGCCTTTCACCAGATACAGTGTGCCACTTGCTACCAGCAGCTTGCCACCAGATAGTGTGCCACTTGCCACCAGATACAGTGTGCCACTTGCCACCAGCAGCCTGCCATCAGATACAGTGTGCCACTTGCCACCAGCAGCCTGCCACCAGATACAGTGTCACTTGCCACCAGCAGCCTTCCACCAGATACAGTGTGCCACTTGCAACCAGCAGCCTGCCACCAGATACAGTGTGCCACTTGCAACCAGCAGCCTGCCACCAGATACAGTGTGCCACTTGCAACCAGCAGCCTGCCACCAGATACAGTGTGCCACTTGACACTAGCAGCCTGCCACCAGATACAGTGTGCCACTTGCCACTAGCAGCCTGCCACCAGATACAGTGTGCCACTTGTCACCTGCAGCCTGGCACCAGATACAGTGTGCCACTTGCCACCAGCAGCCTTCCATCAGATACAGTGTGCCACTTGCCAACCACAGCCTGTCACCAGATACAGTGTGCCACTTGCCACTGACAGCCTGTCACCAGATACAGCGTGTCACTTGCCACCAGCAGCCTGCCACTAGCAACGTGCCACCACATACAGTGTGCAACTTGCCATCAGATGCAATGTGCCACTTGCCACCAGCAGCCTGACCCCAGATACAGCATGTCACTTGCCACCAGCAGCCTGCCACTCCCTCCAGGACTCTTCCAGGATGGAAAGAAGGGACAGGGCCTGCATAGTCAAACAAATCCCTGGAGCCCCCACCCCTCCTCATCTGGGATGGTATGGTTGTGTGTAAAATGAATGCCAGCAGTATTGATCAGACCAAGTTCTATAGAGGGGGGTGTGTACAAGCCTTTGGGCTCACACTGGTGTGCTGCAGTTTGGGCGCACTGCTTGTGTATCTGCAGTTTTAGCTGCAGACCTATTGCTTTATATCAGGTTGCATATTTTTGCTGCATTTTCTGACAGTGCGCCAAAGATAAAATGCAGCACGCAGGAATTTTGGTGCGCTTTCAGAAAAAACATGCAACCTAATAGAAATCAATAGGACTGTGGGTAAAACGCAGGAAAACTGCGGATACACCAGCAATGGGCCAAAACACAGCAAAGCAGTGCGAACCCACCTAAAAGCACAAGGAGCCAAGTCTATATATGGACTGCAGTTATAACAGCCATTGCTGAAGATAAAGGCAAAAGAGGGGGAGAGAAGGGAGATAAGAGTCCAGTCACTGAGCTCACACTTGGATGGTCAGAAGCTTATCACTCAGATATGTGTTCAGTTCACCTTCTATCTGCCGGCTGCTCTGTTCATAATTTCCCAACCCACACGGCTCCTTCACTGCACACAGAGAGAGAAGAGAGAGGGGAGGGGGAAGGCAGAGCCATTCGTGTAGGGGGGGAACTGTGCACTGTAACACTAATAACCACAGTAAGCCAACACAGATGCAGCCAGACACCCCTACATTTGCACACAGCTTCTCCTGTCCCATAGAAGTTTATCGACAGGAGAAACCGGGCTTATAATGCTGGCTGGGAGGGCCGATTTTAAGGCAGGGGCCTGGAGCTGCAGCTCCATCAGCCCCTATGTTAATCCGGCCCTGATGGGCTCAGTTCACCAGCTGTTTATCTAACTCATCAAACATTTTGAAAATTGCAAACTTAAGTCTATGGGACGCATATCTTGAAAATAAATTCTGACCATTTTTAAGGTAATAGGCAAGATATTGTCAAACAAAGGGCACAGGTAGCTGGGCACTGCTCTATGGTTCATGTACCATTGCAAAAATAAATTTATTAAATTTTGTTCAGCTGGCATATGGTAACATTTTTATGCAATTTAAAGGGCTACATGGGAAAAACACCAAGCATTTAATTGTCTGCTTGGGAGATGCCTTTAAACTGGTGCTGAGAAGTGATGCGGGGTGCTGAGAGTGGTGCGGGGTGCTGAGAGTGACGCAGGGAAATGAGAAGTGACGCAGGGTGATGAGAAGTGATGCAGGGTGATGAGAAGTGACGCGGGGTGCTGAGAGTGACGCGGGGTGCTGAGAGTGACGCGGGGTGCTGAGAGGGGCTGTGAGGTAATTGGAGTAGATATAGTGCCAGGGGAGCTTGGAGTAGAGTAGAGTACCAATAGCAAGTATGTCCTTATTATCCCCATTGGAATAGAGGGCAAAAATGTCCAACAGGATTGGTAATGCCACTCAGTGCACATCCTGCTCCATGTATGCGAATACTACTGTGTGAGATGTCAGCTAGTTTTTTCCCTGGAAGCCCAGATCCTGGATCCTGAAAACAAAGTGGCAACATTGCGCAGCATCAATAACCTGGAAAGGAGTTGGGCATTATGCAGCAGGTGCTGGCAAGGGACTAGTGTAGAGGAGGTTGGAGACATGGAAGCACAGGAGCCAGAGGTAGGTAGCTGGGTGACAGCTAGAAGGAGGGGTAGAGTGAAGAGCACTAGGGAGGCCAGTCCTGAGTTGGTACACCCCAACAAATATGCCAAGTGATGTTGGGGATATAAACTCAGGGGTGGTAGTGCTGGAGGAGGTGCCCTCCCCTAGCTACCAGGGGAGTGACTGCTCCGATAATGAGGGGGGAAGAGATGCAGGAAAGGTTAGACAGGTACTGATAGTAGGGGATGCAGTTATTAGGAGAACAGAGAGGGCAATATGTCACAAAGACCGCGGTCACCGAACAGTATGTTGTTTACTGGGCGCTTGGGTTTGGTACATCGCAGATCGGGTGGACAGATTATTGGGTGGGGCTGGGGAGGACCCAGCTGTCATGGTGCACGTTGGCACCAATGACAAAGTGAGAGGAAGGTGGAGAGTCCTAAAAAATTATTTCAGGGACTTAGGGAATAGATTAAAGAAAAGGACCTCCAAGGTGGTTTTCTCAGAAATACTACCTGTGCCTCAAGCCACACCAGAGAGGTAGCAGGAGCTTAGGGAACTGAACAAGTGGCTGAGCAACTGGTGTAGGAAAGAGGGGTTCGGGTTTCTGGAGAACTGGGCTGACTTCTCAGTCGGTTACCCACTCTTTAGTAAGGATGAGCTTCACCATAATGGGGATGGTGCATCTCTATTGGGAAGAAAGATGGCCGCAAAGTTGGAGGGGCTTTTAAACTAGGTGTTGGGGAGAGAGTTTCCAAGGAAGTGGCAGTGAGCAAAGGACAGAGAGTTATAGTGGAGTCAGTAGTGATAATATAGCGGAACGTCTAATCCAGGGGTGAATGAGTTGTCAAATCAAAAATAAAGCATGAGAAAGGTTAAGGAGAAATTAATATGCACTCATACAACACTGAGAGGAGTATACACAAATGCCAGGAGCCTAGCTAACAAAATGGAGGAACTGGAGCTGCTATTACACAAGGAGGACTTAGACTTTGTGGCAGTAACAGAAATATGGTTTGACAGCTCAAACGACTGGCTGGAAGGACAGGGGAGGTAGAAGAGGGGGAGGGGTGTGTCTATATATATCAAAAGCAATGTAAGGGTGGTAGAGAGGAGTGACATTGTGAATGGGATGAGGGGGGAAGTGGAGTTTGTGTGGGTAGAACTCCAAAGAGAAGATGTAAGAGGGAAATTAATAGTGAAGTTATGTTACAGGCCCCCCAACCTGAAGGAGGAGGAGGAGCTGGACCTCCTATCACAGTTAGAAAGGCAGCGAGGCAGGGAAATGTCATCATAATGGGAGACTTTAATTATACCGATATCAACTGGGCAGAGGGGACAGCTCACTCATTAAAGGCCCATCATTTCATGAATGTCTTGCAGGACAACTTCATGTCTCAATTAGTGGATTCTCCAACTAGAAAGAATGTATTGCTAGATTTATTAATTATAAACGATCCAAGTCTGATCTCAGATGTAGCAGTACAGGACAACTTGGGATCTAGCAATCACAGGATGATCAAATTTAGCATAAATCATAGGAAAAGGAGGCATGAGGGTAGCACAAGAACTCTAAATTTCAAAAGAGCACACTTTTCTGAACTGTGCTCAATACTACAAGACATCAATTGGGACCTAATCATAGAAACATTGAACACTGAGGAAAAATGGGAATGTTTCAGGAACATATTAAACAAAGGTATCACACAGTACATTACAATCGGAAATAAATATAGAAGAGCGAAGGTTAAACCTGGATGGCTAAACTGTAATGTAAAAATTCTTATTAGAGAGAAAAAATGGCCTTTAAAAATGTAAAGCGGAGTGGGCATTGTCAGCATCCCATCACTACAAAGAATGCAATAAAAAGTGTAAGAACGAAATCAGGGCAGCTAAAAAACACTATGAGAGACACATAGAGGAGCGTACAAAAAATCCCAAGGAATTCTTTAAACTGTAAAAAAGCAAAATCAGAGCACATTGCCCATATAAAAGAGGATGAAGGGAGGATGGTTACAGATGATACAGAGAAGGCAACTGTACTAAATGCTTTCTTCTCCTCAGAAAAAGGGAGGGGTATATTGACCACGACACTATTGTTGGTAATGCCCCATACACACGGTCGGATTTTCCGATGGAAAATGTCCGATCGGAGCGTGTTGTCGGAAATTCCGACCGTGTGTGGGCTCCATCGGACATTTTCCATCGGATTTTCCGACACACAAAGTTGGAGAGCAGGAGATAAAATTTTCCGACAACAAAGTCCGCTGTCGGAAATTCCGATCGTGTGTACACAAATCCGACGGACAAAGTGCCACGCATGCTCAGAATAAATAAAGAGATGAAAGCTATTGGCCACTGCCCCGTTTATAGTCCCGACGTACTTGTTTTATGTCACCGCGTTTAGAACGATCGGATTTTCCGACAACTTTGTGCGACCGTGTGTAGACAAAACAAGTTTGAGCCAACATCCGTCGGAAAAAATCCTAGGATTTTGTTGTCGGAATGTCCGAACAAAGTCCGACCGTGTGTACGCCCTATAACACTTTACAAGATGTACCCTCATGGCTAACAGGCTGGAGTCAAGGAAAGACTAGATAAGTTTAACACAAATAAGTCACCAAGACCAGATGGCTTAGAGTCCTCAAAGAACTCAGTCGGGTTATAGCTAGACCATTGTTCCTAATCTTTGTGGACAGCATACTGACAGGAATTGTACCAGCTGATTGGAGAAAAGCCAATGTGGTACCAATATTCAAAAAAGGGCATAGACATATTCCGGGGAACTACAGGCCAGTCAGCCAAACATCAATAGTAGTTAAATTTTTGGAGTTGATGATAAGGGACTATATCTAAGAATTTTCTGATTAAAACAGTATCATTAGTAGTAATCAGCATGGGCTTACGAAGAGTCGTTCTTGCCAGACCAATCTGATAATATTCTAATGCAACGTACACGCGGTCGGACTTTTCGACTGGACTGGTCCGACGGACTTTCCGACGGACTTTTGACAGACTTCCGCCGGACTTTTTTTTATGAAGGGACTTGCCTACACACGACTTGACTACGGACAGCCTTGCCTACACACGACGGACTTTCCGGTGGACCTATTTCCCGACGGAGTTACGGCGGACTTTCCAAATGAACGGACTTGCCCATGCACGAACAAGTCCGTTCATTTTGAACTTGACGCGGGTATGACGGGACTAGAAAAGGAAGTCAATCTCGACACTTTTATCGGCGAGATTAACACCTTGCGAGACCTGTCACGGGGCATACCAGGCCCTTAGGTCTGGTATGGGTTTTCAGGGGAATCGGGTGATGTTGACCATGCCCTCTTCTGACCTCACAGTCCCAGCATGCCCAGGGACTGTGACGTTATAAGGGGGCGGGGTCACCGCCTATAAAAGTCATCGCGCACTGCTCACACATCATTACAGCGGGAGAGAGCGTTTTGTCAACATCGGAAGAAGAGAAGAGGGGAGAAGACGACGCAGAAGTCCGGGCCACCGCTAGCAAAAGAGTGGCACAAGAGCAGAAGATAGCGGAGGAGCCTGGCAGAAGAACCGGAGAGCAGGAGAAGAGGCCGATCACCGAGAGAAGAACCCAAACATCGGGAGAAGAGGCCGGAGTGAGCGGAGAAGAACCGAACATCGGGAGAAGAGGTCGGAGAGAGTGGAGAAGAACCAGACATCGGGAGAAGACGCCGGAGAGAGCGGAGAAAAACTGGACATCGGGAGAAGACGCCGGAGAGACCCCCAAAATCGGAAGAAGACCCCCGGAGTTGTCTAAAAAATTACTTTAAAAACCTGTCTAGTGTGTTTTTTTTTATTGACACTTTTTCCCTAGGTGAATGGGTAGGGGTACGATGTACCCCATACTCATTCACATAGGGTGGGGGGCCAGGATCTGGGGGCCCTCTTATTAAAGGGGGCTCCCGGATTCCGATAAGCCCCCCATCTGCAGACCCCAACAACCAACGACCAGGGTTATCGGGAAGAGGCCCTTGTCCTCATCAACATGGGGACAAGATGCTTTGAGGTGGGGGGCTTCAGGGCGCCCCCTCCCCCAAAGCACCCACCACCCCATGTTGAGTGCATGCAGCCTGGTATGGTTCAGGAGGGGGGGGGCACTCGCTCGTCCCCACCCCCTGGATTGAAGAAAAAGCGGTTTAACCTTAAGCTGTGCAGGGGGTTTGTACTGTCAGGGCGGTAAAAATGTGTAACTCTCTTCCACAATTGGAGGTGTCAGCAGGGAGTATTGATGTTTTTAAAAGACTCTTGGATGTGCATCTTAACCACTTCAGCCCCTGACAAATTTACCCCCTTCCTGACCAGGCCATTTCCCCCCCACAAATAGAGCTTTCTTTTGGTGGTATTTGATCACCTCTGCAGTTTTAATTTTCTTGCGCTATAAGCAAAAAAATTTTAATGATTAGTCCTTCAAGCTTCAGCAGCGCTAGAACATTTAAATTATACTGAAATGTTAGAGATCTGTGCATCCAAATGGGATAAAGTCCAGGAAATCAGTGTGACAGTTCACACATCAGCTGTTTGGGGTCTTTTATACCAATATAAAACCCCTTCCCTTATAAAATTGCACTTATAAACAACTGTTTGAAAAAAACATCCAACATAGATATTGCACTGTATGTTCGGTTCCATTAATCTCACCACCTCTCATGGAGCTTTTATATTGGAATAAAAGCTTTTACAGTTTTACACTGAGGCTTTTTTTAACCCTTCCTTTTGCCCAAGTTTTATGGAAAGTTTGTAGCTGGCTTTATCTGGGTGAAACAGAGGACCAGAGTGTGCACACAGAGCGAGACGTACACAGGAGGAATAGTGAGAGTGCGCTGAGAGCGCCACACCATTATTATCTGTCCTATCTGCTTTTAACCATTTGTGTAAATGTAAGCGTCTACCCGTTTTCGTTTTAATAAACATCTTTATATTAACATACTACACTAGTGGAGCCCCTTCTCTCCTCTCTCCTCTTCCCTCCTATTACTGGGCTGGCTATATCTGAGCTATTTTAGGAACCTCAGCAGGGGATCCCGGAGCGGAGATTCACAATCCACCGCGCTGACATATTACAGCAGCCAAGTCTACGGACCCAAAACTCAGAGATGCTTTAAATTACCAGCCTTGAGGTGAGAGTTCTGGGAGACCAGATATATATGGAATCTTAAAGGGCAACACCACCATCACCCATGTTTAACCACTTCAGCCCCGGAAGGATTTACCCCCTTCCTGACCAGAGCACTTTTTACAATTCGGCACTGCGTCGCTTTAACTGCTAATTGCGCGGTCATGCAATGGTGTACCCAAACGGAATTTGCGTCCTTTTCTTCCCACAAATAGAGCTTTCTTTTGATGGTATTTGATCACCTCTGCCGTTTTTATTTTTTGCGCTATACACGGAAAAAGACCGAAAATTTTGAAAAAAAATGATATTTTCTACTTTTTGTTCTAAAAAAAATCCAATAAACTCAATTTTAGTCATACATTTAGGCCAAAATGTATTCGGCCACATGTCTTTGGTAAAAAAAATGTCAATAAGCGTATATTTATTGGTTTGCGCAAAAGTTATAGCGTCTACAAACTAGGGTACATTTTCTGGAATTTACACAGCCTTTAATTTATGACTGCCTATGTCGTTTCTTGAGGTGCTAAAATGGCAGGGCAGTACAAAACCCCCACAAATGACCCCATTTTGGAAAGTAGACACCCCAAGGAATTTGCTGAGAGGCATGTTGAGCCCATTGAATATTCATTTTTTTTGTCCCAAGTGATTGAATAATGACAAAAAAAAAAAAAAAAAAAAAAAATTACAAAAAGTTGTCACTAAATGATATATTGCTCACACAGGCCATGGGCATATGTGGAATTGCACCCCAAAATACATTTAGCTGCTTCTCCTGAGTACGGGGATACCACATGTGTGGGACTTTTTGGGAGCCTAGCCGCGTACGGGGCCCCGAAAACCAATCACTGCCTTCAGGATTTCTAAGGGCGTACATTTTTGATTTTACTCCTCACTACCTATCACAGTTTTGAAGGCCATAAAATGCCCAGATGACATAAAATCCCCCCAAATTACCCCATTTTGGAAAGTAGACACCCCAAGCTATTTGCTTTGAGGCATGTTGAGTCCATGGAATGTTTTATATTTTGACACAAGTTGCGGGAAAGTGACAAATTTTTTTTTTTTTTTTTTTTTTTTTTGCACAAAGTTGTCACTAAATGATATATTGCTCACACAGGCCATGGGCATATGTGGAATTGCACCCCAAAATACATTTAGCTGCTTCTCCTGAGTATGGGGATACCACATGTGTGGGACTTTTTGGGAGCCTAGCCGCGTACGGGACCCCGAAAACCAATCACTGCCTTCAGGAATTCTAAGGGCGTACATTTTTGATTTTACTCCTCACTGCCTATCACAGTTTCGGAGGCCATGGAATGCCCAGGTGGCACAAACCCCCCCCCAAATGACCCCATTTTGGAAAGTAGACACCCCAAGCTATTTGCTGAGAGGCATGGTGAGTATTTTGCAGCTCTCATTTGTTTTTGAAAATAAAGAAAGACGAGAAAAAAAAATTTTTTTTTTCTTTTTTCAATTTTCAAAACTTTGTGACAAAAAGTGAGGTCTGCAAAATACTCACTATACCTCTCATCAAATAGCTTGGGGTGTCTACTTTCCAAAATGGGGTCATTTGGGGTTTTTTTTTGCCACCTGGGCATTCCATGGCCTCCGAAACTGTGATAGGCAGTGAAGAGTGAAATCAAAAATTTACGGCCTTAGAAAGCCTGAAGGCGGTGCTTGGTTTTCGGGGTCCCGTACGCGGCTAGGCTCCCAAAAAGTCTCACACATGTGGTATCCCCGTACTCAGGAGAAGCAACAGAATGTATTTTGGGGTGTAATTTCACATATTCCCATGGCATGTTTGAGCAATATATCATTTAGTGACAACTTTGCGCAAAAAAAAATAAAAAAAATAAAAAATTGTCTCTTTCCCGCAACTTGTGTCACAATATAAATTATTCCATGGACTCAACATGACTCTCAGCAAATAGCTTGGGGTGTCTACTTTCCAAAATGGGGTCATTTGGGGGGGTTTTGAACTGTCCTGGCATTTTATGCACAACATCTAGAAGCTTATGTCACACATCACCCACTCTTCTAACCACTTGAAGACAAAGCCCTTTCTGACACTTATTGTTTACATAAAAAAATAATTTTTTTTTGCAAGAAAATTACTTTGAACCCCCAAACATTATATATTTTTTTTAAAGCAAATGCCCTACAGATTAAAATGGTGGGTGTTTCATTTTTTTTTCTCACACAGTATTTGCGCCGCAATTTTTCAAACGCATTTTTTGGGGAAAAAACACACTTTTTTACATTTTAATGCACTAAAACACACTATATTGCCCAAATGTTTGATGAAATAAAAAAGATGATCTTAGGCCGAGTACATGGATACCAAACATGACATGCTTTAAAATTGCGCACAAACGTGCAGTGGCGACAAACTAAATACATTTTTAAAAGCCTTTAAAAGCCTTTACAGGTTACCACTTTAGATTTACAGAGGAGGTCTACTGCTAAACTTACTGCCCTCGATCTGACCTTCGCGGCGATACCTCACATGCATGGTGCAATTGCTGTTTACATTTGACGCCAGACCGACGCTTGCGTTCGCCTTAGCGCGAGAGCAGGGGGGACAGGGGTGCTTTTTTTTTTTTTTTTTTTTTTTTTTTCTTTATTATTATTATTTTTTTATCTTATTTTTAAACTGTTCCTTTCATTTTTTTTTTAAATCATTTTTATTGTTATCTCAGGGAATGTAAATATCCCCTATCATAGCAATAGGTAGTGACAGGTACTCTTTTTTGCAAAAATTGGGGTCTATTAGACCCTAGATTTCTCCTCTGCCCTCAAAGCATCTGACCACACCAAGATCGGTGTGATAAAATGCTTTCCCAATTTCCCAATGGCGCTATTTACATCCGGCGAAATCTAAGTCATAAAATGCTCGTAGCTTCCGGTTTCTTAGGCCATAGAGATGTTTGGAGCCACTCTGGTCTCTGATCAGCTCTATGGTCAGCTGGCTGAATCACCGGCTGCATTTTCAGGTTCCCTGTTGAGACAGGAGAGCCAGAGAAAAACACGGAAGACGGTGGAGGGGGGGGGCATTCCCTCCCACTGCTTGTAAAAGCAGTCTAGAGGCTAATTAGCCGCTAGGATTGCTTTTACATGAAAGCCGACCGCTGGCTGAAAAGAATGATACCAAGATGATACCTAAACCTGCAGGCATCATTCTGGTATAACCATTCAAAGTCGTGAATGGCGTACCTGAAGACAAAAAAATGGTTAACAATAAAGCACAGTAAACGGTAAAGTATAAAAAATTGCATACCTGAAAAACAAACATGATAAAACATAATAACAATAAAACATTGCAGAATAGAATACAGTAAAAAAGAGCAGAACAATAGAGAGAGAGAATAGAGAGAGAAAGAACAATAAAACGACAACTATTTTTTTTTTATTTTATATTTTTGTATGTGTTTTTTTTTTTTTTTGTAACTAACTTTTATAACTGTACCCGGTTCCAGGTTCGGGTCTCTCAAAATGCGATGGCATCTTGGGAGACCCTGTGAAAGTGTGCCTAGTCTGTGGAATGCTGTACCCTACGCTAATAGTCAACTAGTGAATGGTAGCGTTCAAAACATTCACCAATGCAAAGACCAGGATTGTCAGGACAGGAGGGACAATAATAGCGGGTGTCACGCCTATATCCGCGCTTGCTGCAGACACAACATCTTTTTTGGGGGGGTTCGTTGGGTAGGGGTACTCGGGAGGACATAAAGAAAATGCCTCTCATGCAGCCGACTGCATTTGGTTGGGGATGTGAATGGGGGAAGTACGGGCGCTGCAGAAGCGGTGGGTTCCCAATTAGGATTGGCGAATGCAGCAGGAAGGGCACTATGGGCACGACGGGCCTGTGTTTGTCTTTTTGGTGGCAGCGGGACACTACTTGTGCTTGCCACCTCACCAGCTTGAACTGCACTTATGGGACTCGCCACGTCACCAAGTGTTACTGCAGTGCTGGTTTGACTACGACCGGGGTGTACTAGGCCGCTGGCGCTTGCCAGTTCACCAAAACGCTACCAAAAAATCTGTTAGCGATCGCAGGGATCAGGCCTGACTCTGCGAACGCTGCAGTTATGCGTTTAGTGTTCTGTAAGTGACAGTGATCGATCGATACTGCACTTGGGTGGGCTGGGCTGGGCTGGGCCGGGCGGAGGGGCAAAACGCAGGTGCTAGCAGGTATCTGGGCTGATCCCGCTAACACTGCGTTTGTGGGAACCCTAAACTGCTGGGGACGCTAGTATAGATCTGATCGGATCAGATATTGATCCGTTCAGATACTATACCACTAAGGGAGGCGTATGCTGCGTGCGTGGGTGTTAGCGGTACTGGCGCTAATCTGATGCTGCCTGGGGCTGGTGCTTGCCAGTTCACCAAAACGCTACCAAAAAAACTGTTAGTGATCGCAGGGATCAGGCGTGACTCTGCGAACGCTGCAGTTATGCGTTTAGTGTTTTGTAAGTGACAGTGATCGATCGATACTGCACTTGGGTGGGCTGGGCCGGGCGGACGGGAAAAACGCAGGTGCTAGCAGGTATCTGGGCTGATCCCGCTAACACTGCGTGTTTGGGAACCCTAAACTGCTGGGGACACTAGTATAGATCTGATCGGATCAGATATTGATCCGTTCAGATACTATACCACTAAGGGAGGTGTACGGTGCGTGCGTAGGTGTTAGCGCTACTGGCGCTAACCTGACGCTGCCTGGGGCTGGTGCTTGCCAGTTCACCAAAACGCTACCAAAAAAACTGTTAGCGATCGCAGGGATCAGGCCTGACTCTGCGTACGCTGCAGTTATGCGCTTAGTGTTTTGTAAGTGACAGTGATCGATCGATACTGCACTTGGGTGGGCTGGGCTGGGGTGGGCGGAGGGGCAAAACGCAGGTGCTAGCAGGTATCTGGGCTGATCCCGCTAACACTGCGTTTTCGGGAACCCTAAACTGCTGGGGACGCTAGTATAGATCTGATTGGATCAGATATTGATGCGTTCAGATACTATACCACTAAGGGAGGTGTATGCTGCGTGCGTGGGTGTTAGCGGTACTGGCGCTAATCTGACGCTGCCTGGGGCGACGCATATCACCGCCGGGCGATCAGGGGGCTAAACCTTTATTCGGTAATAAACGGCGGGTGCCCTGACACTATAAAAAATAAACGAACTAACCAGCGTCACCCGTAACAGTTATACGGTGATCAGTGGTGAAAGGGTTAACTAGGGGGCAATCAAGGGGTTAAAACATTTATTAGGTAGTATATGGGGGTCCCTGTCGCTATAAAACGCTGACGGCGAACCTAAATATTTATGTCCCTAACTAGCGTCACCAGCGACACTAATACAGCGATCAGAAAAATGATCGCTTAGTGACACTGGTGACGGAGGGTGATCAAGGGGTTAAAACTTTATTAGGGGGGGTTAGGAGGGTACCCTAGACCTAAAGGGGGCCTAACATTCACTGCCCTAACACACTAACTGTCACAAACTGACACTATGCAGTAATCAGAAAAAAAAAAAAAAAAAAAAAACCTGCTTTGTGTCAGTTTGTGACAGGGGGGGGGGGTGATTGGGGGGGGATCGGGGGGCGATCGGGGGGGGGATCGGGGTGTAATGTGTGCCTGGCATGTTCTACTGTGTGTGTGTGTGTTGTGCACTCACATTCCAGTCTTCTCTCCTCGGCCCGGAACGGAAAATACCGAGCCGAGGAGAGATGACATCATTTCCTCTGCCTCTGTGTACAATACAGAGGCAGGGAAATGATCCCATTGGCTGGGAGCGATCGCGAGGGGGGGGCCACGAATGGATGGCCTCCCCCTCACCACCGATCGCCGGGGGACATTTGCCGACCGTCGCAGGCACCGGGGGGGGGTCCGATCGGACCCCCCACCCGCGGGCAGGCAGGGACGTACAGGTAAGCCCTTTTGCCTGCCCGTGCCGCCCTGTCGACGTACATCTGTGTGCGGCGGTCGGCAAGTGGTTAAGGAATCATTTATTGAAAACACACTTATCCCTATCAAGGATTCCCCATCATAGTTCTACTATTTATGAGGACTTAACCTTCCCATATATCACAATTTTGGACTATTCACCACTTATTGCACATATTTATTACTAGCACACTTTATTAGTACTCTTGATAATATTTACCAGTAATAGATATTGATGAAAGCTATATTTACAGTTTTTTTAAGAATTTATTATCTGGTTACATTCGCAATTTGTATGCACTCAGGCACTTTTATGCAACATTATAGCTTTGTGTCAATACTTGTACTACAGCAATTTACCTAGAGAAAAGTTATTCCCAAGCTACTAGATTGCTGCGCAAAATCACATTTTTACTCTGTTTTCATTTGTGTCACCGTACACATTATAGATTTTGCTGCACCGATTTTAGTTTTATATTGATTTATAGATTTTGCTGCACCGATTTTAGTTTTATATCTATTTATGTTCACAAATATACATTATTGATAGCACGAAGGACAGTCAACACTAGTCTTTCTTTATATTGTGCCACAAGCGATGAAGGTAGGGAAATGTTAAGAGCAAGGTCCTTTAAAAAGTTAATTTTAAGATTAGAAATCAAATTAAAGTGGTGGAATTCTTCTAAAAGTACTTGGAGCGTGGTGTGTGGGTTTGTGAGAAATAGTAATATGTCATCTGCAAACGCAGAGAGTTTAAATTCCTTATTTTTGGTTTTGATGCCTTGAATGTCTGGGTTGTGTCTAATAATATTTAGGAGAGATTCCAAAGTCAGAATAAAGAGAATAGGGGACAGGGGCCATTGTGGATGGAGAAGGCATTTGACAGGGTATTGTTCACTTTAATCTTTGCCGAAGGGTTCGTGTATAGGGATAGGATGAGGTTGAGCATGTGTGGGCCAATACCCATGGACTGCAGTACAGATTTCATGTGCTACCCTGTTGAATGCCTTGCCAGCATCCAGGGAAAGAAAGAAACCTTTTTGGTTGGATGATGTTATTTGATAGTGTAAGTTTATGGCTTTAATGGTGTTGTCCCTGGCTTCCCATCCAGGAACAAACCCCACTTGATCATGGGAAATAATTGATTGTAGGAGTGGTAGAATTCTATTGGCGAGTATCTTGGAGAAAATTTTTAAATCTACATTGAGTAGTGAAATTGGCCTATAATTCGTGGCCTGCGTAGGGTCTTTGTCATCTTTAGGGAGTACTACCATGTGGGCCTCAAGCATTCCTTGAGGGAGCGGGTTAGAGGGTGATATGGAATTGAAGGCTCTCCTGAATGGGGAGCCTAGAATTTTCGCAAAAGTTTTGTAGTAAACAGCCGATAGCCTGTCTGGACCTGGGCTTTTGCCCAATTTTAGTTGCTTCAGTGCCGTGGTCCACTCAAGCTGAGTGATTGGGCCTTCAAGGCTGTCAGCTAATTCTTTGGACAATATCCTGGGGCTATATTGATCTAAGAACATTTTGATTTTGTTGGCTCTGGTTGTGGGGGACGAAGCTGAGGGGTTTGAGTTGTCAATGTTGTATTTCGTTGAATAGAATAGTTCAAGTTCTTCAGCTATGTCAGTATTTTTCGTATAGATCTTCCCTATAGCAGAGTGAAGTTTGTGTACTGTTGTTTTGGCTTTCTTGTAATGAAGTGCTTAAGCTAGGAGATGACCACTTTTATTTCCAAATTCATTAAAGAGTTTTTGGGAGAGCATGTATTTTTTCCTTAATGCTCTCCTCTTGTATTTGCATTTGGATCTCAGCAATTTCCTGATAGAGCTGTTGGGCCAGGGTGCGTTTGTGTAAGGTCATTAGTGTTCTAAGGTTAGTGAATAGGTCTGTCAGTTTCTTTTGTTTTTCTTTTTTGATTCCTGCTGCAGTGAAATGAGCTTTCCCCGTATTACGCATTTATGCGCTTCCCATTGTGTCATGCTTGTTGTGTCAGGTGTGTTCTTTTCTTTGAAGTAGTTCTCCAGGCATTGATGAACTTCTGTATTACGTACTGTGTCTGTCAAAATGGTGGGGTCTAATTTCCAAATTTGGGTGTGGGGGATCTTTTCTGGAAGTGATAGTGTGATAGAAATCAGATGGTGATCGGATAGTGTCATGGGTTCGATTGTGGCTTTCGTCAAATAGGAAAGGTCACGTTGTATCAAGAAAAAATAGTCCAGTCTGGAATATCGGTTGTGTGGAGTGGAGAAGAAGGTGTAGTCCCTCTCTTTGGGGTAAAGGGTGCGCCATGCGTCATGAAGCAAAAGGTTTTGGAGGCTTAGTCTGATTTGGCGCAGAGCCCTATATGGCAAGTGAGAGGTTCCTGTGGATGTGTCCATAAGAGGGTCTAGGGGAATGTTGAAGTCCCCTCCAACTATCAATATGCCCGTGTGAAAAGTGGATAGACGTTGTGAGATGTCACGGAAGAACTGTACTTGAGATGTGTTGGGGCTGTAAATGTTGGCAAGAGTTATGGGTTTGTCTCTCCAGGTTCCTTTTAGGAAAATGTATCTGCCTTCTTTGTCTATAAGTGTGTCTGTCACTTGGAGGGGTACATTTTTGGAAAGAAGGATTGTGACCCCTTTAGATTTAGATGTTGGGGAAGTTGCGTGGAAACTTTGCAGATAGAAGTGATTTGATAGCTTAGGTATGGCATTTGAGCAAGTTTGTCTCTTGTAGGAAGACTATGTCAGCTCCCATGCTACGCATGTTGGATAGGACTCGTGTGCGTTTTCCTGGTATGTTTAAGCCTTTGGCATTGAGAGAAACTAATTTAAGGGTAGGGCGTTTAGATTTGGCCTTAGGGGAAACCATGATGGGTTAGGATACATGACCCCCCAAGAGAGGGTTTGTCTGGGGAGGGAAGCAAGAGGGGTCGGCTAAGTAGGATGGTGAGGTGGGGGGAGTGAGGAGGTGACTGGAGAAGGGGTGAGGTAGAGAAAGAGGAGAGTCTATTAAGGGATGGGGGGTATATGCCTCAGAGGGGGTGTAGGGGTGTAGGGAATAGTTGTGTTACAACTGGATGCGGGTACGAACCTCTGGTCCCACCCGTGAGGTATAGTTCCAGAGGGGGTCAGTTGGAGCTCACGGAGTCCACTGTGTGTGAGGGTAGTTGGCTACAGTTCCTAGAAGGATTCAATCTCAAGTTCCAGAGAGGTCTGGTTGGCTTATAGAAGGGTTGGTTAGTTAAAGGAAAAAGCGGGGGGTGAAGGGGAACATTCATCTGTTGGAGGCTTTGGGTGCGAATATCCGTCGCTAAATTTCCCAGTGGGTGTTGGGGGACCAAGCTTTGTGTTATTCAGGGAGTAAGTGTGGTCAATTGCGAACTGAACCAATGTATGTGGAGAAATTCCCATTATACGGATCCTTAAAATTAATATCAGTATATTAACGTATACAGTATGAGCAACTAAGTTTAGTTAACTTGGGAAAATTAGCAATTCCAGAAAGCCATAGAGTTTAGCTCAATATATAAAATGAAATGACCTGTTGATTTTCTAGAGTGTTGGGAACCCGCTTAAGGCGTAGTTCCCTCAGAGGGCGTAGCCCCCAGTTAGAGGTAACCAAACATAACATTATAAACTATAAAACAGTTTAACTAAAGAAAAGTTATTGAATTAAAACACGAATGTAAAAGCGTCTACATTGACAGTTGCATTTGTAGTCAGCAGCTACAAACAGCGTGCAGACAAATCCGAGGGAGGCACCGTGGGTTTTAATGGGAGATATACTTCCTATTGTGATGTGTGTTTCTCAATCGGTTAGGATCAGGTATTGAGAGATGTATGATTGTTTGGTTTTACTTTGTGACAGCTCTCAATAGCCTGATGTTTTTTATTATTTTATTATTTAATTATTTATTTATTTATTTTTTGAGGGACGGTGGTGTGGTGGTGCCCTGTGCCTCCCTCAGGGGTCTGAGCTACGGGCCCTATGGTAAGATATATGCAATGGTGTCCAAGAGCTTGTTGCAGAAAGCAGGGACTGTCCCTATTAGCAAAATCTGGCGTTTTGGCCCCATTTAGTAATAGGCGTCCGTTCCTCACTACCCCCACTCCAGTATACCTATATGCAAGCACTGGTCATCTTGGCATTCCTTAGTGCTGTCAACTCGACCAGTCCAAGTTCTTAGAGGCAATAGTAGCGGCAGCTGTAAGGGAATAAGAGTTAAGTGGAATAGGGTAGTTCAGTCTCTATTGTTAAGGGAGAGAGCTCCTTATGCACAGTGTAGAGACTTAAGGTTATGCAATCCTGATAGTCTATGGAAGGTGTGGAGTTTGTAGCATCTCTGCTGCATGCCTGGGTTGGAGGTGGAAGTTCATTTTCCCTGTTTGTGTTTTTTCTGGCGGGATTACGGTGGGAGTCTCCAGCTAGTGTATGGTGTCTGGGTTTCAAAGTGGGTCATGGGACCTGCACAGATCTGGAAGGGCAATTTCAAATGCTCTGGGATGTTCTGTTATGAGACATGGTGCCCTTCCAGAAACGGCTGAAAGTTCGTTGTGAATGGATACTCGTCCATTAGTATCAGAGGGCTGGTTAGAAGGGGACTATAAGGATAGAGAATGAGGAGATACCTCTAGGTCCAGGTGGGTTTGCTTTTCAGGTAAGCCAGGTTGGTTGAAGGTGATATAGTTTGCAAGCTGTTAGGGCGTGGTTTTCCGGTGGAGTCGGGTCAGTACTTTATCCATCGTGTTTACAGGGAATCGAGTGCAAAATGTTATGCGGGGCTAGCGTTCCTTGTCATTGTGGGGCATCAATCAAGAAGAAGGCGGGTTATCTCCTTATGAACGGCATGCTTTTGCGATGATCAGGTGAGGCTGTGAGGCTGCCATTCCTCAGGGGTCCTGCAGCCTGTTGCGGAGTGGATGGTGGATGAGCGCGGCGACTGATACTGAAATTGCCTGCTTCAATAACGTCATCCATGGAGGTTGCTCTGCGCAACGGTGGGAGGCGGAAATCACTGTACCAGTCTGGCAGCTCGACTAGCGGGATGTTGAGGGTGGTACAAAAGTGTTCCAAGTCCAGGTACTCTGAGGTTTACAGTGTGCCCATTTGCAGTTGCTGACAGGCAAATAGGAAAAATTCCATTGGTAAACAATCGCTTTTGCTCTCAGTACATCCAGTAAATGCCTCAGCTCCCTCCTCCTCTGTAATGTTATGTTGGAGAGGTCTTGAAAATTTTTTACTTCTGCCCCTTGGTATGAAAAGCGTACTCATCCCCTGGCTTTTCTCAAGATTTCCTCTTTTAGAATGAAATCTGTAAGGCAACAGATCACATCCCTCGGGCGTAGAGCTCTGTGCATACGTTCCATTATTATCTGCGTGTCAGGGGCCCTTTCATTAAACAGGGCAGTAATCGCTTGGGAGAGATGATTTGAGTCTATGGATTCGGGGAGGCCTCTTACCCGTGGGTTGCGACGTCTGCCGCAATTGTCCAGGTCCTTTATATGTCGGTTAATCTCTCTGAGGTGAATCGCATTTGATTCTGTGACTTGTTGCATGTGACACAGTGAAGCGTAATGGCGGGCTTGCGTCTCCTCAGCCTCCTCCACTCTCAGGGCTATGGCCTGTATATCCCAGCGTCTGCAATCGTAGCTGAAAGTGTGCTTGTGATGTCCGCTGCCACCGAGCGGAGGTCGGCTATGCTCAGTGCGGATGTCGGGAGCATGTCAGGTGTCAGGGTAGGCTACGGCTTCGGGGAGTGCTTCTGCTCGAGGAGCGTGGTTCACGGAATGAGGCCTGTGTCTCAAGTGTGCCGTCCCTGGGCCACGTTCGGAATATCTCAGAGATTTGGCAGCTTATCTGTGTAGTCTGGCTCCTGGAAGACCTCGACCTTGTTGCCGAAGCGCTCTGTGAGTTCTCCATGAATAGACCGGGTGATGAAGACTGTAGTCAGGTAGCTGGACCTTGGGGAACAGGAGCTCAAGGATTAAGCGTCCATCACGGAACAGAGCAAGGCCACGCCCCCCAGATTTATTGCATTTTTTAAATTTTTTTTTACCAGTAATGGCGGCAAACTGCGATTTTTATCGGGACTGCGACATTGCGGCAGACAGATCGGACACTTTTGACACTATTTTGGGACCATTGATATTTATACAACTATAAATAGCCATTGATTACTGCATAAGTGTCACTGGCAGGGAAGGAGTTAACACTAGGGGGTGATCAAGGGGTTACATGTGTGTCCTAGGGAATGATTCTAACTGTGGGGGGGATGGGACTGCCTGAGGGAGGAGAGCGATTGTTGTTCCTAAGCATTAGGAACAACAGATCACTCTCCTCACCCTGACAGAATGGAGATCTGTCTGTTTACATTGACAGATCTCCGTTCGGACCTTTTCAGGAGCAATCACGGGTAGCCGGTGGCCATCGCGGCTGCCGGCCATGCACATTGGCTCCTATGTCATGCGGCGCACGCACCGCCCCCTATACTCCTTAAAGCGCCCGCTGTACAGCTACGGCGATTCGTGCAGGAGCGCCATTGTGCTGCCATCAATCGACGGCGGGCGGTTGGCGGTTAAAGAACACAACATACAGGCATATGGAAAATCATTATCGACACTGACACACGTACACCTACACAGGTTGAACTGGATGGACTATTGTCTTTATTCAACCTTACCTACTATAAAACTATGTAAATATGTAACTTATGTGATATTACAAAACAGTACAATTTTCACAGACAAAGTCTGTGACCCATGTTCTGGCACCACATATTTTGCACATGTAATGCATTTTTTTTAAATATTCCAATCTGTTTATTTTTATTTTTTTCACAAACAAACAATAGAAAACAGTAATATGTATACATTAAGGCTTAATGTACACAGGATGTTTTAAAACATCCCCTGAACGATTTAACTTGACAGACAGTAATCAATGTTTAAAAACGTAATTTTTTCCACGTTTACAAGCCACGTTTAGCCGCGTTTGCATTTAGGAGCGTTTTTTTCTTTTAAATAGTCAAAAATGTATCTCCATTAGGGATGAGCGAACAGGCAAAAAATCTGTTTGAACATGCGAACACCGTTAAAATCTATGGGACACAAACGTGAAAAATTAAAAGTGCTAATTTTAAAGCCTTGTATGCAAGTTATTGCCATAAAAAGTGTTTGGGGACCCGGATCCTGCCCCAGGGGACATGTATCAATGCAAAAAAAAAGTTTTAAAAATGGCCGTTTTTTCAGGAGCAGTGATTTTAATAATGCTTAAAGTGAAACAATAAAAATGAAATATTCTTTTAAATATCGTGCCTGGAGGGTGTCTATAGTATGCCTGTAAAGTGGCTCAGTTTTCCCATGTTTAGAACAATACCATAGCAAAATGACAATTC
This sequence comes from Lithobates septentrionalis, assembly GCA_037952835.1. Classification (NCBI taxonomy): domain Eukaryota; kingdom Metazoa; phylum Chordata; class Amphibia; order Anura; family Ranidae; genus Lithobates; species Lithobates septentrionalis. The sequence continues at coordinate 1,906,747 of JBBDGP010000530.1, read as the reverse complement.
TAAAGGAAAAAAAGTCATTTAAAACTGCTCGCGGCTGTAATGTATTGTCGGGTCCCGGCAATATAGATAAAAATCACTGAAAAAAACAGCATGGGTCCCCCCCAGTCCATTACCAGGCCCTTTGGGTCTGGTATGGATATTAAGGGCAACCCCGCACCCACATTTTTTTTCAAAAATGCCGTGGGGGTCCCCCCCGCCCCCCAGGCACTATATACTCTGAACAGCAGTTTATATACTATACAGCCTGCCCTATATACTCTGCAGAAAATTGGGCCTTAGGTGTTGGTGGTACCAGAAAACTGTAAGCACTCACAGTTATTCTTGGTGAGTGCAGGAACAGGCCCTGCTGTGAAATATTATATCAAGATTTGGAATTGCATGCCCCTGTTAAACAGGGGAAGAAAAATTGGGCCTTTGGTGGTGGTTCCAGAACACTGTAAGCCCTCACAGTTAATCTTGTTGGGTGCAGGAACGGCCCTGCTGTGAAATATTATTTCAAGATTTGGAATGACATGCCCCTGTTAAACAGGGGCAGAAAGGGGCGTGGCCTGGACAGCGATGTGAGCAGACGTGTGTGACTGAAGCTCCGCTCATGGCAGATCCTTCTACTCACATCCTTTGCCACAGAAACACTGTAATCTATCCCCAAACCTTGTGTGATCTGGCACAATGACCTGGGTGAACTATGTCCCCACCGAAATGGAACAACGCTGCCTCCTCATCGCTGGAGCGGTACCGGAGGACGGAGCGGGACTCTGAGGGACAAGATGGCACCGCGCCAGCAGCACATGTGGCCCCTCCTGCAGATCAAGAGCTGGACGGCACTGTGAAGGCACTGGAAGCAATATCTTTATGCCAATCCACTCTAACATCCAAAATAGAGGAGGTAAAAGTGGACATTTCACTTATTAGACATGACATGACCAAACTCAGGGAATGGGTCACTGAAGCTGAGACTAGACTTGGGCGGGCGGAGGACACACTATACCCTATGCAGCATTCACAAGAGGACCTGCAGCGTCAGCTGCAACAATTAGCACAGAAGCAAGATGACTTTGGGAACCGGACCCGCAGGTCCAACCTCCGGTTTATTGGACTACCGGAGGGCTCTGAGGGCACAGATGCAGCCACCTTCCTTGAGCAGCTTTTGATTGCCACGTATGGCAGAGAGGCCTTCTCGGCCACATTCGTGGTGGAACGGGCCCACCGTATGCCAGCCCGCCGCCCGCCTGAGGGGGCACCCCCACGTACTTTCATCGCAAAATTGTTAAACTTCAGGGACCGTGATGCGGTCCTGCGCCTGGCCAGACTAAAAGGAAACATTCCATTTCAATCCGGATTTATCTCAGCGTTTTCAGATTTCTCGGCAGAGGTCCAGCGACAAAGAGCACGGTTTTCTGAAATCAATCGCCGCCTGAGAACACATCATATCAAGTATTGAATTATTTAAAATTTTCCTTCGCGCTGGTGGATATAAAATGGATAATAATAGTGACTAGATAATTTAAAACTAAATATTTCTTATCAAAAAGGTGAAAATATTGCAGCAAAATGAGGGTGTTCACACCAACACTTGATACAGTAGATATTTAAATGAATTTATATTAATCAATAATATTCGATAAATATGTGTAAAACTGTGTAAACATGAGCAAAGTAGTGACTTTTTTGATAGTGGTTGCTGCAGCTATTGTTGCTAGGATCAGCGATCTCTATGTTGCAACATATAGCAATTACCATTATCTTTTAGTAAGGTGATGGTGCTATAATATAGGAGTGAAAACATATAAATATCTATTATATTGTTGTAATAAAATTGCCGTGAATAAAAAACAAACTAAAATACCATGAGTAAATTATCGTGAATAAAATAAATACTAGTGAGTAAAAATAATCCTTCTGTGGTTCTGAATAAATAATATTATGTGCAACCAATCATAAATGATATCCTAAACAATAAAAGTACCAGCAATGATCTTTAAAAATAGTGCAGTCACAGTTCACTTAAATGCAACCTTAAAAGTGCAGGTGATGAAATTATAAATATAAATATAAAGTTCTTGAAAAAAGTAGATAGATGGCGATACATAAATAGTTTATAAATAGTTCTTCTGTTCAGATCTGTTCTATGTTGTATACTGGGTATATTATTCCTGTGATGGTGCCTCCTAGTGTGGTCTCACAGAACTCTCACCTTGAATTTGCAATAATCAGGCTTTCAGTAGTTGTGACTTTAAGACGTGGAAGCCATGTCTAGGAGCCTCTCCTTCTTTGTTGTTATCTCTCCATGATTTCTTCTATGTCACTCCGCTCTGGTAAACTCAGTAGCAGGGGAGATAAAAATGAGGGAGGAGGAGAGAGAAAAAAGGCTCCACTAGTGCATTAACGTTTTAAAATCAAAGGGGGGAGTATTTATTTGGGTGTTGCTCTTACATTTAATACATTAAAAACAGGCAGAGTAAATATGTAAATGGTCTGGCGTTCTCAGCGCCCTCTCACTTGTGCTTCAGTTTGTGTATGCCGCTCCAGCCAATCCCTACGCGTTACGACACTGTCACGTGTCTTCATCTGGGGAACCGGATTGGCTGTTCTGTGTTAGTTTATATATACTGAAACCGGAAGTTCTAGAACCGCCATTTTACTTGTGGTTATATTTGTTTTACTCGGCGGCCATTTTTCTTTGGATTTAGGAAGTTAGTTCTCCTCCATTTTGTTGTGGATATATGTAATGCTTCTCTATATGATAGACTCCTATGCGGGCGGCCATTTTTTTGGTGGAAATGTAGTTAAATGCTATATCTTATTGCGGTTAGCATCTATCACAAGAGGAGTTATATTACAGGAATTTTGGAAAAGGATACAACAAATACCCTTGTTATGTTCACTGTTGGTGTTTAAAACAGCCCATCTAAAATGGGGATGTGTGTAAAATTATACATATATGTTGCAGCGTCTCCGCATTTAGAGATCTATAATAAATGGATTCTAAGGTGCCATTGTTTTAATGTACGGATGAAGCAGGTATGAGAGTGCTCTGGTGGGTCAACCAGCTAATCTATTTGTTCAATACACTATATTAAAACAATTAATGACAGTTCATGTTAAAACAGTTCTCATTCAATAATAATTATAAAAATAGTAATCCATAAAAATATTAATAATAAATAATAATCAGTCGGTATTGATGATAATTGTAGATGATTCTAATATCCTCTACAGTACACAATCTTGTTAAAATTAATTACATAATGAAGTAGTCACCAGCAATGGAGAGAGAGTAAACACTATAATCTAATATATATAAAAATATGTGTTGGAGGTGTTCAATCTTCATATAATCTTACAAATAATATTATTTATTAAAGGTGGATATTAAAAATTATTAAAAAATTATTTAAAATTATTTAAAAAGCAATTTAAATCAAATTCCATGTTTAGGCCCCCAGATACCAGGGTATGTAAAGTATGAATTCATCTGGATTCTTTACGGCTAATGTCACAAACCAAATCACTTCCTCTCCATGTTGGTTTATGTTTTTCAATTCCCCAAAATTGGAGATGTGTGGGATCTCTGTTATGTACTAGTGCAAAGTGTTTTGACACATTGTGTTTAGGGAAGCCAGATTTTATATTTTGTACATGTTCTTTTATTCGTGTTTTGAGTGCTCTTTTTGTGCGGCCTACGTATTGGAGGTTGCAACTGCACTGCAACACATAGACCACCCCTTCTGTATGACATCCTATAAAATCCCTAATAATAAAATTTTGTCCTGTATTAGTAGCTGTAAAATCTTTACGTTTTCCTTGAAATTTTTTCGCGTGGCGGCATGCGTAGCAGTTGCGACAGGGATAAAATCCTTTTCCTGAAAAAAATGTGTATGTAGATGTTGGGGGAGGGTCAATTACTGACTTCACGATTAGGTCTCTAATGGTCGGTGCTCTTTTATATACTATATTAGGCCTTTCTGGCAGTATTTCTTTGAGATCCTTGTCGTTTTTTAAGATGTGCCAGTGTTTTTGAATGACTTTTGCTACATCTTTGTATTGTGTATTGAAGTCTAATATTATACTAGGTACTTCTTGTTGGAATCTTTTCTTGGGCTGTTCTTCAAGCATTTTCTTCCTATCGATGAGGTTGACATGTTCGATCTGGTTTTTTATCCAATGTTCATCATATCCTTTTGCCCTGAATCTTTCTCCAATCACCTGTGCTTGGTTCCGATAATCCTCTTCTTTCGTACAATTCCTTTTGAGTCTTGTGAATTGGCCCTTTGGGATATTGTATAGCCACGGTTTATAGTGACAGCTGTCTGTTGACAGATAGCTGTTGGCATCTACATTTTTAAAATGCGTTTTGGTTACTATTTTCTGTCCCTCTAGACTTATATTTAGGTCTAGGAAATGTATTTCTTTCTCATCTATTTTCCATACCAAGTTGATGTTTTTATCATTATCATTTAATTTATTGAGGAACATTTCCAGGCTATTTCTATCTCCGTTCCAGACTATCACCACATCGTCTATAAATCTTTTGTACAATGTTAGTTCGGCGGGAGTATCTGTGTATACTGCCGTTTCTTCCCACTGTGCCATAAATGCATTTGCCACTCCTGGTGCAAATTTGGCACCCATGGCTATTCCCACTAGTTGTTTAAAATAAGTTTGGTTGTGCCAGAAGTAATTGCACTTGAGGCAGAAGTCAAGACATTTCATCAAATATTTTCTTTGTTTACAAATTAGGGTACTGTATTTCCTTAAAAGCCATTTTGTTGCTTAGATCGCGTTGTGGTGTTGTACTATTGATTAGAGCGATGTGACATCTGCGGTGGCCAGTAGTGTTCTTCCCTCTAATACTGGCACTATATTCAAAAGTTGTAGTGTGTGTTTGGTATCTTTTAGATACGCTTGTGTTTGCTGGACCGCTGATTGTATAAATTAGTCAATGTATTGTCCCATTCTAGATTCCTGATTATTGCAAATTCAAGGTGAGAGTTCTGTGAGACCACACTAGGAGGCACCATCACAGGAATAATATACCCAGTATACAACATAGAACAGATCTGAACAGAAGAACTATTTATAAACTATTTATATATCGCCATCTATCTACTTTTTTCAAGAACTTTATATTTATATTTATAATTTCATCACCTGCACTTTTAAGGTTGCATTTAAGTGAACTGTGACTGCACTATTTTTAAAGATCATTGCTGGTACTTTTATTGTTTAGGATATCATTTATGATTGGTTGCACATAATATTATTTATTCAGAACCACAGAAGGATTATTTTTACTCACTAGTATTTATTTTATTCACGATAATTTACTCATGGTATTTTAGTTTGTTTTTTATTCACGGCAATTTTATTACAACAATATAATAGATATTTATATGTTTTCACTCCTATATTATAGCACCATCACCTTACTAAAAGATAGTGGTAATTGCTATATGTTGCAACATAGAGATCCCTGATCCTAGCAACAATAGCTGCAGCAACCACTATCAAAAAAGTCACTACTTTGCTCATGTTTACACAGTTTTACACATATTTATCGAATATTATTGATATTGCGCGAAATTCATTTAAATATCTATCATATCAAGTATGCAATGCTGTTCCCAGCCCGTCTCCGTATAGTCGGTGAAGATAGGGTGCACTTTTTTGAGGACCCAAACCTGGCTTCAGCGTGGCTGGATCAGCAAGACGCACAGAGGAACCGGCCTGCCTAAAGCATGTCTTGGTCAGCAAAATAACGTAAGTGCCACTTTATAATTTCTTGAACACATTACTCCCCATGACTGCCATAACATACATCCATAGATGTGTTTATAATGATTCCAATCTACATGTCAATAGATGGTCAATGACAGCTACAATGACTGGTTCTGAACCAGGTTACAAACTATTCCAACCTTTTCTCAACAATATCTTTGTGATACCAATGTGCCTTTAATACTGCTTAAATTATATACGACCCGCACCACAAAGACCATATATTTTTCTAAAAATGCCCTCATGGCGGACATTTCTATTCTGTGTAGGCACACTTCTTGGGTCAACAAGCCAGTCTTCCCCTTCCTCTTTTATTTTCCTTAACCCTTACCATGTCACTAATTGCACCAGAATGGAATACAGGGAAAAGTTATCGGCTTATAACCACAATATGTACATGATGTCTGTAATGGACTTTGCTCATCTCTATCTGCTAGAAGCCACAGTGGAGCACGGATTCAGATTTAAGAGGCTTTCCTATTCTGATTGATAACCCTCACTGCGGTTGCTTCATCGCTGGACTGTTACCCAGTACTTGTTCGCCCCCACCAGGAGATTGTTGTTTCGGCACTGGCGCTGCCCAATAGGCTACCGCCAATGTCGATATGTTCAATGTGCATTTGCTTTTCTTTTCTTTTAACTGTTTTGCAAGTAATACCATTCTGTTGCAGCAGCACAAGTTTTGGGATGCAAGCCCCAGTCAAGTTTGAAGGCTGAGGGCAGGGAGGGCGGGAAGGGGGGAAAATGTTGAGGTTAAAGTTAAGATAAAGAACATGAATAATAACCTGCAATGTAATGAAGTTAAGGCATGTACATGCTATTTTGCGGGAGGGAAAGGCGGGGTTACACTTACCTTGGAGTGGAGAGGGTTGGCATGTGTCCCTGGAAAACACCTTTTTCATACCCTTAAAAAATTTGCTACGCCACTAACATGCCTAACTTGAAATTTCTCACTTGGAATATCCGTGGGATCCGAAACAAACTAAAACGCAGGGCAATTTTTACTTGCCTTAAAACATACCGTGCAGATATAACTGTATTAGTTGAGACACATGTTACAGGACAACTCCAGCTTGCGCTGAAGCGGCCCTGGATAGGATGGGCATTCCATGCCATCCACTCTCCATACTCTCGAGGGGTCTCAGTTCTTATAGCTAAAACTACTCCCTTCACAATTATCTCTGTGCGCACAGACCCCCAAGGTAGCTTTATCTTCCTACACTGCACACTGTACGGCTCGCAATATTTGATAATGGCATTCTTTATACCCCCGCCGTACAAATCCAATCTAATCACAGAAGGCTTGCTATACATGGCACAACACCCCAATATACCAGCTATTTGGTTGGGGGACTTCAATATGATTTTGAACCCCCAGATGGATAGAATACAGTCGAGCCAGAGTGCCCACCCCCCTGACATCACTAGACTAGGACGCACGCTAAAAGAATTCTCACTGACTGATGCATGGAGATACAATCATCCCCATGACCAGACATACTCATGCTTCTCGGCGACCCACTCCACCATGTCCCGAATTGACCTCATTCTAATTTCTGACTCACTACTTCCCCGACTATCAGGCTCAGGATACCACACAAATCCCTCTCTGACCATGCCCCCTGCTGCAATTAGCCCAGAACATAGGACCTCGCAACTGGCGTCTACACCCCTTTTGGCTTTCAATGTTGAAAGATCAAGAAGACATACACAAAGAATGGCAATTTTACTTTAATGTTAACAAGGACACTGCCCCAGTGGGACATATTTGGGAAGCATATAAATTACACGTTCGCGCTCTCATCTCCTCGCGAATAAACAGAATAAAAGCCTCCTCCGCCCTAGTTATTAATCAGGCCTTAGACAAAGCAGATCTACTAGCACGGGAATTTCATAAAGACCCCACTCAGGACAGAGCAGCGGCAATTAAACTCCACACCCGTCTCTTAGACCACTTACAATATGAAAGTGCTAAAAAGAAACTCCTCTTTCTAAAACAACGCGTATTTGAACAAGGGGAGCGTCCCGGTAAATTATTAGCATACCTGGCCCACCAGGACACTAGCCCCCCAGTAGTAGTAACCCTGATAGGTCCCCATAATGACATACTCTCAGACCCCCCTGCAGTTGCAGAAGCATTTCAGAAATATTACTCGGATTTATATTCCTCTAAGGTAAGAGTCACCGCACAGGAAACTAGTACATTTCTCCAGGATGCCCCCTTTCCACAATTATCTGAGCTTCAATTGCAAGACCTAGAGGCCCCTCTCATGGTGGATGAGGTTGCCGTGGCCATAGCATCATTAGCACCAGCTAAGGCACCGGGAGGGGACGGCATACCATTCGATTTTTATGCAGCATATTCCGAGATATTAGCCCCTGAACTTTTGAAATTATATAATTACATATTTGAAACTGAATCCCTCCCTAAAACCCTCCGCCAGGCAGTAATCATAGTAATTCCGAAACCAGGTAAAAATCCCCAACTACCAGAATCCTACCGCCCAATTTCGCTCCTTCAAGCTGACATAAAAATACTAGCCAAAATACTAGCTATGCGCCTCAATAATAGTATTCTTTCCCTCATTCATCCCGATCAGACGGGATCCATGCCTGGGAAAAACACAGCTATGAATCTAAGACGCCTGCACATGAATATACAAGCGGATCACGAGAGCACGGGAGATAGAGCGGTAGTGGCACTTGACGCCGCAAAGGCGTTCGATTCGGTGGAATGGGGATACCTGTGGGAATGTCTGAGGGGATATGGATTCGGCCCTAACTAAAATGGGTACAATTACTGCCCGCTGTCCCCTTTATTATATGCCCTAGCAGTGGAACCTCTTGCTATTTCCCTTAGGCAGAACCCACATATATGTAGGTTGCGTATGGGACCTTTGACAGAGACGTTAGGCTTGTACGCAGATGACATGCTTCTCTACCTAGAGGATACTGGCCCATCTCTACAAGCAGTCCTATTGACCTTCGAGGAATTTGGAAAACACTCGGGTCTCAGTATGAACTGGTCCAAGTCTCAGATCCTCCCCCTAGACATGTCATCTCCAACGCACAGCCCGGCTTCTCTTCGCTTGCAAAGAATTGCCTCCATCAAATATTTAGCTATAGAGATTACTAGAGACCCGCTGGAATTTATCACTAACAATATAGAACCGCTCTTTTCATATTTAAAATCCGGTACACAAATCTGGGCCAGACTCCCATTGGGAATAATGAGCAGAATCAACTTGTTTAAGATGATACTATTGCCGAAGTTCCTTTATGTGCTCTGGAACTCCCCAATACTCATTCCCCTTAAAATCTTTAAAACAGTTGACAAAATTATTAACTCTTTTGTCTGGGGCTCTCATAGACACAAACTGGCCTGGAATACGCTCAAGAACCCGACCTCCTCAGGAGGGACAGCCCTACCGGATTTGTATACATACTACATAGCAGCTCAGCTCTCGCACTTTTACTACATCCACAAGACAGATGAAGAAAGATACCAAATCTTAATATGTAAGAAAACTAATAGTGACTTATATTCCCCATTACAAGTGTTATTTAGGGTTGGGAACAGGAGGCATAAGAGAGAGGATCGAAACTTGCTGCTGTCCCAACATACTGTAGATGCGTGTGGGAGAGGGCGACCAAACTTATTGGAGTCGACTTCTTTCACTCGCACACACCTTTGTGGCACAACCCTCAGTTGGATGAACTGGTATCCCTGCCTGGGGCTACCAGTTGGGCCGCTAAAGGGATAGTATTCTTATTCCAGGTCATTACTATATTTGGAGTAAGAAACTTCCAAACATTATGTGAGGAGTATGACCCCCCCCCCCCCACATGCAATTTAGATATATGCAATTAAACACGCGCTCCAAACTCAATTTGCGAATGGCCTCCCCAACCCACAAACACTATCATTGGTAGATGTGATTACAGGAACAAACCCAGACAAACTTATTTCCACTCTATACACTGCGCTGCGAAATAAGTCGGTAGCAAGGATTATTGACACAGCAAGGATTAGATGGGAAGAAGACGTAGGGCCAATAGACGACTCTGATTGGGAAGACATACTGGAGAATGTTAAAAAAACATCACCTAAAATCTCAGAACGCCTGACTCAGCTGTATGTAATACATAAATCCTATCTCACGCCTTCTAGAATTGCCAAATTCTCCCCACATCAGAACCCGAATTGCCCAAGATGCTCTAGTAACCCGTGCTCATTCTTCCATCTATTATGGTTGTGCCCGGAGATACAAAGCTACTGGACACAGATTATAAAATTCCTGCACGATCACATGGGATCACCGGTCCAACTTGACCCCAAATTATGTCTCCTCGGGCTACTTCCAGATGCCACCACGGATAGATCCTTAGTTACATTTCTCAGTGAATCATTATTTTGTGCTAGAAAATTAGTTGCTAAACACTGGATGAGTACAGACCCTCCCACCATACAGGCCTGGATCAGGGAGGTCAATGCGTCATTGCCATATAAAAAGATTATGTACAAACACAGGGGATGCCTAAACAAGTACCATAAAATATGGGACAAATGGTTAAATAATGCTAATACGTGTGTGAGTTAATCTATGCTGTTAATCCGTGTATCTGATGAGGGGGGCACGGTAACCATCCGATATAATGCCGCAACGTGATACATTAAAATCTGTACTTAATGATATAAATCCTGTTTACGGAAGAGATAATGCAGGGAAAATGCTAATTTCCGCTACTTGAAGCCTTACATGTATCTATGTATTGGTACACTTTACAGGTTAAAATGTATTTACCTACGTTCAATGTACAATATCCTATCCTGCGATTGTATGATATGTAATTATTAATGTATGTTGATTTTTTCTTTTCAACAATAAACATGTTCTTTTAAAAAAAAAAGAAAAAAAAAAAACAGGGGCAGAAAAATTGGCCCTTTGGTGGTGGTGATGGTGGTGGTACCAGAACACTGTGAGCCCTCACAGTTACGCTTGTTGGGCACAGGAACGGGCCCTGCTATGAAATATTATATCAGGAATTGTAATTACATGTCCCTGTTAAATAGTGGCAGAAAAATTGGGTCTTTGGTGATGGTGGTGGTACCAAAACACTGTAAGCCCTCACAGTTAATCTTGTTGAGCGCAGGAATGGGCCCTGCTGTGAAATATTATATCAATATTTGGAATTACATGCCCCTGTTAAACAGGGGCAGAAAAATTGGGTCTTTCGTGGTGGTGGTGGTACCAGAATACTGTAAGCCCTCACAGTCACGCTTGTTGGGCACAGGAACGGGCCCTGCTGTGAAATATTATATCAAGATTTGGAATTACATGCCCTTGTTAAATAGGGGCAGACAAATTGGTCCTTTGGTGGTGGTGGTGGCACCAGAACACTGTAAGCCCTCACAGTTAGGCTTGTTGGGCACAGGAACGGGCCCTGCTATGAAATATTATATCAAGAATTGTAATTACATGCCCCTGTTAAACAGGGGCAGAAAAATTGGGCCTTTGGTGGTGGTGGTGGTGGTACCAGTACACTGTAAGCCCTCACAGTTAATCTTGTTGGGCGCAGGAACGGGCCCTGCTGTGAAATATTATATCAAGATTTGGAATTACATGCCCTTGTTAAATAGGGGCAGACAAATTGGTCCTTTGGTGGTGGTGGTGGCACCAGAACACTGTAAGCCCTCACAGTTACGCTTGTTGGGCACAGGAACGGGCCATGCTATGAAATATTATATCAAGAATTGTAATTACATGCCTCTGTTAAACAAGGGCAGAAAAATTGGGCCTTGGGTGGTGGTGATGGTGCCCTAAACCAAAAATATTGTTGGAAGCTAGCACCATCAAGATTGAGGAGGAATAGGATAGTCAGCATAGGCAGTCTTCAAGGGATCCCACATCCATAGAAAATTCAATCAGTTACATCAGCATCAGGTGCTTGATAGCTGCTGATCCAAGACTGATTCATTTTTATGAATGTGAGCCTATCAACGGAGTCTGTGGACAGGCGCACTCTATGATCCGTTATAAACCCTCCAGCAGCACTGAATGTGCGTTCAGAAAGAACGCTGGATGCAGGACAGTAGCTCAATTGCATACTGAGCAAGTTCTGGCCAGTGGTCCATCCTCAAGACCCAGTAACCCAATGGATGCTCTGTTGGAAAGGTCTCCAAGTCTGCTCTTGCCCCTAGATATTCCTGCACCATGTAATGCTGGTGATGGTTGCTTGAACTGATCAGACCTTGGTGCTGAGGACTGAAAAATTGTTTAAAGGGATCGGTCTGCTGGCCACCTTCTCCACTGCTCTTCCTCTGACTGAACGAAGCCTCAGCAACACGTTGTCCAGCACCAGGAAGTTGTAACCTCCCAGGGTCTGTTAATGCATTGCACAAACCTTTCTTCAAGGCCTCCTGAAGATGTTTCATCGTCTGCTCCCTCTGTGAAGGCAGGATGAGTTTTGCAACCTTACCCTTGTAACGTGGATCAAGAACAGTTGCCAGCTAGGGATGAGCCGAACACCCCCGTGTTCGGTTCGCACCAGAACATGTGAACAGGCAAAAAATTTGTTCGAACACGCGAACACCATTAAAGTCTATGAGACACGAACATGAATAATCAAAAGTGCTAATTTTAAAGGCTTATATGCAAGTTATTGTCATAAAATGTGTTTGGGGACCTAGGTCCTGCCCCAGGGGACATGGATCAATGCAAAAAAAAACGGCCGTTTTTTAGGGAGCAGTGATTTTAATAATGCTTAAAGTGAAACAATAAAAGTGTAATATTCCTTTAATCCAATTCATTAATAGCTGCGAGTAGTTTTAAAAGACTTTTTTTCCTTTGAAATGTCATTTTGCTGTCAGACTGTTCTAAACATGGGAAACATGCGCCCCTTTACAGGCATAATAGGGTATGAAATTTAAAGGAATATTACACTTTTATTGTTTCACTTTAAGCATTATTAAAATCACTGTGCCCTAAAAAACGACCGTTTTTAAAACTTTTTGCATTGATCCATGTCCCCTGGGGCAGGACCCAGGTCCCTAAACACTTTTTATGACAATACCATGCATATAAGCCTTTAAAATTAGCACTTTTGATTTCTCCCATAGACTTTTAAAGGGTGTTCCGCGGCTTTCGAATTTGCCGCGAACACCCCACATTGTTCGCTGTTCGGTGAACTGGCAAACAGCCAATGTTCGATTCGAACATGAATTCGACTCGAACTCGAAGCTCATCCCGATTGCCAGCCAGTAATGATCCCTCTCCTTGATACCACGAATCCTAGGGTCCTTTCACAAACTCAGGGAGGCCATGCAGCATAAGTTTGCAGAGGCATTCAATTCTGAGTCCTCTGGGTCACTAAGGATCACATGATCCGTAACAACCTCCTCCCAGCCACGTACAACTCTTTGGGTTTCTGGGGACTGAAAACCATCCCTTGAAGACTGCTGCTGAGTGTTATCCTCCATGTCCATGCTGACACAATCCTCCTCCTCCTCTTCTTCCTGTGTGTTTGTCGGGCCCACAGGAATGCTATCTGGATAAAGGGGACCTTGAGAGGTAAGGAAGTCTTCCTCCCGCTGTTCTGCCTCAAGTGCCCTGTCCATTATTCCACGAAGCGTGTACTCCAACAGGAAGACTAGAGGGACAGTGTCACTGATGCATGCAATGTCCCTGCTTGCCATCCTTGTGGCCTCCTCAAATGGTGACAGGACAGTGCATGCATCCTTGATCAGTATCGACTTACGTGGCGAAAAGAAGCCAAGCTCCCCTGACCCTGTCCTGGTGCCATACTTGCACAGGTACTCATTGATGGCCCTCTGCTGCATGTGCAGCTGCTGCAGCATTGCCAATGTTGAGTTCCACCTGGTGGGCATGTCACAAACGAGGTGATTGGTGGGCAGGTTGCATTCCCTTTGAATGTCTGCCAGCTGAGCACTAGTATTGTATGACCGACGGAAATGACCACAGACTTTTCTGGCCTGCCTCAGAAGATCCTGTAAGCCTGGGTACCTGCTCAAGAACCGCTGCACCACCAAATTCTAGACGTGTGCCAAACATGGAACATGGGTCAAGTGTCCCTGTCAGAGGGCGAAGAGAAGGTTGGTGCTATTGTCGCATACAACCATTCCTGGCTGAAGCTGGCGTGGCGTCAACCGCCTCTGAGCCTGCCCCTGCAGAGTTGACAGAATCCTGTCCCCTAAGCAGACCAACCCAAGCACCGCATGGCATTTTTTTGCCTGACTGCTTGCGTAGCCCCTTAAATGCTTACAGAGCACCACTGGTTCAGAGAACAAATCTGCAGAAGAGGCCATAGAAGAAGAAGAAGAGGAGGGGGTGGAGGAGAGAGCTGTGGCAGAATCACCACTAGCATTTTGGAGACCCTGTCCTGCATTCTTCCCAGCTACCAGCAGAGCTACCCAGTGCGTCATAAGGGAAAGGTAGCGTCCCTGCCCATGCCTGCTGGACCATGAGTCAGCGGTAATATGCACCTTACTGCTGACCGCCCTTTTCAACTAGGCCAAAACATTGTCTTCCACATGCCAGTAGAGAGCCAGAATGGTCTTCCGTGAAAAGAAATGTTGTTTTGGAACCTGCCACTGAGGTACAGCTCATTCCACAAATTCAGGAAAGGGGGCAGAGTCTACCAGCTGAAAAGGCAACAGTTGCAGTGCTAGCAATTTGGCCAAGCTTGCATTCAGACGCTGAGCATGTGGATGACGGGATTCAAATTTTTTATTTTTATTTTTTTTCAACATTAAAGTTTATTGAAGGAAAAAAAGGTAGCAGACAAACATGGAAAATAATTCACTTACAAACATGTGATATGAAGAAGCATATGATCATGAAAAACAATATCCTCTAGATCAGTAGGTGGTAAGGAGCTATACCAGAGATCGCCAGATGGACCAGAGGCCTTGCCTAAGGCCTCTGGTTGAAGCGTGGGCCACCACCTATGTAATGAGACTTTTCCAGTCGTTGTGTTCAGAGGAGAGAGGAAACAAAGTTGGGATGAGAAAGATAAAGAGAGAAGTTAAGGGGGGAGAGAGAGTGTGTTTGCACTATCAGGATATAACAGAGCTTCTGAGCCAATGTTATATATTACATACATTTTCCAGTCAAGAATATGCGATATTTAACACAATTAATCGAGAGAATCCAGTGTATCATTATATGAATTAAATTGTGAGAAAGAAACGTAAAGGAACCTTCAAAAGCAGGGCACCTCCGGAGGTTTCTGAAAGTCATACTTGGCTTAACAAATCAGCATAGGCCTGGGAATATCTGAAGACAAACCAGGGAGACCAAGTCTTGTGGTAGCGCTCTACAATCTCATTAGATTGGGCTGCAGTGTCCTCCATATCACAGATGTAGGAGACCTTATGCATCCAGTCTTTCAGTGTGGGAATAGTTGTTGATTTCCAGAAAAGCAGGATAAGTAAGTTGGCTGCGTTTATCAAATGTCTGGAGAGAGAGGATTTGTAGTTCTTGAAGGAGAAATTTGAGATGTTCAGCAAACAACAGGCAGCGTCAAGCTTAAGTTTGGTCTCCGTGATTTGAAAAATAGCCTTTCTGACTTTGGACCAAAATGGTGTTATCATGTCACAGTGCCACCAAATGTGGAGCAGAGTACCCTTTTCTTTGTTGCACCTCCAGCATGTGTCAGGCGCCTGGGGATACCATTTGTGTATTTTCTCTGGGGTGGCATACCAGCGGGTCAGTACCTTATATGCAGTTTCCTGCATTTGTGTGCTAAGTGAGCATTTATGGGACAATATGCATGCCTTCTCTGACTGGTAATCGGACTGGTAATCGGAACTCCCAGTTCCTCTGACCATCTCTCTCTGAACCTGTCCATGCCCAACGTATTCAGATTTTGCAGCCATTTATATGAGATGGAAGTGGTTTTCGCTACCTGTTCTCCATCAAAGCACACCCTCTCAAATTCCGTGAGGTCTCTCGTAAAGTAACTTCTGCGAGTGGTATTATTGACATAGCTGCGTACCTGAAAGCACGACCACATAGGTATGCGGGGCATCTTGTTGTCTGTTTTGAAATGGTTAAATTCTTTCATTGTCCTGTTGGTGAAACAGTGCAAAGCAAGAAGGGGCATCTTTGAATCTACTGAGCTCAAATAATGGAATTCTGCTCCTGGTGGAATGTCCGGGTTGTTCTGTAACGGGGTGAGAGGGCTCAGGGGTGTGGAGAATTTGGAATGTTTGGTTAGAGTGTGGAAAATGTCCAAAGAAGTGCCTATGAGAGGATGTGCTTTCATAGAGTGCGGATATTTTGTTTTGGGTATCCACAGTGAAAATTGAAGTGGGACAGCACACGTCATTTTCTATAGAGACCCAATCTTTGAGCTTTGGGTGGCAGTGCCAGTCAATAATACGAGCAATGTGTGCAGCATAGTAATATGCTTTGAGATCAGGAATACCCATACCGCCCACTACCTTGGGTCTAGTAAGAAGGGAAGATTTGTGAGCCCAAATTAAGAGGTGGTTTGTGAGCCCAAATTAATTTCATCTGTAGTGAATGTAGGGTTTTAAAAAAGCACTGGGGTATTTTGATAGGTAAAGTGCGGAGAAGGTATAGAATAGGACAGTCATTTTGCATATATCCACCCTGCCAAACCTTGAAAAGTGTGCTGGGTGCCAGTCTTGTAGGTCTTTCTCAATAGATTTGAGAAGAGGGGGGAAGTTGCGGTCAAAGATTGATGAGGGTTTGGGGGTCAACCAGATCCCAAGGTATTTAATAGCTGATTTTTCCCATGAGAAAGGACTATTGTTCTGTGCTGTTTTTAGATTGTTTTCAGATAACGTGACGTTCATTGCTTCGGACTTTGAAAAATTTATTTTAAGATTGGATATGTATCCATAGAGGGAAACATGTGGGTCGGTCAGAAAAAAATAAGAGATCGTCTGCATATGCAGCGACCTTGAATTCCTTCTCGTTCATTGGAAATCCCCTGATATATTTGTTTGCACGTATGCGCCTGATAAACAGTTTGAGTGATATGATGAAAAGTAAAGGGGACAGTGGACAGCCCTGTCTCGTCCCATTTTTTATGTTGACACTGTCCGACAACGAACCATTTATCTTAAGCTTAGCTGAGGGGTTTTGATATAGTGCTGAGATCCAAGTCAGCATATGTGGACCCAGTGAAAAAACAAGTAAATATCTGCGCTAACTGAAAAGAACACCAAAAGCAGCTAGCATAGTTTGTAGATTTCATCAAACATAAGTATAAAAGTCCAAATGCAGCGCTTAAATAAAATAAATGTCCAAATAATGATAATAGTCCATAGAAATCAATCAGCAACAAAAGATGATATGAAACCTCCACCAAACTTCAGTGTGTAAAAGGAAAGCACACCACACCCACGTGCTATCAGTCTGCTTACCAGAAAGATATAAAAAATAGGCGATGTACTCATATAATGCAGAGGGTCAACAGAAAATCCAAATGGCACACTCCATCATGGGCAGGCACAGCATGGAAACAATCAGGTCACCACATATCAGAAGGCTCAGGACTCGTATTAAAGATGGACAGATTGGTGCAGTCATCAGCAGGAACAAACCAGCAAAAAGAGAGCAACAATAGTGAAGCCCGTAAGGTAAAACAGTCGTAGTTTATTGTAGTCTACTTACAGGTATGAAGTAAAAATCATCACAGAAAACAGGAACAATCCGCGGTTCTCAGCGTACTTGCATCGACCAGCCTAGTGATATGATATGAAACCTCCACCACCTAGTTTGGTGGAGGTTTCATATCATCTTTTGTTGCTGATTGATTTCTATGGACTATTATCATTATTTGGACATTTATTTTATTTAAGCGCTGCATTTGGACTTTTATACATATGTGGACCCAGACCCACACGTTTGCAAGTTTCTGACATATAATCCCAAGCTACTCGATCGAAGGCCTTCTCCGCATCTGTCGACAAGAGAAAGCCCTTGATCTTTTGCTGGTGAGCCGCTTAAATCAGGTCTAAGGATTTTGTGACATTGTCTCTGGCTTCTCTACCAGGGACAAAACCTGCCTGGTCTGGGCCAATCAAATCACAAAGTAAAGGTTTCAACCTGTTAGCAATGACCTTAGCCATGAGTTTGACATCCAAGTTCAGCAAAGAGATCAGCCTATAACTGGCGCAATGTAATGGGTCCTTGCCATCCTTGGGTATCACTGTGATGTATGCCGACAAGAAGTCAGTCGGCACTGGTCTCTGTTTGGACAAAGAGTTTAGTGCATCCTGGAGGGGAATAGAAAGTAGGTCAGTAAATGTCTTGTAGCAGATGGCGCTAAAGCTGTCAGGGCCAGGACTCTTGCCAGACTTCAAGTCTTTAATAGCCATTTTAATTTCTGAGACATCAATAGGGCTTTCTAGTTGGGAAATGTCATCCTCAGCAAGGGAGGGGAGATTGGAGTCTTTCAGACCCCGTTTTTTTTGGATGCCCATGATATGATATTGGCCTATCTGACCTCTTAAGGCCCTGGCTAGTATCTTACCAGTTTTGTTGCCATGCTTATAATATATCTTTTTCTTGAAAAAATAAATCTCTTGGACTTGGTATTGAAAATTTGTTTAAGGGTTCTCCTGGATTCTAATGCCGCCGATCGGGTTGTGAGGGATTGTTTATGTAGGGATTCTAGTACGCAAATTTTACTTGTCAATTTGGTAATTTCTTTGTCTTGTTCTTTCTTTCTTCGCGTTCCCATTTGAATTAGTTCCCCTCTAATATAGCACTTATGTGCCTCCCAAACCATCAACGGATCCATGCCGGAGGTGATGTTATGTTTGAAAAAAACAGTCAACGAGGTGGTTAATTTGGGTAGCAAAGTTGGGTCTGTTAGTAGGGAAGAGATCAATCTCCAAATATTAGATTTTGCTGGGGGTCCTAGAAGATTCAGGGCAATGCAAATTGGGGCATGATCTGAGAAAGTCTGTAGCCCTATGTTTGCTCCGGAGAGTATTTGGAGATCCCTCTGTAAAATGAATAAGTAGTCTATTCTCGCGTGGCGATCGTGTGGGATTGAATAAAAAGTGTAGACTTTGTCTTCTGGATGTAAGAATCGCCATGTATCAATCAGGTTTAGTGAATGTAAGAGGGTTTTGGTTTTCTTTAGAATTCTGTAGGTGATATGTGTCTTCCCGGAGGAGGTGTCATCTGATGGGTTAAGAGGGATGTTGAAGTCCCCACCCAGGATCATTTTTTTGGCAAAATGTAAGTTGTGCAGTGTTAGGAAAATAAACTTTGGCTAAGGTGAGGGTAACCCCATGACACACCCCTTTAAGAAAGATAAATCTACCCCCCGGGTCAACTAGTTTATCAGACAATTCAAACTTAGCATCTTTACTCACCAAGATTGGGACTCCCTTTGACTTGGAAGTGTCATTGGTGGCATGGTGTGCTTCAGTAAAATAAAGGTAAGTAAGCCTGGGTATATGATTAACAAAGCGAAGCCTACCTTTTTTTAGTTCTCTGAGTATTAAAGTGACTTTGCTGTAGAGGTAAATGCGTGACTTCCACCGCAATGAACGCCCATCACCTTAGGGAGATTAAAGGCTTACCAGACAGCCCTTAGTAAAAGGCATGAAATCAATTTTAGGTGTTTCCTTCCAGTAGATGGGTCCCATGCGTGTCAGCAGACGGTCACTACATGTGCGTACTGCGCACTGCGCATGCGCCGAGTTTCGATACGAAGTGGACATTCATGCACGGCCAGGACCCTGTAATGGTCACATAAGTTCGTCACCAACCTGGTATGATATCTAAAATTGTCTCCAGTTTAGCAACATAACAAGCTTGAACCTGTGGAGGGCTAATACCCTCAGTCCTCCATTATGCTCCTGAAAGAATGTGGTCAGTTGCGGGGTGTACCTGCCGACTGTGCATCATGGCGGTGTTGTTTCTGCTTTTTGGAGTGATGTTTCTCTGGTGTTGTCAAAGGGGAATGAGGTGGGCTCCGTTCCTTGGGTGGCAAGGAAAACTCCTGGTACTACTTCCGGTTGTTCAATTGGGGCAATTTGGAGGCCATTGCAGAATTCAGGGAGGTCGTCAGGTGTGCGGAGCATGTGCTGTCTGCCGTTGTGAGTGACTAGCAAGGCAAAAGGGAAGCGCCACGTGTATCGTATGTCCCTCTCCCGCTGTTTGTCCAGGAGAGGTCGCAGGGCCCTGCGATTTTTTAGGGTCATCTGGGAGAGATCCTGAAACAGTCTGATGCACTCTCCGTTGAACATTATTTGTTCATTCCTGCGAGCCTTGAACATTATCTCCTCTTTGAGAGCAAAGTTTTGCAAACAGCAAATAATGTCCCTGGGGGGCAGAGTGACTGGACCCCTCGCTCTCAGAGCTCTGTGTGCCCTGACAAACTCAATGTCTGTGTCTTCCGGCTTTTCTAAAAGGCTGTTGAAGACTCTCTGCAGGACTGAGGGATTTGGTCGGCCATGACAGACTCTGGGATACCATGGACTCTAATGTTATTGCGTCTCCCCCTGTTGTCAAGATCCTCCAGAGGCCTGTTCATTTCGATAAAATGAAGGGCATGAGTGGAGACAACTCTGTCCAGCCAGCTTATTGCAATGTCTCTTTGCTTCCCTGCTACCTCAGTGGTGGCCATCTTTTCCTGCAATACCAGGAAGCTGGTTTTGAGATCCGTAATGGCCATGGAGAACGAGGCCTTAATGTCGGCTGCAAAGCCTGACATATCCTCGTATGTGAGGAGGTGATCAGAGTGGGCACCTCTCCTACCGTTCTCCTCCGCGGGCGACTGCGAGTCTTGGCTAAAGTCCTTGTCTACACGAGACAGCGCCATTTTGCCTCCCGCCGAGACTTTCAGAACAGCAGCCTGGTTCTTGAATATGTCGGATATGTTTCTCCCTGCGCTTGCAGCCATAGAGTGACGGGAGCGAATGTGATGAGAGTGTCTGCTCTGTTTTTTCATCCTCGGATGATTGGGGTGCAGAAAGATGGGCTAGGGCCGCTTGTTTGATGGAGCTCCTCAGCTAAGCTGCCATCCTCACCGTGCGCCAAACCATGCCCCCCCCCCAATTTCTTTTTACGGTTCAGCAATTGGGGTAGGGAAATTTGCCTGCTAAAATCAGATGGTGGTGTACTGCTAGTAGATTGGCAGCAAGTACTTGGGACACCTATTGCTATACCTTCATTCCTCTCAGTGCAGGTTTTTGAGAGGACATCCCAGGTGAGGAGCAAGGAGATGTCTGCCTTTTTCTTTGATTTGGGTCTTTCAAGTTCTGTTGCCAATGGACTGCATGGCAGGTCATCATATGTCTGGTCAAGAATGTGGTGCCCAAGCAGCTGCTGTTCTGGCCACACTTGATCTGCTTCAGACATAGGTTGCAAACAGCAATGGTGCGATCTGCTGCACACGCGTCGAAAAAGGCCCACACCAAGGAACTTTTAAAAGTCAGCGGGGAGTCAGCAGCACCCTGCACCTGGGGAGTTCTGCGGTGTGATGCGATAGGGTGGCTGCCCTTAAGCTGCCCCCTAGAGGACATCCTGCCTCGTTGGAGTTGTGCCACCTCCTCCTCCTCCTCTCTTCCCTTAGGCACCCTAGTAGAGTCAGTGACCTCATCATCCCCTCCCTCCTTGTCACTGGAGCAAACTTGGCACTATGCTACAGCTGGGGGAACATGACAGCCAGTTTCTTGTCCTTCTTGGGCACCCCCTCTCTCTAGGCTCACGTTACTCCCTTCCTAAACCTGGGAACCAACATCGGAGCCTTCAAATCGCTGCGCATCCTCCAGCAGCATATACACGACACTGTGGTCGAATAGTTCTGGGGACTCCTCTGTGCATGATGGTTGGGCTACGGAAGGAGTGACTGTGGGCAAGGAGCCGGTGGAATAGGCCACTTTGGCAACTGCATTGGAAGGCAAAATACTCTGAGCCTGGGTTACAGATGATGAGGAGGATGAGGACGGCTTTATTATTCACTCCACCAACTCTTCTGCATGTTCTGACTCAATAACATGGCCAGCAGCAGAAAAAAAGGACAAGCCTGCCCCACGGCCACCTTCAGAGGATGCACCATGTCCACGACCAGCACTGTTGACTGTAGACACAGAGGCTGCTTGCCCTCTTTTAGTGGCCTGTGAGCATCTGCCTCTCCTTGATGGCCTTCCGGACATGATGTATATTTTGTTTTGTAACACCACACTACACTGTATTAGATACTGTGTACACCACCAGAAGTGTATTAGAAACTCTACACACTGTATTAAATACTGTGTATACTGCCTGCACTATATTAGCCACTGTACTACGGCTGCACTGTATTTTATACTGTGTACACCACCAGAAGTGTAGTAGACACTGTATTAGACACTGTGTACCCCGCCTGCACTGTTTTAGCAACTGTATTATGACTGCACTGTATTAGATACTGTGTACACCACCAGAAGTGTAGTAGAAACTGTACACACTGTATTAGATACTGTGTACACCACAAGAAAAGTAGTAGAAACTGTGCTACAGCTGCACTGTATTGTGTACTGTGTACACCACCAGAAGTGTAGTAGAAACTCTACACACTGTATTAGATACTGTGCACACCGCCTGCACTGTATTAAAAACTGTACTATGGCTACACTGTATTTTATACTGTGTACACCACCAGAAGTGTAGAAGAAACTGTACACACTGTATTAGATACTGTGTACACTGCCTGCACTGTATTAGCAACTGTACTAAGGCTGCACTGTATTTTATACTGTGTACACTATCAGAGGTGTAGTAGACACTGTACACACTGTATTAGATACTGTGTACACCGCCTGAAGTGTATTAGAAACAGTACACCACAGAATGATATAGGCTACACTGGATGCAGAGATATAGGCTACACTGGATGCAGAGTATATATATACGAGACTGTATACATACCTCCCAACATTTTGAGATGGGAATGAGGGACACCTACTAGCAAACGTATGTAGGCATAAGACATGCCCCCTGCCACACCCCCTTAACCATTTGCCGAACGGGCCATAGCCAAAAGACGGCTCAGCGTGGTCGACTTTTTCTGAGAGGGCATTCATGGACGTCCTCCCAGAATCTTGCTTCTGCGCGCCCCCCGGGGCGCACACCCGGGAATATCCGTGACTGCCGGGTCCTCTGGATCACGGTAAATGGCCGCTGACAGCGGCCGTTTACCACGCGTTCGCTCCGTCAAATTACGGAGCGATCACTAGTAAACAAACTGGCATCAAGTCCAGTTCCTCTCTCCCCTCTCTGTACAGATTAGTATAGAGAGGGGAGAGATCAAGTCCTGCAGCGCTGTGGGCTGGATGTGTACTGCCCACAGCGCTGATCTGTGACAATTCCTGCACTCATCCAGCCATCCATCCATCCATGCTCAGCCATCCTCAGCAATACTCATCCATCCATCCTCAACCATCAATACTCATCCATCCATCCATGCTCAGCCATCCATACTCATCCATACTCAGCAATACTCATCCATCCATCCATGCTTAGCAATACTCATACATCCATCCATGCTTAGCAATACTCATCCATCCATCCATGTTCAGCAATACTCATTCATCCATCCATGCTCAGCCATCCATATGCATCCATACGCAGCAATACTCATCCATCCATCCATACTTAGCAATACTCATCCATACTCAGCAATACTCAGCCATCCATACTCAGCAATACTCATCCATCCACAGCAATAGTCATCCATCCATACTCAGCAATACTCATCCATCCATCCATGCTCAGCAATACTCATCCATCCACCTATGCTTAGCAATACTCATCCATACTCAGCAATACTCATCCATCCATCCATGCTCAGCAATACTCATCCATCCATCCATGCTTAGCAATACTCATCCATCCATCCATGCTCAGCAATACTCATCCATCCATCCATGCTTAGGAATGCTAATCCATACTCAGCAATACTCATCCATCCATCCATACTTAGAAATACTCATCCATACTAAGCAATCCATACTCAGCAATACTCATCCATCCATACTCAGCAATACTCATCCATCCATCCATGCTCAGCAATACTCATCCATCCATACTCAGCAATACTCATCCATCCATCCATGCTCAGCAATACTCATCCATCCATCCATGCTCAGCAATACTCATCCATCCATGCTTAGCAATACTCATCCATACTCAGCAGTACTCATCCATCCATCCATGCTCAGCCATCCATACTCATCCATACTCAGCAATACTCATCCATCCATTCATGCTCAGCAATACTCATCCATCCATCCATGCTTAGCAATACTCATCCATACTCAGCAATACTCATCCATCCATGCTTAGCAATACTCTTCCATCCATCCATACTCAGCAATACTCATCCATCCATGCTCAGCCATACCCAGCCATCCCATCCACACTCAGCCATACTCAGCCATACCCGACCCAGCCATCCCATCCATACTCAGCCATACCCAGCCATCCCATCCATACCCACCCAGCCATACTCAGCCATCCCATCCATACTCAGCCATACCCAGCCATCCCATCCATACTCAGCCATACCCAGCCATCCCATCCATACCCACCCAGCAATACTCAGCCATCCCATCCATACTCAGCCATACCCAGCAATCCCCATTCATGGCTCATCCATGCCACTAGAGTGCCTCAAAGTGTATTAGGTAGTTAAATTAGATTTGACATTTATGCCTCTAGAATGCCTGATGGTGCTCCCTGCATGTTGGGCCTCTGTATGTGGCCAGGCTGTGTAAAAGTCTCCCACATGTGCATTTTCATTTTCTTTCCACATTTTCCAAAAACTTGTAGAAAAAAATGACATGTTCAAAAGACTCGATATGCCTCATAGATTATACGTTGGGGTGTTTTCTTTCCATAATTGGGTCATTTTTTTGGGCGTTTTTATTGTCCTGGTGCTCCAGGGCCTTTAAAAGTGTAAGAGGTAGTCAAGAAATTAGATGTGTAATTTATGCTCCTAGAACGCTTGATGGTGCTCCCTGCATGTTGGACCTCTGCATGTGGCCACGGTGTGTAAAAGTCTCACACATGTGGTATCGCCATACTCAGGAGTAGTAGAATGTATTTTGGGCTGTAATTTGTGGTATGCATATGCTGTGTGCGAGAAATAACCTGCTAATATAACAATTTTGTGAAAAAAAAGAAAAAAAAGAAAAAATGATTTTGCAAAGAATTGTGGGAAAAAAATTACAACTTAAAAAAAACTCACCATGCCTCTTTCTAAATACCTTTAAATGTCTACTTTCCAAAAAGGGGTCATTTGGGGGGTATTTGCACTGTCCTGGTTTGTTAGGGTCTCAAGGAATGAGTTAGGCCGTCAGTACTTCAGGTGTGATCAATTTTCAGTGATTGGCACCATAGCTTGCAGACTCTATAACTTTCACACAGACCAAATAATATACACCGATTTGGATTATTTTTACCAAAGATATGTAGCATTATAGGATATAATAAATAGTGCTGCGCTAATCCAAAGTGTCCCTATTAAGGGACTGTAAAGTGATAGTGAAATAACCAAAAGTGGTAAAATTGGCATAGAAGTGTTAGTAGTTCTCAACAGGATAGCACACCCCTCAAGGTATTTTGAGAACTCTAAAACACGTGGGTACAAATCCCTGTGTGAAGAGTCAATCACCATACATATAACATAAAGTAAATAGTCTATTCATAACTAAAATCAGGTGCAAACGTCAATGGTGTCATCTCACAAGCAGAACTCAGTGACTCAAATGTAGTAAAACAAAATTAGCACATAAAGTGACAGGTGCAATGTGAACAAACACAAACCAAAATAAAGTAAATTTGCAATATAAACTAATACAATGTTCGCAAGTGGTTATACTAATGGAGCAGGCATTGGTGCTAAAAAATTGTGACTTGAAGGTTTGGCATAAGCCAGAAGTAACAGTGAACACAGTCCTTATTTGCTTAGTATAACAGTGATAGCGTCTTAGCATGCAACGGTCTCTCTGTGGTGACTTGCTTAAATAACCCGGTGCTCAGCTTCGTGCACACACACTCCTGTGAAAGGTGGCCCCTTACCTTAAGGCAATAGGGCAAGCACATATAGCCAGGGGTCTTTCCATAAGGTTCTCCTTGGAGCAATGGAGCAGGCGTGTATGACCAAGAATCTTTATGCAGGGGGGTCCTCCTAGGGTGTAGAGCCCTATCCTCACAGTCCCAATTCCAGGGGGTGGTTCCCTCGGTAAATAGGGGGGATAAAACACACGGGGAGCCCCAATAGTGTAATATTGCTAAAACAGATCGCTTTATTGAGATAAAACAAGGTACTCACATAAACAACAGCAAAGGTAATTATATCTCCGACGAGCGGCGAGCTCGTATTACTAACACAGCGTGTAGAGCCTGTCCCGTCCTTACGCGTGACGTCACACCGCACGTGACTTCATCAGTCACGTGCGGTGTGACGTCACGCGTAAGGACGGGACAGGCTCTACACGCTGTGTTAGTAATACGAGCTCGCCGCTCGTCGGAGATATAATTACCTTTGCTGTTGTTTATGTGAGTACCTTGTTTTATCTCAATAAAGCGATCTGTTTTAGCAATATTACACTATTGGGGCTCCCCGTGTGTTTTATCCCCCCTATTTACCGAGGGAACCACCCCCTGGAATTGGGACTGTGAGGATAGGGCTCTACACCCTAGGAGGACCCCCCTGCATAAAGATTCTTGGTCATACACGCCTGCTCCATTGCTCCAAGGAGAACCTTATGGAAAGACCCCTGGCTATATGTGCTTGCCCTATTGCCTTAAGGTAAGGGGCCACCTTTCACAGGAGTGTGTGTGCACGAAGCTGAGCACCGGGTTATTTAAGCAAGTCACCACAGAGAGACCGTTGCATGCTAAGACGCTATCACTGTTATACTAAGCAAATAAGGACTGTGTTCACTGTTACTTCTGGCTTATGCCAAACCTTCAAGTCACAATTTTTTAGCACCAATGCCTGCTCCATTAGTATAACCACTTGCGAACATTGTATTAGTTTATATTGCAAATTTACTTTATTTTGGTTTGTGTTTGTTCACATTGCACCTGTCACTTTATGTGCTAATTTTGTTTTACTACATTTGAGTCACTGAGTTCTGCTTGTGAGATGACACCATTGACGTTTGCACCTGATTTTAGTTATGAATAGACTATTTACTTTATGTTATATGTATGGTGATTGACTCTTCACACAGGGATTTGTACCCACGTGTTTTAGAGTTCTCAAAATACCTTGAGGGGTGTGCTATCCTGTTGAGAACTACTAACACTTCTATGCCAATTTTACCACTTTTGGTTATTTCACTATCACTTTACAGTCCCTTAATAGGGACACTTTGGATTAGCGCAGCACTATTTATTATATCCTTTATGTCCTTTTAAGGTTTGGTTTGTACCTTCTTTC
Organism: Lithobates septentrionalis; assembly: GCA_037952835.1. NCBI lineage: Eukaryota > Metazoa > Chordata > Amphibia > Anura > Ranidae > Lithobates > Lithobates septentrionalis. Next base: position 1,879,522 of record JBBDGP010000530.1, on the reverse strand, counting down.
AGTGCATGCAGCTTATCCCCTAGCACTCATCTAGACTCTGGCCCTGTTAGCGCGGGAATAATTCACTTATTTTTATGTAGCATTATAAAATTTGGCCAAAATTTATGAAGAAAAATGACTAATTTGCAAAATTTTATAATAGAAACAAAGAAAAATTTATTTTTTTACAGAATTTACAGTATTTTTACATTTATAGCGCAAAAAATAAAAAACCCAGAGGTGATTAAATACCACCAAAAGAAAGCTCTATTTGTGTGAAAAATAGGACAAAATTTTATATGGGTACAGTGTTGCATGACTGATTAATTGTCATTCAAAGTGTGAGAGCACCGATATCTAAAAATTGGTCTGGTTAGGCAAGGGGGTTTAGATGCCCAGTGGTCAAGTGGTTAATTAACCTAAAAAAAGTTAATAATATCCACAAGGGTTTTTTCTTTTACCACTACTATTCCTTTATATTGGCTTTTAAAATTTACAAGCAGCTATTTAGAATTTGGATGAAAAGTTTAGCACTGGGAAACACTTTTTGAAAGATAAAAAGTGCATTTTATACACAACTATATAGATCAGACCAAAATGAGGGACACATGAGGGGGGAAGAGGGACAGAGGGACATTGCTCCAAATGAGGGACAGTCTCTCAAAATCAGGGACAGTTGGGAGCTATGGTATATATATATTAAGACACCACCTGAAGTGTATTAGAAACAGTACACCACGGAATGCACTGTAGATATAGACTACACTGGATGCAGAGTATATATATATATATATATATATATATACACAAGACTGTATGTATATATATATATATATATATATATATAATTTAAACTACCTGCACTGACTGAATATAGAGTAAACACTGCATTTATATGCTAAATGCAGAGTATATATATACAATATCTCACAAAAGTGAGTACACTCATCACATTTTTGTAAATATTTTTTTATATCTTTTCATGTGACAACGCTAAAGAAATGACACTTTGCTACAATGTAAAGCAGTGAGTGTACAGCTTGTATAATTGTGTAAATTTCCTGTCCCCTCAAAATAACTCAACACACAGCCATTAATGTCTAAACCGCTGGAAAAAAAGTGAGAACACCCCTAAGTGAAAATGTCTAAATTGGGCCCAAAGTGTCAATATTTTGGTTGCCCACCATTATTTTCCAGCACTGCCTTAACCCTCTTGGGCATGAAGTTCACCAGAGCTTCACAGGTTGCCACTGGAGTCCTCTTCCACCCCATGACGACATCACAGAGCTGGTGGATGTTAGAGACCTTGTGCTCCTACACCTTTCGTTTGAGGATGCCCCACAGATGCTCAATAGGGATTAGGTCTGGAAACACGCTTGGTCAGTCCATCACCTTTACCCTCAGTTTCTTTAGGAAGGCAGTGGTCAACTTGGAGGCTTGTTTGGGGTCCTTATTAAGTTAGAATACTGCCCTGCGGCCCAGTCTCTGAAGGGAGGGGATTATGCTCTGCTTCGGTATGTCACAGCACATGTTGGCATTCATGGTTCCCTCAATGAACTGTAGCTCTCCAGTGCCAGCAGCACTCATGCAGCCCCCAACCATGACACTCCCACCACCATGGTTGACTGTAGGCAAGACACATTTCTTTGTACTCCTCACCTGGTTGCCGCCACACACACTTGACATCATCTGAACCAAATAAGTTTATCTTGGTCTCATCAGACCACAGGACATGGTTCCAGCAATCCATGTCCTTAGTCTGCTTGTCTTCAGCAAACTGTTTGTGGGTTTTTTTGTGCATCATCTTTAGAAAAGGCTTCCTTCTGGCAGACAGGGCAGAAAAGTCCAACAACACACATTAGTACATTAAAAATGGGGTAGTGAGTACTGCAATAAAAATATAGCAACCCCTAATAAGAGCCTAACGAAACGGTGGTTGTTAGAATAGCTCCATCTCCTCTATGAGGGATTGAGTACAGAAACATCAAAATACAACTTTGTTATTGCCTCTAGTCAGGTGTACCCAAACAATTTTTCAAGCCTGACGAAGAAGCTCTTCGTCATGGAGAATAGAAAGCAGAAAGGAAAGGATAGGAGGAGAGGACAGGATCAAGAGAGATAAGAAGAGGATAGAGTAGAGTTAGGGGAAGGAGAGAAAAAAAAAGAAAGAAAAAGGGGGGGGGGGAGTTGGTAAAAGCAGGTGGTTGTGAAATCATGAATAATGCACGGTTACAATTACTCTACCGAGGGGGTCACAAAGGTGTAATAGTCTTGAGAGAACCGGAACTCATGCCAGTAGTGCCAGGTTTTGTTGAATTTTTCCTCTTTTCGATGTAATGCAGCCATCAATTGTTCCATCAGGTTTATTTCATTCAGCACAGCTATCCATTGACCAATCGTTGGGGGTTCAGCACTCTTCCACTTTTGCGGGATACATATTTTAGCTGCATTAAGGAGATGTATCATTAGGGACTTTTTATAACGACACCTTGACATCGGGGTGAGGTGGAGTAAGCACTGCGCGGGGTCATCTGCCAGTGAAATGTCTGTCAGTCTGAAAATCCATGCAGACCAATTTGATGCAGTGTGCAGCGTATGGTCTGAGCACTGACAGGCTGACCCCCCCACCCCTTCAACCTCTGCTGCAATGCTGGCAGCACTCATACGTCTATTTCCCAGAGACAACCTCTGGATATGATGCTGAGCACATGCACTCAACTTCTTTGGTCAACCATGGCAAGGCCTGTTCTGAGTGAAACCTATCATGTCAAACTGCTGTATTGTCTTGGCAACCGTGCTGCAGCTCAGTTTCAGGGTCTTGGCAATCTTCTTAAAGCCTAGGTCATCTTTATGTAGAGCAGCAATTCTTTTTTTCGGATCCTCAGAGAGTTCTTTGCCATGATGTGCCATGTTGAACTTCCAGTGACCAGTATGAGAGAGTGAGAGCGATAACACCAAATTTGACGCACCTGCTCCCCATTCACACCTGAGACCTTGTAACACTAATGAGTCACATGACACTGAGGAGGGAAAATGGCTAATCGGGCCCATTTTGGACATTTTCACTTAGTGATGTACTCACTTTTGTTGCCAGCGGTTTAGACATTAATGGCTGTGTGTTGAGTTTATTTGAGGGGACAGCAAATTTACACTGCTATACAAGCTGTACACTCACTACTTTACATTGTAGCAAAGTGTAATTTCTTCAGCGCTGTCACATGAAAAGATATAATAAAATATTTACAAAAATGTGAGGGGTGTACTCACTTTTGTGAGATACTATATATATATATATATATATATATATATATATATATATATATATATATATATTTACTAGACTGACTGTATATATATATATATATATATATACACTACCGTTCAAAAGTTTGGGGTCACCCAAACAATTTTGTGTTTTCCATGAAAAGTCACACTTATTCACCACCATACGTTGTGAAATGAATAGAAAATAGAGTCAAGACATTGACAAGGTTAGAAATAATGATTTGTATTTGAAATAACATTGTTTTTACATCAAACTTTGCTTTCATCAAAGAATCCTCCTTTTGCAGCAATTACAGCATTGCACACCTTTGGCATTCTAGCTGTTAATTTATTGAGGTAAGCTGGAGAAATTGCACCCCACGCTTCTAGAAGCAGCTCCCACAAGTTGGATTGGTTGGATGGGCACTTCTGGCGTACCATACGGTCAAGCTGCTCCCACAACAGCTCAATGGGGTTCAGATCTGGTGACTGTGCTGGCCACTCCATTACCGATAGAATACCAGCTGCCTGCTTCTGCTGTAAATAGTTCTTGCACAATTTGGAGGTGTGTTTAGGGTCATTGTCCTGTTGTAGGATGAAATTGGCTCCAATCAAGCGCTGTCCACTGGGTATGGCATGGCGTTGCAAAATGGAGTGATAGCCTTCCTTATTCAGAATCCCTTTTACCCTGTACAAAGCTCCCACCTTACCAGCACCAAAGCAACCCCAGACCATCACATTACCTCCACCATGCTTAACAGATGGCGTCAGGCATTCTTCCAGCATCTTTTCATTTGTTCTGCGTCTCACAAACGTACTTCTTTGTGATCCAAACACCTCAAACTTGGATTCATCCGTCCACAACACTTTTTTCCAGTCTTCCTCTGTCCAATGTCTGTGTTCTTTTGCCCATCTTAATCTTTTTCTTTTATTGGCCAGTCTCAGATATGGCTTTTTCTTTGCCACTCTGCCCTGAAGCCCAAAATCCCGCAGCCGCCTCTTCACTGTAGATGTTGACACTGGTGTTTTGCGGGTACTATTTAATGAAGATGCCAGCTGGGGTCCTGTGAGGCGTCTGTTTCTCAAACTAGAGACTCTAATGTGCTTATCTTCTTGCTTAGTTGTGCAACGCGGCCTCCCACTTCTTTTTCTACTCTGGTTAGAGCCTGTTTGTGCTGTCCTCTGAAGGGAGTAGTACACACCGTTGTAGGAAATCTTCAATTTCTTTGCAATTTCTCGCATGGAATAGCCTTCATTTCTAAGAACAAGAATAGACTGTCGAGTTTCAGATGAAAGTTCTCTTTTTCTGGCCATTTTGAGCGTTTAATTGACCCCACAAATGTGATGCTCCAGAAACTCAATCTGCTCACAGGAAGGTCAGTTTTGTAGCTTCTGGAAGGAGCTAGACTGTTTTTAGATGTGTGAACATGATTGCACAAGGGTTTGCTAATCATCAATTAGCCTTCTGAGCCAATGAGCAAACACATTGTACCATTAGAACACTGGAGTGATAGTTGCTGGAAATGGGCCTCTATACACCTATGTAGATATTGCACCAAAAACTAGACATTTGCAGTTAGAATAGTCATTTACCACATTAGCAATGTATAGAGTATATTTGTTTAAAGTTAGGACTAGTTTAAAGTTAGCTTCATTTAAAAGTACAGTGCTTTTCCTTCAAAAATAAGGACATTTCAATGTGACCCCAAACTTTTGAACGGTAGTGTATATATATATATATATATATATATATATATATATATATATATATAAATACACTGCCACCAACTGAATAACCTGCCTGCTTAATCTAAATCAAGCTATCTCTCTGTCCACACCAACAACACTACACAGGGCCGCCGTGTAGGCAGCCTTTATAGCAGAGGGCGCTGGGATTGGCCAAAGCATGCAGGTCAGGTGCATGCTTTGGCCAATCAGCAAATAGCAAAGCGATCTCCTAGTGCATTAGGGGGCGTTCCGCTGCGCTAGAATTTGCAGCGAACACCCCATAATGTTCGCTTTTCGGCGAACGGACGAACACCTGATGTTCGAGTCGAACCTATGTTCGACCTGAACATCAAGCTCATCCCTAATCTCCATCAAAAATGCCTGTAAACTTAATGCGGCTAAACACGAGTTACCACCTTTACACGCTGTTACAGGCATTTGGCGTTTCAAATGCCTCTGAACATTTGTCCTGAATGCATTTTTTTGCTTTCCAAAAATTGCTTCTAAACTCAACTGCCTAGAAATGACTGTGACTGTGTACATGTACTGATAAGATAACATAAGGGAGAGTTCAGGGGCAGATAAAAAAGCCCAACTGCTCCTAAACGTCTGCTTACCAGCAGGTTTGTACATGAAGCCTAAAGGAGCAACAGCTCCAGGATGGATACCACTGTGACAGATGTGAGAGGATAAGGATTTGGGTTTCTAGAGCACTGAGCTGATTTTACATTGCGGTACAACCTATATGCTAAAGATGGTTTGCACCTAAATGGAAGGGGGGTCTGCTGTGCTGGACGAGAGGTTTATGGGAAGGCTGGAGGAGTATTTAACTACTTGAAGACTAGGCCTTTTTCTGACACTTGTTGCTTACAATTTAAAATCAGTATTTTTTGCTAGAAAATTACTTAAAGCCCCCAACATTATATATATTTTTTAGAAGTTACCCTAGAGAATAAAATGGCGGCCGTTGCAATATTTTATGTTACACTGTCTTTGCGCAGCGATCTTTCAAATGCAATTTGTTTGGAAATAATAAAACAAAACAGAACTTAGTCCATTTTTTTGCATAATGTGAAAGATGGTGTTATGCCGAGTAAATAGATACCTAACATGCTTTAAATCTGCGCACACTCGTGGAATGGCAACAAACTACAGTCCTCAAAATCTCCATAGGCAACGCTTTAAAATTTTTTAACGGTTACCAGTTTAGAGTTAAAGGAGAGGTCTAGTGCCTAAAATAGGACCCTCACTCGTGGCGATACCTCACATGTGTGTTTTGAACACTGTTTACATTTGCGAGCACGACTTGCGTATGCATTCATTTCTGCATGCAAGCACGGAGGGATGGGGCGCTTTAAAAAAAAAAATTTTCTTATTTTTTTTTTTACACTTTTTCTAGGACCCTTTAAATGCAATAAAAAAAAAATTGTCATTTGAAAAAATGACAACAAAAAAATGTGCCTTTAAAACGTATGGGCAGAGGTGATGTTTTGATGTCGCTTCTGCCCTGCTATGGTATAGAGACAGGTGGGGGCCATCTTCCCCTCACTCATCTCCATACCCAGCAAGGGGACAGATGCGATCGCCTCTGCCACTGCCGACGGCTCAGGTAAGCTGCGGAGGGCACCGGATCACGGCGGGAGGAGGGGCCCTCTCCCGCCACCGATAAAAGTGATCTTGCGGTGAATCTGCTGCAGAGACCACTTTTATCTAGTAGCCGACCGCCGGCTGAACACGGGGATACCGGGGTTATGGCAGCTACCTGCTGCCATAACAATGATATCCGTCCCCAAAGTAGGGACGTACATTGGCGTGCGGCGGTCGGCAAGTGGTTAAAACATTTTTTAATCGCTTTTATTACTATCACAAGGAATGTAAACATCCCTTGTGACAGAGATAGTCACATGTCAGGTATTTTTTTGGAGGGATCTAGGGCCTATAAGATCCCAAATCCCTTCTTTGCATTTAAAAACATTCAAAACTTCAGATTCTGGCGCTGCATGAGGTAGCTGTACTCCACAAACGCTCCTGTGACTCGGCCCCTAATTCTGTCCAGCAAATCAGTCCAGAACACCGCCGCTGACCACGGACCATCTGGGAGGCTCCCCCACAAACATGGACCGCTTTCTGGATAAAAGGGGGCTGCGATCGCACTCGGCCCAGAGCTCACCTGACATTGTGGATCTGGCTCCGCTCTCAAACATGGTGAAGGCGCCTGTCATGGAGGTGAATGTCGACTGTGCCCCTCCCTCCCAGCACCAAGAGGACAGCAGCACAGAATGTATTGCACAGGCTGTGGTTGCACTCCTTGCCGTTAACATAACAGCCACAGTAGAGAAGGCTAACAGTGCAGGGATGCTGCTCCTTAAAAAAGAATTAGGGGAACATGCCACTCGGCTTAATGAGGCAGTGCAGAGGATTTCTGCTATGGAGGAAGAGCTGTACATGGCCCAAACTACAGAACAAGCACAGGACAAAACTAATCAATATATACTCTAAAAGCTGGAAGATCTGGAAAACAGATCGAGACGCAGTAATCTGCGCTTCGTGGGGGTCCCAGAGGCTATGCAATCAGCCACCATTGTAGAATTCTGTGCCTGGCGCATTCCTGAAGCGCTATGCCTACCAGACCCCTGAACAGAGAAATGAGCTCATCGCATGGGAGCATATTCTGTGGACAGCACATCTCCCCACCCAATCATCACCAAATACCTGAACTACACTGACAAAGCCGCCATCTTGCAAAAGTACAGGCAATCTAGATCCCTACAAATTGACTAAATAAAGATCCTGATTTTTGCTGATTATTCCATCGAAGTCTCTAAGAAAAGGAAAGCCTTTCAGCATATCTGTACGGGTTTTTACCAGCAACAAGTGCAATCCACCCTGGCCTTTTCCGCCACTCTATGCCTCAAGGCACCGAACGGAGATCAGCTCTCCTTTCATGACCCATCAGAGGCTGAGATGTACCTGCGATCACTACAATTGGAAACCCAACCCAATTTCTCCTCCAGGGCACCCCCGATACCTCGCCCCCTGGATCAATGAAGCCCACGCAAGGACTCCCCAAACCGCCTCAGATATTCTGGTCCGAACAATCGTTACAACCACCACTGACATCCTGCTCACTAACTCTATTCACATGTCGTAAGGGTAAATGAATAACCACTGTTTGTTTCTAATATGGCAATTTTCAATGTTATACTTATTATTTTCTTTCTCCAGCGGCCTCGCATAGCCAACCGGCATGCTTTTGTTACCCTACCAGACTTCGCCTCAAAATATTTCCTTACGGGCCTCACTGCATGCTCCTGCTATGCCTTGTTTCCCAACGACCCGAGTCCGCTACACATATACCCCTGATCAAACGGGCATATCCATGCACCTTGCTCTGGGTCAGTCAAGATGAGCTGGCTCATAAGTGACCCATGCAGAAAAAAGAGAGGTCTTACGAATGTTCTCTTGTATGGTTTATTTACGTTGTTTTTCCCTTTGTGTTTCCTCCCTCATGATACACCTACACTTCTTACTCCTTCACACAAGTTCAATACCCTAAGCATAGTAAATCCACATAAGGACCCCTCCTTATTATTATCCAACAGAATAACTATCCTCACACTGGACAATGCCTATCCACCCTCAAAATCTGCTCATATCCCTTTTCAAGAAAACCCCCCATGAAAGTAACTTCATGGAATGTGAAAGGGCTTAGGTCCTCTATCAAGAGACTTAAGATTTTAGGACACCTCCAGAGAATAAAACCTGACATTGCCTTGCTTCAGGAATCCCAGTAAACATCTCTTGACTTCCACCATATAAAGTAACTCTGGGTGGATACAGTATTAGGCTCTGACGCAGTCGGCCGAAAGGCTGGGTGCTCATTTTAATCCACAAGAAACTCCCCTGTGAAATTCTTTCTGTGGATTCTGATGATCAGGGACACTTTATTACAGCACACATCCCCCTTTGGTAATAGAAACCTTATGATTTCAAATGTATATGGATCCAACATCCCTGGGAAACAATTCTTTGGGGATCTTTCGACCAGACTGCTAAAATCACCACATATTTCCCACATAATAGGTGGGGAGTTTAATTCTATTCTGCACCAAACGGACGATAGATCCACAATCAAACACCTACACAAGACAACTAGAGAACCCGACCAGACCTACTTTGCCTCTACAATGTCCTCCCTCCATCTCGCCGACATATGGCGACTCTTCCACCCAGTAGATAGGGAATTTATATACTATTGCTCCCCCATAACGTATTTACTAGAATCAACTACATTTTCTGTACTGAAAGTATCATCTTGACTATTTCAGGGGCGGAGATCCATGATATTGCCATATTAGATCACGCTCCAATCTCAGTATCACTTGAACTCTCAGACTCCCAATCCAATCCCCGCTTATGGCCATCATACTTCCATAACAATACTGATTTTCAGACATATATGAACACAGTTTGGAAAGAATATTCCTCTGAAACTCAACTCACATGGACAACCCTGACTTATTCTGGGAAGCAGGTAAGGCCTATATCCAGGGGAGTCATTTCATATGCTGCTTCATACAAGAAACATGCATTAACAAGTTATAGGGGAGCAAACTCCCGCCTCAAGCTTGCCCAGTGCTCCCTGTCCACTAAAGATTGCTCAGCAAACAAAGCTGAATGGCAAACAGCCAAACAGGCCTTTGAATCTTAGGCAGACACTTTAGTGCTGACCAAGCGAGCACATATGGATGCCACTTTACATAAATATGGTAACAAAGCGGGTAAGCTTCTAGTGAGGCTTTGCAAAGGTCCACATTGCCCCACCTACATCACCTCTTTACGTGACACCTCAGGCACCATTAAAGCCACACCTTCAGAGGTCAACAAGGTTATGCTACAATTCTATTCCTCCTTATACGCCCCCGATCCCATTGACAAATGTATAGCACAAAAATTCCTAGATAAGCTACATTTACCGACAATTACTCTCTCCCAACTAGAAACCCTAAATGCTCCCATATCTCTGCTGGAACTCTCCACTACTATCCCACACTTAGTCCCTAACAAAGCCCCCGGCCCTGATGGATTCACAGGTGAATTCTACTGGACCCTTAGAGAAACAGTCGAGCCTACCCTTCTCAGAGTATATAATGGCATATGGGCAGAAGGCCCTTACCTACCTACAGGGAATCAAGCCAAACTACTCTCAAAAAAAGGAAAAGACCCCCTTGAGCCAGGCTCATACAGGCCTATTTCACTCTTAAACCTAGACATGAAAATTCTCTCAAAAATTGCTGCCACTAGACTAGCCAACATTATTCCATCCCTGATACATGCCACCCATTCAGGTTTTGTAAATGGGAGAACAGTCACCCTAAATATCCGGAAAGTCATGATAGTTCTAGAACAGGCCAAAATCGACCCGGGGGGGGGGGGGGACTTTGCCATTATTACTCTGGACGTGGAGAAAGCCCTTGACAACGTCAGTTTTGACTGGTTTTCAATGGTACGATCAAAAATGGGCTTTATTGGTTCCTTCAACCACCTCGTAAAATCAATGTACACCTCTCCTGTGGCCAGACTGGTGGTGGCACGCCTCCTCACCGATGAATTCCGACTCTACAAAAGAACAAGACCAGGGTGCCCCCTCTCACCGTTGCTCTTCAATTTAGCATTAGAACCCCACTCCAGATAGTTAACTGGACAAGCCCCTTTACATTGAATACATATAGGCGACTTTGAATTGCGTACTGTGTTATTAGCAGATGACATGCTCATATTTTCAGCAAACCCCGCTTCTGACACCATTAAGGAAACCTTTGATGGGGTTAGACTCTGCTCAGGCCTTCACATCAATTAAAATAAGAGTGAAATTTTCCCCTTAGGCGCCCCACCAAACCCTCATTGGACCCACCATGCACCCTTCACCATAGCCAAATCACACATAACCTATCTAGGCATCAAGATGGGTAAAATCCCATCTACATTATACACTCTAAACTATCCCCTCTAATTAAAAAAAAATACTCAACTAGAGAACTGGATGGATCTACCTCTTTCACGTTTAGAAAGATGTAATTTATTTAAGATGGTCAGCTTCGCCCGGCTATTGTATCCGTTACAAACTATACCACTACTTCTAAAACATAAAGATATCCAGCTGCTGAACAGAGCTATTTCTAAATTTATCTGGTGAAAAAAAAAGCTACACATAGCAATTACATAACTTTACCTCCCCAAAAGAGAAGGGAGTATTAGTCTTCCAAATGTCAGGATGTATAACCTAGCCTGCTTGCTCCGAAAAGGCCTAGACTGGATTTCAAAGGATTCCCGCTACTTGAACTACCCTATCGAGTCAGCAATGGCCTACCCATACTCTCTAGTGGCTCTACTAGACTGCAAATGGAAAACTATCCGCCCAGACCTGCAACACAACCTTCTTCTGAGAGATACAGCCATGGCCTGGAGGGAGATACAAAGAAGTCCATGCCACCTAGTGGACAGAATGCGTCAGTACATCCTGCCTGCGCACACTCCCAGCTCAAAACCACGCTTGTGATCTCCTCTTCACCCCTCATCTCTGGCACTGCCAACTGTCAGCCATCTGTGAACCTCAGCCCGCTCTGCCTTCCAGACTGCCTTCCACGCACTTGCTGTGCACCAGCCATACTGCCTAGCCTCTCCCGACTCTTTACCCTTTCTAGGTGGACATCTCTCACACTCTGGGACCACTCTAAATCCACGAGGTCCGAACGTGGCCGCAATAGCGGGTACCAAGGCTACCACCGCAGTGCTCGAGGCTACCACAGGCTCGTGGCTCAGCTTGGCTATCCAGCAGCAGGATTCAAGGCAAACAGCGGGTGCCGAGGCTACAACTGCAGCATTCGAGGCTACCACAGGCTCGCGGCTCTGTTTGGCTATCCAGCAGTGGCATTCAGGGCAACAGCAGGTGCAGAGGCTACCACAGCAGCGCTCGAGGCTACCACGGGCTCGCGGCTCAGCTTGGCTATCCAGCAGCGGGATTCAAGGCTTTCCTTGCAGCATTTAAGTTTTTACTGATATGGATAATGCCGGAACACTAGCGGCATTAGAAGATTTTCTCTAGCAGCACTTGAGGCTATCTCCTGTCAGCAATATAATCTGGATACCTTCTGGCCATTCAACGAAATCACTGCACTAAGGGATCCCAGAGGAACCGATCCTGTACCGTCCTTGCTCCCCCTGAGATGAACTGTGAGTAAATACGGCTGTTTGACATCCCCCACAGGGAGCCACTTCACCACTCACCAGGGTCATCCCTGTTTGAGAGGACTAACTCAATCAACACATTGTGTGACTATTGCCTCATTACGACACCCTGTTTATCACTGAGACTGCCAGCCTGCTTTCTACAAGTAAAGCTTACTTACATCAGTGTAAGTGGCCCACCAGCAATCACAGTTAAGGTTCTAGTCTTAAGGTATGAGCAGAGGTCCACACTGCTGTGTATCGCCTGTGACAGGTGGACACCATCATGGTTTCCTGCCATTACAACCTTGCCTGTTCTCTTACTGTACCTTTCACATTAAGGGTATATGGTGACACCCAGATTATATCTGGACACCTGATCACCATTGATGCTGCTGGCCCATTGGGGACAGAGGAGTCTGTCACTTATCATTTAGAGTCATTAGCAAATACCGACCAAGCCGAAGGCCCATGGTGTGAGCAGCTGTCCACACTGTTTGTGTAAAGCCTGATCCAGGCTTACACCACCATGGTTTCCTTCTATTCCACCCTGCCTGGCTCTTTAGTGTACATTTATCTGTCCTTTGCCTCTGTTTAAGATTGTGGTAAGCATGTGAGTGTGTGCTTTTAAGCGACAACGTTGTCTCTATTTTTTACTTTCTGTTTAGTCTGTGTTTTTGATATATTTGTGTGATTTTTGTAACATTTTCATTGATTAAAGTTTATTACTGAGGGTGAGACTTCCCTTCATTCCCTTCCTCCCTCTAGAACTCCTTTGGGGCTCTCCCCACTTTTTTGTGGGGAGATACAAAAGAGCCTACACATCCCCCTCTACATCTCTAGGTATTTACCAATCGCTCTATGGCAACACAAAGGTCTTACTGAATTCTCATCTCTGTGTGACCTGGAATCTGGAACAACTCACTCCTTCACGGTCTTAGCAGAAAAATTCTCCCTACCTAAGTCTCATGTTTGTATTACTGGCAATGTGTCAGCTTTAATCGTACCTCATGCGGGGTAGGAAGTAAGAGATTCTGAATAACTTTACTAGATCGCCTACTTACAGAAGGATCATATACTATCTCGGACATTTATAAACCCTTGAACCTACTCCACCACTCGCCTCAACATCGATGGTAAATTGGGGCAGAGACTTTCCGGACGCAGAATTACTTGACAAACTACTGCACGGTTACAACAAAATCCTTCAGCTGATCCCCAACGAGTCTTGGAGAGAATCTCACCTGAAACGACTCCATCGTGCTTACATACCCTTCCTAACGGGGAAAAAAACAATCCTCAGGCTGCCTCCTGCCCTCTCTGCCACAAGCCAAACTTTCCCTAACCCATATTTGGGCTTGCAAATATATATCTACTTTCTGGGACCAAGTCATATCCTACATCCATGAGATCACCTTGCTTCAACTTCCAAAAGATCCCCCCCTTCTAATCTTTGGCTTCTGGGACAAACAACTCCTGACATGGTCCCGAAATGCTCATACTCAACACAAGGACTGAAGTTTAATTTGCCTCTTAGTGGCCAGGAGAGTCATTTTAAAAAACTGGATCTCTTCCTCTCAACCAAAAGTTTTACAGCTAAACAGTAACTACTAATGCTACTGTACAAGGAAAAAATCCTCACAGACCTGAACCACAATACTTCCAGGAAAAGATTCTACCCAAGATGGCAGACCTTCATGCCTCCACATTGTCTCGGGAGGAAATAGAGGCATTTGACAGCTCATTTTCATACCACAAGGGCCTCCAAATGCTCTATGACAAGGAGAATACTCCTTAAGATCTTTATTCTCTCATTTAAATTAGAGGGTACCACTTTGCCCCTGATCTATACTTCAAGTCCAGGTGTCTTATCTCGAGGAAATTGCTGTACTATTGACACCCCACCCCCCCCCACACACACACACACACACACACACAAAATGTTCAATTTTTATCAGCTAGCAGATTCCACCCAGTTCTCAATTATTGATGGTTTTACTTGCTGTCCGATTCGAGTTAAGTTTATGCTTTCTGCTTTATGTATTTTCCTTGTACCCCCCCCCCTCCCCTCAGCTGTGGGGGATAAGGGCAAAACGAACATCCCTGATATTCTTTTACTACTCCTACACTGTAATCCACCCTGTACTTCCCCAGTCCACCTCTACACTCTGCTAGAAAAATCATGTTTCTTGCTCTTCTGTTTGTAAACACTACCTATTAAAAAAAAAAAAATGTTCAATTCAGGTGACATGAGACATCGACCTGTCACATTCACTATGCCTTGTATGGATAATTCTTTCAATAAAGTCTATTCCAAAAAAAAAAACGTTCAAAACACCAAGTTTGGCTGTTTTGAATACTGACTTTTTTTAAAATCTGGCACTTTTAAGGCTCCAGTAATCCAGAAGTGATGTCATGACGTCGCTTTCAGGTTACTGGATCTAAGACCTGATCAAAGCCAATTCTGGCTTTGTTCTGAATGTGACAATGAGTTAAAGTGTTTGTTCACCAATGCCAGAAGTCTGCCAAGAAAAATAGGTGAGTTGGAAGCTTTGGTGCATGAAGAGAACTATGATTTAATTGGTATTGCTGAATCTTGGCTTCATTCTTCACATGACTGGGCTATTAATATTCCTGGCTATGCTCTCTTTCGGAGAGACAAGGTAAAAAGGAAGGGTGGTGGTGTCTGTCTCTATGTGAGAAGTGATCCCAAAGCAAGTGTGAATGAGGACCTAGTTGATGGAGAGTGTGATGAGGCTCAGGTATTACTGCACATGGGTGTGCGTACTACAATGGTAATCATTAGACTTTGTTATAGACCACCCAGTGTTAATGAGGAGGTGGACACTCAGCCCCTTACACAGATAGAAAGGGCTGCAAAGACTAGAGTAATGGCACTGCAGGAACAGTTAAGGGGCAAAAATGTATAAACCTATTACAAGAAAATGTTATGGCCCCAACTATGAATGATGCTCTGCTGGACCTTGTAATCTCAAACTATGCAGAGCTTATTACAAATGCTCATATAGAAGAACATCTGGGTAGCAGTGACCATAACATTATTTAATTTAATGTTAGCTGTAAGCAACAAGCCAATACTGGAAAGATAAAAATACTTAACTTTAAAAGAGCAAATTTTCCAAGGATGAGGGCTGCTCTCCAAGTCTTAGACTGGGACGGAATATTTGCATAGATGAAAACAGAACAGAAATGGGAATTCTTTAAAGACTGTATGTGAACACACTGCAAAATATATTCCCATGGACACTAAGTTTAAAAGGCTAAAAATAAAACCTATGTAGATCACGGCCAAAGTTAGAAAATATATAAATAATTAGAAAAGAGCTTTTAAAAAATATAAAAATGAAGGAACACTATCATCGTTTAAATGTTACAAAGAATATAACAGAGTATGGAAAAGGGAAATCAAGGATGCAAAAATTCAAACGAACAACAGATTGCAAAAGATTGTAGGACAAACCCCCAAAAAATTCTTCAAATAAATTAATAGTAAAAAAAGGTCAGGTCTGGGCATGTAGGCCAAAATAATAGGACAAAATAATCTAGAATGGGTGACTGGGGACAAAGAGAAGGCAAATTTATGAAATATCTTCTTCAGCTCTGTGTATACAAAGGAGCATGGGGAAGCTCATGTCCATAATGGGGATGATATTGACACAGCCCCAAATGATCCACAATGGCTCAAAATTTATATGGTTCAGAAATATTTAGACAGCATAAAGGTGAATAAAGCATCTGGTCCAGATAGCATACACCCACCGATCCTTAAAGAATTGAGCTCTGTCCTTTCAAAGCCATTGTTTCTAATTTTTTAGCGACTCTTTAATGACTGGAGTGGTACCACTGGACTGGAGTAAGGCCAATGTGGTGCATATATTTAAAAAGGGATCAAAGTCTTTACCAAGTAACTATAGACCTGTTAGTTTGACTTCTAAAGTTGGGAAGATACTGGAGAGTTTAATAAAAGACCACATAGACGAGTTCTTGCTGGAAAAAAAATATTTTAAGCAACATACAGCATGGATTCATGAAAGACAGAAGTTGCCAGAAAAATCTGAATTACTTTAAAAAGGAGCTAAGTAAAACCTTGGACAGAGGGGTGGCTGTCAACGTGGTATACTTGGATTTTGCGAAAGCGTTTGAAACAGTTCCCCACACATGGCTAATGTGTAAGGTAAAGTCTACAGGCTTGGAAAGATCAGATTGTAAATTGATAGAAAACTGGTTAAAAGACCGAATTCAGAGAGTAGTGGTTAATAGACATGTGCACACTGAAATATTTTGTTTCGGAATTTCGTTTTCGTCCGAAAAATACATTTATTTAGTTACTCCTGAAATTCGATTTTATTTATTTTGTTTTTCGCTAAAAATTGCATTCGTCTGAAAATCCAAATTAAGTAAGGTCGAATCTGTAATTGAAGGCTTATGGTGTCTGTCGAATATTCAAAGAAGATTTGACGGAGCAGCTAAATTGTACGACGGCGTATAGTTTAGCTGCTCCATCGAATCTTCTTAGAACTTTCGACAGACACCATAAGCCAAAGATTCAACATTTGTATGTTTTTCGCTGCTTTGTTGAATCTTCGTCATTCATGTTGAATGTAAATAGTTCAAACAGAAAATGGACTGGTGATAGTGATCACTGATCAGACAGGTAACAAGATAGGGTATTTAGAATCTATATAGAATCTCAATCTATAATATAGAATCTATAATAATAAATCCCCCCCACAACACGGGCAGCCTCTGAGGCTATCACAACACTATCAACACTAGTATCACTATCAAGTTCACAACACTAACACAATAGCAGCAGATTATTATGAAAAAGTTGAACTGTAGCTTGTTTCACTATTGTTCTGCTGCTGTGCTTATGCTTAATTGCTAAATAATTCAGGTTCTCTGACAAACGGACCAGCTAAGATTGACTGTCTTCTGAAATGATTCAGTGTGTGTGTCTCTCTCTGCTAGCAATCATAAGTGAAAGTAAGTTGGCTGTACGTGTGTACTTAGTTCTAGCTATTTTACTGCTCCTCCTCTTTGGTTACAATCAGCCAATAACATTCATCATTATCATTATCTTTATTTTACTTCCCCCACCCAATTCCAGCAGTGATCTTTTCTCTCTATGTGGAATCTTTTCTCTCTATGTTGAATCTTTTCTCTCTATGTAGAATATTCTTGGACTAATAGAGCTAAGGTTAGGCATATTGGACCACAGGTTCGATGGACACAGATTGGCTTTGTCAGCATCATGTCAAATCTCCTATCTATATCGAACTGTTGTCACAATGAATACGAAAATAAAGCATTTGTTTATGTCGAATCTTTCGTTTTTCGGATTCTGCACTTTCGTTATCGTTTGTTAAAACGATAATGAAAATACCTGAAATTCGGATGAATATGCATTCGGACGAAAACGAATGCACATGTCTAGTGGTTAATGAATCATACTCTGAATGGTCTAAGGTTATTAGTGGTGTACCCCAAGGTTCAGTGTTGGGACTTATTAATATACTGTATTTATAAATGATATAGGGTATGGGATTAAAGTACCATTTCAATCTTTGCAGATGACACCAAGCTATACAGTGGAATAATGTCCTTAACAAGTCAACCTCACTGCACTGTTTAATTTGGCAACTATGTGGCAAATGAGGTTCAATGTTGATAAATGTAAAGTTATGCAAAGGGACTAAGAATGTACATGCATTGTACATACTAGGGGGAGTACAACGGCATGCAATTCCAAGCAGCAGTTTCCAAAGCTAGCAAAATCCTTTCTTATATTAAGAGAGGCTTAGACTTCAGACAAAGATATAATTTTGCCCCTGTAAAAATCATTAGTAAGACCTCATCTGGAATATGCAGTTCAGTTTCGGGCACCAGTTCATAAAAAGGATAACGGGGAACTGGAGCAAGTGCAGAGAAAAGAATCAAACTGATAAGAGGCATGGAGGAGCCCAGCTACGAGGAGAGATTAGAGAAACTGAATTTATTCTCTCTTGAGAAGAGGAGATAAAGGGGGGATATGATCAACATGTACTGTATAAATAAATAAGTGCTCCATATAGTGAATTTGGTGTTGAGTTATTCACAAGATCTTCACAGAGGACAAGAAGGCACTCTTTAACTTTGGAGGAAAAGAGATTTAATCTCCAAATATGGAAAGTCTTCTTCACAGTAAGAGCTGTGAAAATGTGGAATAGACTTCCTCAAGTGCTGGTTCTGTCCAGCTCAGTAGATTGCTTTAACCACTTAAGGACCGCCCCACATAAATTTACTGTGGCAGGGCAGCCCTTAAGCGCAAAATCATGTACCTGTACGTGATTCTTGTGCATGGCCCTGGGGGGGGCTCAAGCACCACCAGAGCCGCGCTACCGCTGTGATTGCACACTGGAGTCACTGGAGAGATAGAACGGTGGTCTGCCTATGTAAACAAGGCAGACTGTCTTTTGGGGATTTTTTTACCAAAAATATGCAGCAGAAAACAAATTGGCCTAAATTGATTAATAAATTAGATTTTATTGCATTAAGGTGAAAAGCCTTCTGTGTTGCAGCTGCCCCCCTTTTTGCAACAAGCATGAGCCCAGCAGCTCTAGCCACTGTCTCAGGTCCTCATTGGATAGATTGATAGCAGCAGGAGCCATTGGCTCCCGGTCCTGTCAATCAAATCCAGTGACACGGGAGCCAGGGGCGGGGCTGAGTCCTGCTGTCTGTGTCAATGAACATAGCAGCAGGACTCAGGAGCACACCTGCCGGGTACTCAGTGGAGTAGAGGGAAGCCCGGAGTGCCGGCAGGGGACCCCAGAAAAGGAGGATTGGGCCGTGCTGTGCAAAACTCTTGCACAGAGCAGGTAAGTATAACATGTTTGTTATTTAAAAAAAAAAAAAGAGAACCTTTACAATCACTTTAAGAGTGTATCTTCAGCTTTGGATGCAGAAGGGAAGGATTAGAAGCTCTTCCAGGTTTTTATTGCTGTCTCTAACACAACCAGGGAGAGTCACCCTTTCTGTTTGGCCTGCTAACCATTGTCAGTAGGTGAGAAAGTGAAGGGAAATAGAACATTTTACAGCAGAACAGGAGTTGAGGGTATGCATATTTTGGTCTGTCTGTGAGGGCATTTTTTCTAATGTTGGAGACGTCCTGTTGTGTCTCCAGGTCAGGAAGGAAAGGTGCATTTACACTTGTGAATGCACCCTAGTAGGTGTCCAGGTCTATCACTCACATGTGATCACAGCATGCGAGTGGGAGTGAGTACATTCGCAAGTGTAAATGTACCCTAAAGGGAAAACTAATGAAAAGGAAAAAAAAAAGATACAGATTAAAATTATTTCCCATTCTGTGCTAAGCTAAAAGTTTGGCAGCAGCTACACTTTTTTTTTTAGAAAACTGAGTCAGGTTTGATTATCATAAAGCTAAACTAAAATGTTTTTTTTTTACATGTAAATCTATCTCCCAATCGATGTATCGATCCTACCAACATGTAGCCCACAACCTCACTTATTCCGGCATCTTCTGGCCTTCATGTTTGCTGTAGAGGAAATAAGCATCAAATATGGAAACATAGAGGCTTGTTTTGAACATGCGTAAAGTACCGTGACCTTAAGCTTATGGTTGCCTACCAACCCCTAATTGCTTGTAACCAAAAAATTGTCCCAAACAGGAGGGGACCAAAAGAAAAGCGGGGCTTATGGGAAAGGCAATCAAAAAGATGTGTAATATATCAATGAATAATTTATTATTGGTACACAGTAGGAACACATGAAGAAATATACAGCAGCATGACCAAGGTATGACCTTGCCCTAATAAAATTTGATCAAAGCCTAGATTGATCAAAAACAAAAAACGCACAGACATGGAGAACATGTAACATATAGGGACATACAAAAACAAACGTCCGGACGTCTATGCTATTGATGTCTGCGCAAACCAACAATAAGGAGTATGCAGCAATTGCTGAATAAGGTTTCGCTAAGCAGACATCAATTCCCCCGGGGGAGGGGCGGCTCAGGATGCGGTGTGGGGGGGATCAGGGATGTGGGGAAGAGACGGGAGGTCAGGGAAAGGGAGAGGGTGATGACCGTGGACTGGGATGCCAGGATGAGTCCTGTAATGGGACATCAATTCATGCTGATGGTGGAAATATGCCGGCCTTGCATGTGGAGTTAGTAGGTCGTGGTAACCAGAGTCCGGGGTAGTATGCAGCTATGCAGCTATCATATACAGTGGTCCGGTATGGTGTGGGTGCTTCTACACATAGCCTTCCTATGATTGGGACAGGCAATATTTGGCATGAGCAGCACTACATAAACAGATGGCTGTGTACGTTACCGCTCCCGGATGGATGGACGGCCGTGCAGCTGCATCTGTTTCCTTCCGTACGGTTTTGTTCACAGCATGAAGCGGAACGTCCTCTCGATGTGTGAGCCGGCTAGCCCCAACGGGGGATGACAGCAGGCGTGACGTCCGGACGGAATGACGTCAACGCGTTTCAGGTGAAGCTACACACGTTTGTTTTGTGAAACGCGTTGACGTCATTCCGTCCGGACGTCACGCCTGCTGTCATCCCCCATTGGGGCTAGCCAGCTCACACATCGAGAGGACGTTCCGCTTCATGCTGTGAACAAAACCGTACGGAAGGAAACAGATGCAGCTGCACGGCCGTCCATCCATCTTTATGAGCAATACTATCTGGCTCATGGTTCGTGGATAACCACACCAGGACAGTGTCCGGTACTGTCTACAGTGGCAAGTGGAGCGGCTCAACACACAGAGGCTACTGCTATCCGGAGATATCTAAGGATTCCCAACCGGGACCCGGGAGCGGTAACGTACACAGCCATCTGTTTATGTAGTGCTGCTCATGCCAAATATTGCCTGTCCCAATCATAGGAAGGCTATGTGTAGAAGCACCCACACCATACCGGACCACTGTATATGATAGCTGCATAGCTGCATACTACCCCGGACTCTGGTTACCACGACCTACTAACTCCACATGCAAGGCCGGCATATTTCCACCATCAGCATGAATTGATGTCCCATTACAGGACTCATCCCGGCATCCCAGTCCACGGTCATCACCCTCTCCCTTTCCCTGACCTCCCGTCTCTTCCCCACATCCCTGATCCCCCCCACACCGCATCCTGAGCCGCCCCTCCCCCGGGGGAATTGATGTCTGCTTAGCGAAACCTTATTCAGCAATTGCTGCATACTCCTTATTGTTGGTTTGCGCAGACATCAATAGCATAGACGTCCGGACGTTTGTTTTTGTATGTCCCTATATGTTACATGTTCTTCATGTCTGTGCGTTTTTTGTTTTTGATCAATCTAGGCTTTGATCAAATTTTATTAGGGCAAGGTCATACCTTGGTCATGCTGCTGTATATTTCTTCATGTGTTCCTACTGTGTACCAATAATAAATTATTCATTGATATATTACACATCTTTTTGATTGCCTTTCCCATAAGCCCCGCTTTTCTTTTGGTCCCCTCCTGTTTGGGACAATTTTTTGGTTGTAGAGGAAATAAACAGAAGATCAGATATCTTACCTAACATCACCCTTGGATACATGATATCCGATTCCTGTATGATACAACATAAAGCCATACAGAGTGTGCTGAGTATATTATCCGGGATGGAGGAAGCTGTTCCAAACTACAGCTGTAACCAGAAGAACAGAGTGGTGGCTTTCATTGGACACTTTGATTCTTCTCCATCACTCGCCATAGCTAGAGTGACTGAGATCTACAGATACCCCCAGGTAAGATTACTAACATGCCATCCAAAGATCCCTACTTTAGAATATGAACCCTACTCCCACTGACTAGTGGGAGGGTGCTAGGCAGTTTGTGGGTATGGAGACACAGACATAAAAAAGTAAGTTTACTCTGGAAATTGTTCACATTTCAAAAATATTTGAACAAGTAAACATTAAATATTTTCTTGAACAGTGCCTACAGATAATGGTGATATACTTGAATCAAAACTCAGGGAAAAATTGCCTTTACAATAATTTTTTCACAAAAATAATAATAGTTATGGTGCATTGTGGAAAAAGTAGGCCCACTCTTGGCCTCAGAAGCTGGTATTGCCCTCTTTAGCACAACTGGTCTCTGACATCAACTGAATTATTCGGCAACTTCATGCAAAATGTGGGATTCTGGATTACTGGCCTCATGGGCCTCCTTACAGATTTCCTGGTTTGGCAGGATACATGCTCTCCACATGACCTACTTACCAAAACTCCTCTATTTCACCTACTACCTGTCTCAGGCCTGAACCACATCTTATGAATTGAGCACCGCAAATTGCTGCATTTCATTTGTCAAAGCCACAGACCACACATTTGAAACACTACTATAGTGTGGCTCAGCTTGCTCCCCTGGTTTACTCCCCTGTTACTTCTGAAATGCCGATCTTGGTTCATTTTGCAGTAGCTACCTTTCCATTCTATAATCTTCTCTGGACCCCTCTCACCTATAGACTCAGGATTCATGACCCAATCCTGCTGCATTCCTTACATCTAAGGGAAATATTCCTGCAGACTGATCTTCTCTCATCTACTTCTTTCTGGTGCGCTAAACACTCCGCAGTTCTACTCTGGAAATGAGTGAATGACCATTTGGTCTTTGGATGGTGGTGCAGAAGAGAACTCAGATATATCTACGAACTTCTTGCTCTGGACGGTGTAAAATCTTTCCAAATACTTACAGGAACACTGGCTATAGCCAACAAATGTGTCCTATCAGTATATCTAACTTAATTTCCATGTCCATAGCCTGCTTCGTTGCCATGAGGGACCACCCAAATTTTTTTTTTTTCCAAGAAATTTTTATTTTAGGAAAAGAACACATTTACAGGAATCTCGAACAACTGTTGTACATAAACGTGTATTTTAACAACAAGATTGTAATACAGGAGCAAATTTTTTGTCACTTTAGCATAAACCTGTGCGTAGTGTATCTAGACTAGGGATGAGCCAAACACTAGAACATGCGAACAGGCAAAAAATTTGTTCGAACACGCGAACACCGTTAAAGTCTATGGGACACAAACATGAATAATCAAAAGTGCTAATTTTAAAGGCTTATATGCAAGTTATTGTCATAAAAAGTGTTTGGGGACCTGGGTCCTGCTCCAGGGGACATGGATCAATGCAAAAAAAGTTTTAAAAACTGACGTTTTTTCGGGAGCAGTGATTTTAATAATGCTTAAAGTGAAACAATAAAAGTTTAATATTCCTTTAAATTTTGTACCTGGGGGGTCTCTATAGTATGCCTGTAAAGGGGTGCATGTTTCCCGTATTTAGAACAGTCTGACAGCAAAATGACATTTCAAAGGAAAAAAGTCATTTAAAACTACTCGCGGCTATTAATGAATTGCCGGTCCGACAATACACATAAAAGTTCATTAATCAAAACGGCATGGGAATTCCCCACAGGGGAACCCCGAACCAAAATTTAAAAAAAATGGCGTGGGGTCCCCCTCAAAATCTATACCAGACCCTTCAGGTCTGGTATGTATTTTAAGGGGAACCCCACACAGAAATGAAAAAAAAAATGGTGTGGGGTACCCCCAAAAATCTATACCAGACCCTTATCCGACCATGCAACCTGGCAGGCCACAGGAAAAGAGGGGGGATATGAGAGCGCCCCCCCTCCTGAACCGTACCAGGCCACATGCCCTCAACATTGGGAGGGTGCTTTGGGGTAGCCCCCAAAACACCTTGTCCCCATGTTGATGGGGACAAGGGCCTCATCCCCACAACCCTTGCCCGGTGGTTGTGGGGGTCTGCGGGCGGGGGCTTATCGGAATTTGGAAGCCCTCTTTAACAAGGGGACCCCCAGATCCCGGCCCTCCCCCCTGTGTGAAATGGTAAGGGGGTACAAAAGTACCCCTACCATTTCACAAGAAAAGTGTCAAAAATGTTAAAAATGACAAGAGACAGTTTTAAATTTAAAAATTCCTTTATTTAAATGCTTCTTCTTTCTTCTATCTTCTATCTTCTTTCTTCTATCTTCTATCTTCCTTCGGTTTCTTCCTCCATCTTCTTCTTCTTCTGGTTCTTCTGGTTCTTCTTCCGGTGTTCTCATCCGGCATCTTCCTCCGTGGTGCCTTCTTCTCTTCATCTTTATTAAATGACTTTTTTTTCCTTGAAATGTCATTTTGCTGTCAGACTGTTCTAAACACGGGAAACATGCGCCCCTTTACAGGCATACAATAGACACCCCCCAGGTACGAAATTTAAAGGAATATTACACTTTTATTGTTTTACTTTAAGCATTATTAAAATCACTGCTCCCAAAAAAAAACGGCCGTTTTTAAAACTTTTTTTGCATTGATCCATGTCCCCTGGGGCAGGACCCAGGTCCCCAAACACTTTTTATGACAATGCCATGCATATTAGCCTTTAAAATTAGCACTTTTGATTTCTCCCATAGACTTTTAAAGGGTGTTCTGCGGCTTTCGAATTTGCCGCGAACACCCCAAATTGTTCGCTGTTCGGCGAACAGGTGAACAGCCGATGTTCGAGGCGAACATGAGTACGACTTGAACTCGAAGCTCATCCCTAATCTAAACCTATTATTTCCTTCGGCATGGTCTGCGTTTCTTTGTTAAGTTTTATCCAAGATGGGGTTCTTATGGAATGTGACTACTGTTATAGTTCTCAGACTAGTAGCGGGAAGAAAATGTGAGCACAGTGTGACCATATCCGGAGGGAGTTGTGAGTATTAGTAGTGAGGGGCTTGCTAGCCTTTAAGCCCATGTTTGGTCCTAATCGAGTGTATCTGGGGAGTATGTGAAGTGAGGTGAAGTCATGGGGAGAATCTGTGTGTGATCGGGTTGGAGATCATATTAGGGTGTGGGGGGGTGAGGGTGAAGCCGATTGGGGATCGGTAAAGAGTAGAAGGGGGAGAAGGGGAGTGTGGGGGGAAGGGGGAGCGGGGAGCAGAGAGGAAAAAAAAAAGGGGGAGAAGGGGGGATAGGGAATGTCCGTCTCTGACTGTCCACCTCAGGTTCTAAAGGAATGCAGGGATTTCCGGTTGTATATCTCGTATGCCTTGGGGGAGGGCAGACTTAAAGGGGTGGGGGATGGCAGGTAAAGTTGGTTTTGAGTTCCTTTTTTTTTTCCTTCTCTTCCCCCCTCCTTTCTTCTTCCTTTCCTCTCTTTCTTTTTCCCCCCTTTCCCTTTTCCTCTTCTTCTCTTTCTATTTCTCTCTCTTTCAGGGGGTAGAGAAGGTTTGTCATGGCTATCGTCATTTCCTTATGCGAGTGAGTTGAGTACGTTTGAGTATGCGGCTGTTATCTGAAAGTGTATCCAGCATGCCCATTTTTTGCTGAATTGTGATGGGGTGTCGTGTGAAATGTGGATCAGCTCTTCCTTTTCAGCTACTTTACGTATTCTGTGAAACCAATCTTCGATTGTGGGTATATGAGAGGAACCCCAGAGTAGGTGTGTAACGACACCCCGAGTGTGAAAGGGGTTAAAGCTGTTTAAGACATTCCATTTCCGAACACAAAGGCAGCTACCGAACACTTCAATCAGCTGAACAAGAAACCCATACGAATAATTCTCTCCCAAGTACGAGACGAGACTCTGTCTTGAGGTTCAAACAGGAATTGAATCTTTATTTTGAGATCTCGCACAAATATATACCGCAGGATGGAACTACAATCTCTCACCAGAAACCTAATTAACATGAGCTAATTATCTAATCCTTTAGACAGCCTAGGTGACTCAGAGACATGACCTTTAGGACAGACTTCATGTCTCCTAGCTCACCGACTATACAATACACATTATCATACATCTCAATACAATTGTAGGGTTAATTAGCACACTGGATGAAAAGACTCTTTAGAAGTTGTTACAAGTCATACTAGACTAATTTACATTATAGCAGACACAGACAGAGACAGGTGGCTGGAATTGACATCAGCATCTCCTCACAGTATGTGTCCCAACAGTATCAATCAGTCACTATTTGTAATATGGAAAATACAGGGTCCCCAGAGTCTGTGTCTCTTGTGGGGATATGGACCCGAATCTAAAGTAACGCCACCTCAAGGGTCCCCAGGCATACAGCTCACAAAGAGCACCATTCCCCCAAATGCCAGGGCCCATAATTGGTAGACAAGAGGCTAGCATTCAGTCCCCTCCAAAAGCCTCTGTCACGGCTAGGTCTGTCACAAGCGGGATGCATTGTTTTGCTGCGTTAATCATGTGCATTGCCAAGGATTTGTGGTAGGAGTTATGCGAAAGGGGAGAGTGGTGAAGGAGGAATTGGGCTGGGGATAAGTCTAGCCCATATGAGGTTACCTGGGAGGTGATATGGCATACTTCTTTCCAAAAGGTTTGCAGTGGGGCGCAGGCCCACCAGATGTGTAATAGGGTACCTTTGTCTTTATGGCATCTCCAACACGTATCCGGTGTAGTGGGGGTATAGTCTGTTTAGCAGGGCTGGTGTGCGGTACCACCTATATTGGATTTTATATCCATTTTCTTGTGCGGTAACGTTCATTGAAGCTTTATGGATATTTAAAAAGATTTGTTCCCAATTCTCATTTGACAGCGAGAGGGAGAGATCTTCTTCCCAACGTGTACAGGCTTGGCTTGTACTGGGGAACAGGTCTGCAAACAGGAGGTTGTGTGTTGTGGCTATAAGATGCTGTTGGGGAGAGTTTTGGGTGCAGAGCCTTTCGAAGGGGGTTAGTTGTCTCGAGCATTGTGAGTCGTTGTCTAATGATTTTAGGTAGTGAGTAATCATCAAGTATGTCCAAGGGGGGATGGGTGATTTTTCCATTTGGTTGGCAAGGTGCGAGGCAGAGAGGAGTTTTCCTTTATGAAAGAATTGGTGGGTTCAGGTTTGATCAGGGTTCACTTTTACTGAGTAGAAAAAACTTGTAAAACCATGCGCTAACTCAAAAAAATGGTATAGATAAGCAGCTAACACAACAAATAGAAATTTTGCTATAAATCATATAAAACCAAGTGTAGCGCTAATAAATGAGAAAAAATATAAATAGTAAGATAACACATGTAAAGATAATAGAAAATAAGTGGTAATGTATCTAATGAAAGTTCGTGCATGGAAAGTCCATCATATTAGAAAACCTTTTAAAGTCACCATACGTGATGGCAAAATAAAGTGGAAAAAAGTCCAGAAATAAATAAGTGCAGAGAACATAAATATTGCGATGGTAATGAACTCCAAGATATATGATCGTATATATATGATCATGGACACTCTTGAATACAAGCCAATCAATACTAATAGAACAAACACCCGAATGACTGGAGGCTTACCGGAAAGTTGGGACCCACAGAGCATACGCTATATGGGTCAAACAGGCTTAAGTTGCTCTCTGGCAATGGAAGTAGAATACCAAGGGCTGATGGATGGTGAGGTCTTGGCTGTGCTATTCCAAAGCAATCTTCTCTGTGTGAGAGCTCAGACATCAGCGGACATAACCCACATGTAATGAAGAAGGGGCCAATAGTGTAATTCCGTAAAGCATGTAGAATTTTTTATTAAAAAAAAAACTTACATCTCAGAGTAAAAAAGCGCTTAAAAGTGTAAAATGGCGGCAGTGGAGTGCTCCCGACGCGTTTCGTCACACAGGACTTCGTCTGGGGTACTTACCCACTGCAGCCAGACTCCCTTATATATGGACAAGGACCCCTGTGATGAGAATCCAGCTCCCAGGCTTGTTGTGAATTGGCACTTCCGGGGTCATCCAAAATGGCGGACCCGCGTGCGTTCCAAGCCTCTCTTTCATGTGATTCAACCCTCATAGGTCACTTAATGTGGTATGTATAAGTGAGGGGGCTGTGACATCGCTTGATGGAATGAGACACATCCCCTATTAACATAATCCCACCCTCAGGTATAATGCTGAATCATGTGTGGAGGAAGAGGCTGTGACCCCACATCACAGCATCTAGAGACCTCGTACATGGTGTAGGCCGCTAAGTCCGCGATAGCGCATGCGCGCGACCTGGCCCAGCGCGGTGACGTCATCAAATGCTGACGTATGTGTACAGTGCCTCAAATCTCCCTTCTGGGTCGTCAGGATATGACGCGCGGAGAGGGGAGATGAGCCGGAACTCGAATCAAAACAACAGGAAGGACAGAAAAGTGTACGCAAAGGGTTACTTTCTGGTTTACGGTCTATGTTTAAACCAGCAAGTAATATGCACCCATTGCGTACACTTTTTTGTTCTTCCTGTTGTTTTGATTCGAGTTCCGGCTCATCTCCCCTCTCCGCGCCTCATATCCTGACGACCCGGAAGGGAGATTTGAGCCACTGTACACATACGTCAGCATTTGATGACGTCACCGCGCTGGGCCAGGTCGCGCGCATGCGCTATCGCGGACTTCGCGGCCTGCACCATGTACGAGGTCTCTAGATGCTGTGATGTGGGGTCACAGCCTCTTCCTCCACACATGGTTCAGCATTATACCTGAGGGTGGGATTATGTTAATAGGGGATGTGTCTCATTCCATCAAGCGATGTCACAGCCCCCTCACTTATACATACCACATTAAGTGACCTATGAGGGTTGAATCACATGAAAGAGAGGCTTGGAACGCACGCGGGTCCGCCATTTTGGATGACCCCGGAAGTGCCAATTCACAACTAGCCTGGGAGCTGGATTCTCATCACAGGGGTCCTTGTCCATATATAAGGGAGTCTGGCTGCAGTGGGTAAGTACCCCAGACGAAGTCCTGTGTGACGAAACGCGTCGGGAGGACTCCACTGCCGCCATTTTACACTTTTAAGCGCTTTTTTACTCTGAGATGTAAGTTTTTTTCTTTAATAAAAAATTCTACATGCTTTACGGAATTACACTATTGGCCCCTTCTTCATTTCATGCGGGTTATGTCCGCTGATGTCTGAGCTTTCACACGGAGAAGATTGCTTTGGAATAGCACAGCCAAGACCTCACCATCCATCAGCCCTTGGTATTCTACTTCCATTGCCAGAGAGCAACTTAAGCCTGTTTGACCCATACAGCGTATGCTCTGTGGGTCCCAACTTTCCGGTAAGCCTCCAGTCATTCGGGTGTTTGTTCTATCAGTATTGATTGGCTTGTATTCAAGATGTGGGTGATTATAGAGCGAACGCTGTATTTGGGTGGCAAAAACTTTTTATGTCCAGTTCACCTATGGAGGGCGTTACAAATACAGCAGAAGGAAATACACTATCTGGTGCCCCACCAGTGACAACCACTGCACCACAACCTAACTCTAATACGAGTGGCCCCCGTGGCCGCAATACCCTCAGAGAGAGAGACAGGCATGATGACGTGCCTCGCCTTTCCCAACAGAGGGTATATTACGACAAACCTCAAACCCCCAAAAACTCCCATAGAGGGAGAGGTAACCAAAGGGGCAACGCACGGGGAAGGGGTAACCCCAGAGGTAATACATACTCCCATACCCAAGATTACCACAATCAGCCATCCCCAGCTAGGGGACATGAGACACGTGCTGATATTTACCATAGGGATAACTTGCATCACCGGTATCCCTCCCCAGTCCCCACGTACAACCGTTATACACCTCTAAGAGATGAGTATAGCCCTGAACGAAGGAGGGAGAATTTTGATCACCCTGTACATACATATAACTCTAACTATTATGATAATCAGGGTTTTCACGAGGACCGACGCACAAGGAAGCGAGGTCCAGACCAAAGAGAGGTTGCAGAGGGGGGAGGAAACTACAAAGGAGAAAAGAGAAAAAGAACTTGAGAGGTCAGGGTGTCTTCAACTTAAGTTCGCACACTCTGACAGAAGCAGAATTATCTGTACTTGATAAGTGCCTTAAATATGCCCCAATGAAGAAATTAGATAAATTTCATACATTTATCGATTTGCACAAATACATACGTAAAATGAATATTCAGAGGTATTTGATTTCCAACCCCATGCGTACAGACTTTCCTGCCGCCACCTCTGGAATGGTGCATTCAGGACTGTCCAACCCTTCTCTTTTCTCCCCACCTGTGCCCACTGCACCAGCAGTAAAAATGTTTAGGGATCTTGTTCTCAGTGACCTGTCCAAATTGCCAATCAAGCACATTCGAATATCTCTATTGTCAAAAGATGGATTAGAATCATTATGCGCACAAAAGAATTTAGTTGTCCGTCCCGCGGACAAGGGAGGGGGCATAGTGGTTCTTGATAAGAGTCATTATGAGGGGGATATCTGTAAAATATGTAGCGCTACTCTATTAATCAGCACCAAACTAGCAAGTAACAAACTGACCAGGATCAATTAGGACAACGATCCGACTGCCAAACACTTTACTTAGTGGTGGTTCCAAGATGTTAATTCCTACCAAAACTAGGTTGTACTAAACTCTGGATACATAAGTCCATAATCTTCATGTCTCGTTGTAGGAATCCATCACAACATAAGTGCAAAAAAAGGACATAAATAAAATAGAATGCCAATCAAAAAATGCCAAAGTGTCAAGTGAAGTGAATAATGTAAAGGCCACTCTATTTAAAAGGGACGTGGCAATATTACAAAAACTAAAAATAATGCTGACCTAAAAGCACATAATCCCTAGTGCAACACAAGGTAACAATAGTTCATGACATGAAAACGCATAAAATCGCAAATAAATGCAAGATATTCCCTAGTGCTAATACTTGTAAGGTATATCATATACACTATTTGTATACCACAGATGAATGTGCAACAAAGTGATATAAAATAAAGTACACCGTGCATGCAAATTCCACATCAATAATCAATCCACATTATTGAAACAAGATCTTGGGAGTGATAATGGTGTTGGCAGTGCAGTCAAACCCTTATACATGCACTGATGTGCTAAAGGTGAATAGCTCAATAAGTAATGATATGAGGACAAACAATCCCACAACAGAGATCCTGTCCCCCAGTGCTAATAGTGCAAAACAGTCCAAAAGTGTAAAACTGTGCAACAGTGATGGATAATGTCCACACGGAACGAACTTTGAATAGGGTGCCAAATGTGCAGTGACTGGTGCTAATCTTCATATAAATTCTGGTGCACCCATCAAACATTTCCCCCAGCCTCTCACCTCCAACAGCGGCCCCCAGTGGGCCTAGTAGAGCAGATAGATGATCCTGGAGAGGATGGGTTCCCTGGAGTGTTGTCAGTGGGTCTGGCTTTCTGGGTCTCCTCCCGCCGCTCACTCCAACAGCGGCCCCAGTGGGCCAGATAGAGCAGATGGATGATCCCGGAATGGATGGGCTCCCTGGAGTGATGTTAATGGGTCTGGCTCTCTACACTGACACATAGGTTATCACATGGATCCCGCAGACACCGGCAGGAAAAGGACCTTCGATGATCATTGGGGGGCTAATCGATTCCTGAGGGTAGGGGCCCTACGATATATACATTTTGGTTTGTTTGGCAAAGAGGACTGCAAATCTTTATCTTTTAGCAGAATTGGCCAGAATTTCTTAAAGATACCTTCCACTGTCCTGTATTGTCGATGAAAACCTTTTACGCTATGGAGACTCCTTTTTGTTTCCTATATTCTTATCCTGAATGAATGGGACGGGAGGGATCTATGCCTAAAGTACCATCCAGCCTTCCAGCCTTCTTGTGAACAGGCACAATCCTGTACAAGCGCTAATGACTCTCTTTTTAGTTAAAGGAGTCATTGGTATCTGGTAAGCAGATATCTATTATTCCAAGGTGATTTCTTCCTCTTTGGTGACGGAACCTTTTATCATTGCTAAGATTTTGTTATATCTATGAAGATTTATGCTGTCTTCCTTGGTGTTGTTTCTTCAATATTGTTTCAATATTTTTGCTCTAATCTCTTCATTGGATTGGGACAATCAATTATCACGGATGCACTATATTCACCTTCAACTAAGGACTTTATATTTTCACAATAAGTTTTTTGATCAATTTTTGTTTCAGCACAATACATTGTTATGGTTCACTGCTTTTGATGTGAATTGTGTGTGTATGTATACTAGGCAGCAGTTTATCAACACTTATGTCCATAGGTTTAGCGCCCCCTATTGTTTACCACTTCTTTATTTGATTATTCTATTCAAATTAAGGGGAGCAGCTTGTCACTTTATTTTTTGTTTATTCAATTGATTACTCACGGGTGCTATATATTTTTAAGGTCAGTTACGGATCCTTTACATATATTTATATTTATTTTTTATTTTTTATTTTTATTAGTTTCACCTCTTATTGACACCACTGGCGCGGAAGTATTATTTATTTATTGTTTCGGCTCAAATATTGTGTTTTTTCTTTTGAGCGTGTTCACTTCACGCAGCCATGGATGTGTTTAACTTTATGCAAAATAGACAGTTCAATGTAGAAGAAATTTTTCATCAAACACCTAGTACTAATGTGGATCTGGAGAAAGGATTCAAACAATTAAAATATGACACTGAAAAACAAATAAGGCTGTGGTGGGATATTGCATCCCTGGAGATGTATATAGGCAAAAACCTAACCCCCAGGAGTTTAAGATGGGATATCAGTCCGAATGATGGGGTTGAGGACTTGAGGCTACTTGATGAGTGGTATCAATTCTTCAACGCTTGTGAACAGAAATTAATGCAAATGATGGTCAGAAGGCGCAAAGCCAAAAAAGTTGTTTTGGAATCCAAAATCAAGGAACTCAGGACAACTATGGAACCATTTATGTCTTCCAATGACTATTCAGATAAGGCTAAGGAACTGAGTATCCATTTAGCCAAGTATGATGGGGAAATTAAGGATAAAAAACGCAAAAAATATTTTAGAGACATTAAGGACTACCAAGAAAATAAGGCATATAAATGGCAGGATAATCTACATGCAAGCCCTCCCCAGGAGTCATCAGCTGAGAGGGAAATTGAAGTACATAATACGGTAGCAAATCTGGCACCAAATATGAAAAGGGATCCTGGTACATCCCAGAGGGCCCATATTAAAAGAGAAGGTCACAGTCAAAACAACACATCTAAGTCTCATCCCCACACTTACCCACCCGCTTATCAATCCCCTTATAGGGGACAAAATTACAACAGACCCACCCCCACAGATTATAGACCTCCTGACTATGGTTATTATACCCAAAATCGCAACCAATACCCCTACAGACCTCCAAGGGGACACCCAAGGGGCAATTTTAGGGGTAGACCAGGGTATAATAGTTACCCACCACAGGGAGGGGGGGAATGGAGGGACTGGAAAGAGCCATACAGAATCCCAACCAATCCCCAGCAGAGCTATATAGAGCAAGTAGAAAGAGAGGAAGAAGGGGCACAGGGAGAAAGAAAAAGGAAGAGAAACAACTGAAATCTGGGCTATTTAATCTAACTAATATAGAGTTCTGAGTCAGAATTGGAAGTCCTAGCACAGGGACTGAAGTTTGCACCAAACAAAAATATAGACAAGTTCAACTTGTTTATAGATATTGAAAAATATATAAGAAAATTAAATATAAAGAAACATTTTTCAGGCCATATAAGTAACCCTACTAATAAGGAGATTGAGGACCCATTTGTACATAGTACTTTGAAAAACAATTCTGTTTTTAATCCTAAGAAAGGCTCAAACCATTACATTGAAGTATTTAGGAATGTGGTTCAGGATGAGGTACGCCTAATAGAAACATCTAAACATCAAAAAAACCAAAAAATATGGGAGGGCATCAAAAAACTGGAAGAGAACAAACAGATAGTGGTAAGACCCGCAGATAAGGGGAGAGGGCTGGTAATACTAACCAAACAAAATTATAATAAAGAATTGGAGAGATTACTGAGGGACACTACGACATATAAAAAACTTAAATGTAATCCTACCACAAAACTAAAAAAGGACCTATCAATATGGATCAACAAAGGAATAAAAAAAAAAATATTACCTTGATCTTACTACACCCAGAATCCCGGTACTTTATATAGTGCCAAAGATACACAAAAATAAGGAGAATCCACCAGGCCGCCCAATAGTGAGTGGGATTGGCTCTCTGTACTCTAGGGTGGGGGAATATCTCGACACTTTCCTCCAGCCTCTTGTCCCACAGAGCCAATCCTATCTCAAAGATAGCAGGGAGCTCATTACCTTGTTACAATCTGTGGTTGTCACTGATCAAACCCTATTAGTGACAATAGACATCGAGTCACTGTATACAAACTTACGCCAGATAGATGTATTGGAAGCAGTAAGGTGGGCCTTCACAAGCAAGTCCACCATAAAACAATCGCAAATTAAATTTTTGTTGGAAGGACTATCTATGGCTATGGGGAACAACTACTTTTGGGCGCTCAATGAATACTACAACCAAATAAGTGGAGTTGCCATAGGAGCTTGCTATGCTCCAACTGTGGTGAATATTACACTAAATAAATGGGAATCAGAAACCATTTACAATAACAGACCCAAACCACTTCTGTTGTACAAAAGATACATTGACGATGTTATCATTTTGTGGGAGGGAACAAAAGAAAGTTTCGGGGAATTCATGGAACATATGAATCGTAATAAATATAATCTAAAATTTACAGCAGAACTTCACTTATCAACAGTGAATTATCTGGATTTAACACTTTTCAAACAGGGTTCCACTATAAGTACAAAAACTTTTTTTAAAGAAACAGACCGTAACGCCTATGTCCCTACACACAGTTGCCACCACCCGCAATGGATTGGGGCTGTACCCAAAGGGCAGTATATGCGTATACGACGTAACTGTAAAAATGATAGAGATTTTTTTGCACAAGCAGGAATTCTTACTACCAGATTTTTGGAAAAATGCTACCCTGCCCATGTTTTGGAAAAATTGGTAGTCCAGGTGTCAAACATGGACAGGCAAGCCTTGCTGGTCCCTAAACCAAAAAAAGAATATAAAGACGAATGTGCATTTTTATCAGGTTTTCATCGACAATACAGGACAGTGGAAGGTATCTTTAAGAAATTCTGGCCAATTCTGCTAAAAGATAAAGACTTGCAGTCCTCTTTGCCAAACAAACTAAAATTTATATATCGTAGGGTCCCTACCCTCAGGAATCGATTAGCCCCCAATGTACCGGATCCACCAAAGAAACCATCTACGTTTTTGGATGGATCTGGATTCTACTACTGCACTAGGTGCAATGCGTGCAAAATAACAAGGGAACCGGGCTCTAAGAAAAAGAAATCCCAATTTAATTCTGTGGTAACCCAGCAACAATTTAACATCAAACCCCTGATCACGTGTGACTCTGACCATGTGACGTATGTATTGGAATGCCCATGTTCCCTGCAGTACGTGGGCAGAACCACACGCCAACTTAAAGTAAGAATCAGTGAACATCTTGCCAATATAAAAAATGGTTACCCCAACCATAGTGTCTCTAGACATTTTAAACTGTACCATAACAGTGATCCATCATTATGTACGTTTTATGGGATTGATAAAGTATCAAGGGATTGGAGGGGTACTCATATGAAAAGGACAGTATCCAGAAACGAAACATATTGGCTCTATAAGCTACAGAGTATGCAACCGTATGGGATGAATATAGACATAGACCTTAATTGTTTTTTAACTAATGATTAGCCTCCTACTTATCAGTATGTACCTATGAACTTTATTATCAATTGGGGTCTACTGTAATTACAAGGTTCATATTTGAGGTACTCCAATGTGATCTATTCAATATGGTTTTTATGTTGGTTTTAAATTTAATTTTGTTGATAGGATTCCCAATGTTTCAAATATTTTGAGGTTTCATTGGAGGTCGATAAGATGTGCTTGTCACCTATTAGTTATTGTTAAACCAAGACTGAGACTGCTTAGAATGACGGGATATTAATTCTAGTCCTCTTCAATAATTATACCACTAGTTATACTACTATGCCATTAATTTTCCTAATTTTTAATTACTTATTCTCAACCACTCATGCCAGTTTTTTAACTGAAAGATAGGGGGAGCACTACCAAGCAATTGGGCTTATATGAGAGATATCAAAATCTCTTTAATTTAAGTATCTTGAGCATTATGACACGTGACCACCAGAGGGAGTCGATATCCCCCGGCTAGTCCGTGCATAATGTTCAGCAAACATATTTTATTGGTAAGGAGGCGGAGTATTCGTACCAAGCCAATTTACCCGCCCTTATTCCCCATATAAACCGGTCTCCTAGTGACCAATGTACGCTTCCCTGAAGACGTTCACAACGAAACGTACGTCGGAGCGGTACGTGGTCACGTGTTCAGTACGTCCTGCCAACTTCCGGTTCATCTGGTTGACTAGGCGCATGGGGTGGAACGCACGCCGCACATGTTGTGATGCGAAGGGTCTTGGACACCATTTACCCTGACATGCTAGCAGTCCCAGTGCCGGGTAGGCACCGATCAATGTAAGAGGCCATTTGGCTATTTTATTGTCCTTTTTTATACTTATTAAACGGTTTTACGCTATGGAGACTCCTTTTTGTTTCCTATATTCTTATCCTGAATGAATGGGACGGGAGGGATCTATGCCTAAAGTACCATCCAGCCTTCCAGCCTTCATGTGAACAGGCACAATCCTGTACAAGCGCTAATGACTCTCTTTTTAGTTAAAGGAGTCATTGGTATCTGGTAAGCAGATATCTATTATTCCAAGGTGATTTCTTCCTCTTTGGTGACGGAACCTTTTATCATTGCTAAGATTTTGTTATATCTATGAAGATTTATGCTGTCTTCCTTGGTGTTGTTTCTTCAATATTGTTTCAATATTTTTGCTCTAATCTCTTCATTGGAATCAATTATCACGGATGCACTATATTCACCTTCAACTAAGGACTTTATATTTTCACAATAAGTTTTTTGATCAATTTTTGTTTCAGCACAATACATTGTTATGGTTCACTGCTTTTGATGTGAATTGTGTGTGTATGTATACTAGGCAGCAGTTTATCAACACTTATGTCCATAGGTTTAGCGCCCCCTATTGTTTACCACTGTGCCCATCAAATGCAGCCACTGTGCCATCAATTGCAGCCACTGTGCCCATCAAATGTGCCATCAATTGCAGTCACTGTGCCCATCAAATTGCAGCTACTGTACCATCAATTGCAGATACTGTGCTTATCAAATGCAGCCACTGTACCATCAATTGCAGCCATTGTGCCCATCAAATGCAGCCACTCTGCCCTCAATTGCAGTCACTGTTCCGTCAATTGCTGCCACTGTGTCTATCAAATGCAGAAACTGTGCCGTTGCAGCCACTGTGCCCATAAAATGCAGCCACTGTCTCATCAATTGCAGCAACTGTGCCATTGCAGCCTCTGTGCCCATCAAATGCAGCCACTGTGCCATCAATTTCAGCCACTGTGCCCGTCAAATGCAGGAACTCTGCCATCAAATGAAGCCACTGTGCCATCAATTGTAGCCACTGTGCCCATCAAATGTAGCCACTGTGCCATCCATTACAGCCACTGTGCCCATCAAATGCAGCTACTGTGCCATCAAATGAAGCCACTGTGCCATCAATTGCAGTCACTGTGCAGATCAAATGCAGCCACTGTGCCATCAATTATAGCCACTGTGTCTATCAAATGCAGCCACTGTGCTACCAATTGCAGTCACTGTGCCCATCAAATACAGCCACTGTGCCATCAATTGCAGCCACTGTGCCCATCAAATGCAGCCACTGTGCATCAATTGCAGCAACTGTGCGCTTCAAATGCAGCAACTGTGCCCATCAAATGCAGCCACTGTGCCATCAATTGCAGCCACTGTGCCCATCAAATGTGCCATCAGTTTCAGCCACTGTGCCCATCAATTACAGCCAATGTGTGCATCAAATGCAGTCACTGTGCCATGCAGCCACCGTGCTTATAAAATGTAGCCACTGTGCCATCAATTGCAGACACTGTGCCCATCAAATGCAGCCACTGTCTCATCAATTGCAGCCACTGTGCCAATTAAATGCAGCCACTGTGCCATCAATTGCAGTCACTGTGCAGATCAAATGCAGCCACTGTGCCATCAATTGCAGCCACTGTGCCCATCAAATGTGCCATCAGTTTCAGCCACTGTGCCCATCAATTACAGCCAATGTGTGCATCAAATGCAGCCACTGTGCCATGCAGCCACCGTGCTTATAAAATGTAGCCACTGTGCCATCAATTGCAGACACTGTGCCCATCAAATGCAGCCACTGTCTCATCAATTGCAGCCACTGTGCCAATTAAATGCAGCCACTGTGCCATCAATTGCAGTCACTGTGCAGATCAAATGCAGCCACTGTGCCATCAATTGCAGCCACTGTGCCCATCAAATGTGCCATCAGTTTCAGCCACTGTGCCCATCAATTACAGCCAATGTGTGCATCAAATGCAGCCACTGTGCCATGCTGCCACCGTGCTTATAAAATGTAGCCGCTGTGCCATCAATTGCAGACACTGTGCCCATCACATGCAGCCACTGTGCCCATCAAATGAAGCCACTGTGCCATCAATTGCAATCACTGTGCCCATCAAATGCAGCCACTGTTCCATCAAGTGCAGTCACTGTGCCTATCAAATGCAGCCACTGTGCCATCAATTTCAGCCACCGTGCCCATCAAATGCAGCCACTGTGCCATCAATTACAGCCACTGTGTCCATCAAATGCAGCCACTGTGCTATTGCAGCCACTGTGCCCATCAAATGCAGCCACTGTCTCATCAATTGCAGCCACTGTGCCCATTAAATGCAGCCACTGTGCATCAATTGCAGCCACTGCGCCTATCAAATGCAGCCACTGTGCCCATCAAATGCAGCCACTGTGCCATGAATTTCAGCCACCATAAGCATCAAATGCAGCCACTGTGCCATCAATTACAGCCACTGTGCCATCAAATGCAGCCACTGTGCAAATCAAATGCATCCACTGTGCCATCAATTGCAGCCACTGTGCCAATCAAATGCAGCTACTGTGCTATCAAATGAAGCCACTGTGCCATCAATTGCTGCCACTGTGCCATCAATTGCAGTCACTGTGCCCATCAATTGCAGCCACTGTGCCCATCAAATGCAGCCACTGTGCCCATCAAATGCAGCCACTGTGCCTATCAAATGTAGTCACTGTGCAATCAATTGCAACCACTGTGCCCATCAAATACAGCCACTGTGCCACCAATTGCAGCCACTGTGCCCATCAAATGCAGCCACTGTGCATCAATTGCAGCCACTGTGCCCATCAAATGCAGCCTCTGTGCCCATCAAATGCAGCCACTGTACCATCAATTGCAGTCACTGTGCCCATCAAATACAGCCACTGTGCCATCAATTGCAGCCACTGTGCATCAATTGCAGCCACTGCGCCCATCAAATGCAGTCACTGTGCCCATCAAAGGTGGCCACTGTGCCATCAATTTCAGCCACTGTGCCCATCAAATGCAGCCACTAGGGATGAGCTTCGACTTACGTTCAACTCGAACATCGGACGTTCGACCATTCGTCGGACTACGAACATTATGGCCCGTTCGCGCCAAATTCAAGTGGAGCGTCATGGCCCATAATTCACTGCCTGCTCATTTGTGATGCTGTTGGAACTCTGTGCAAGTGGGACCAGTCTAAGTGACTACCAATTAAGGGGAGTGGTTAATTGCTCACATGTGCTTGAGGCCTATATAACCTGGTGTAGGACTCATAGTGAGCCTGCTCATTTGTGAGGCTGTTGGAACTCTGTGCAAGTGGAACCAGTCTAAGTGACTACCAATTAAGGGGAGTGGTTAATTGCTCACAGGTGCTTGAGGCCTATATAACCTGGTGTAGGACTCATAGTGAGCCTGCTCATTTGTGAGGCTGCTGGAACTCTGTGCAAGTGGAACCAGTCTAAGTGACTACCAATTAAGGGGAGTGGTAATTGCTCACAGGTGCTTGAGGCCTATATAACTTGGTGTAGGACTCATATTGAGCCTGCTCATTTGTGAGGCTGTTGGAACTCTGTGCAAGTGAAACCAGTCTAAGTGGTGAGTTAAAACCAGAGTTTAAAACAGGAGGCTATAGCAGGGGTCATAGTACCTGTGTAGTGTGAGTACCTGAGTGTTGTCTAAGTAGTGTGTGTGGATCGTTAGTACTTGTGTATTGTGTACTGTATACTTGTGTATTGCGAGTGCACGTAGGTCTGCGAGTGGCCTGCGAGTGCACGTAGGTCTGCGAGTGAAGGTAGGTCTGCGAGTGGCCTGCGAGTGCACGTAGGTCTGCGAGTGCACGTAGGTCTGCGAGTGCACGTAGGTCTGCAAGTGGCCTGCGAGTGCATGTAGGTCTGCGAGTGGCCTGCGGGTGCACGTAGGTCTGCGAGTGCA
This sequence comes from Lithobates septentrionalis, assembly GCA_037952835.1. NCBI lineage: Eukaryota > Metazoa > Chordata > Amphibia > Anura > Ranidae > Lithobates > Lithobates septentrionalis. The sequence goes on along the minus strand of JBBDGP010000530.1, from coordinate 1,839,004 downwards.
CGTAGGTCTGCCAGTGGCCTGCTGGTGCACGTAGGTCTGCGAGTGCACATAGGTCTGTGAGTGTCCTGCGAGTGCACGTAGGTCTGCGAGTGCACGTAGATCTGCAACTGTTCTGCGAGTGCACGTAGGTCTGCGAGTACCTGTGTATTGTCTTGTTGTGTACCTGTGTATTGTCTTGAGTATTAGTGCCAGGAAGCTAGCTGTTAGGTAATTTGGACAGGGTATGATCCCCAATCCTCAATAAATTTAATAGGTATGATACCCGGCGGGTCTTTGTACATCTTGCTGCATGTATGCGTTCCTTGATCATCCGATCGAGGGCGAATACTGCTGTGCAAAATGTAAGCACATTGTTTCCCTGGAAGCCCAGGTTCTGAATCTGGGGAAGCAACTGTCAGCACTGAGAAGTCCCTCCATACTAAAGGAGAGCCAGGAACATACACGGCAGGTGCTGGCAGGGGCCAGCACAGAAGCGGGTGGGGACAAAGAGGTGCAGGCACTAGCAAAGAGTAGATGGGTGACAGTCAGGAAGGATAGAGGGGGAAGTGCCAGGAAGGCCGATCCAGGACTGGACCATGCCAATAAGTACGCTCCATTGAGTGACATTGGTGAAACCAGTCAGGGACCAGCACTGCTGGAGCTGAGGGACTCTCCTAGCTGCCGGGGGAAGATAAATACGGTATATATATATATATATATATATATATATATATATATATATATATATATGTATATATATATTTTATATATATATATATATATATATATATATATATATATATATATATATATATATATATATATATATACCGTATTTATCAGCGTATAACATGCACCCCAAGTTTAGGAGGGAATTTTAAGGAAAAAAATGTTTTAAGGAAAAAAACTTATATTTAAATGCCCATCAATGTAGCCTTGCACAGCGTCCATCTGCATGCTTGTCCAGTGTCATTTGCAGCTCTGCAGTCATTTGCAGCCTTGGTGTCATTTGCAGCCTTGCAGCCTTGGTGTCATTTGCAGGCTTGCAGTCTTGGTGTCATTTGCAGCCTTATCAGTGTCCATTTGCAGCCTTTCAGCTTTGTTAGTGCCCATCTGCAGCTTTGTCTGTGTCCATTTGCAGCCTTGCCCAGGCTGCAGTTAAACTGCAGTGTCTTGTCAGTGTCACTGCAGTTTGAAAATGGCGCCGCCGGTGCCAAAATACATAGCTGTGACTTGCGGCGGCTCTCAGCCACTTTCCGCTCCACTCGTAGTCCCGCCCGGGATGGGCGTGGCTGTGAGCGGAGCGAGCGCCGCCCATATACAGATAGCCGAGTGTACTCGGCTATGTTCGGCTAGCTCCGCTCATAGTCATGCCCAGTCCCTGTGTCCATCATTCCTGCACAAAGTATTACAAAAATGTATACACATCGGTATGGAGGTGTGACATGAACGGCCCCGTTTAACCTAATTTAAAGTCCCAAATTCCTTGTTTTTAATTCTTTTTTCTAACCCAATTAGGGATGGAGGCACACGGCGGCACTAATAACATTATTATTTTCATTTTTCCAACTAATTCAAATGGCTACTTGTTAGCTGTTCTTTATTATTTTAAAATTTAATTTTCATTAGTTAGTAGCAATAGACCATAGTTATTAATTGGTTTCTTTTCTTTTGGTCTATCCAATAAGAATGTTTTTCCTTTTTCCCTTGCATGTGCGCAGTGGTGGTGTTGGGCGTGGTTATCTGTTGGACTGTGCCTCTTTTGTCCCGATCGGGAGCTGTGACGCGCACTGCGGACTCTCCCGCCGTCCGGTTGTGACGTGGGGTGGGCCGACGTCATGCATCCTCTGCTGGGCACGCAGCGCCACCGGTTGTGTGTTTTCCATCTGTTGACCCGCTGGGGGAGTGGCTTGGTTGGTGCTTCAGACTATGGGGCCGTGGTGGTCTGGCTCCTTGTTTGGTGGCGCCTTCCTTTCTTTCTCCCCTCATTGGACCAACGTATGACGTTGGGGGTGGTCTTTGCTGCGGCATCACCTATATGGGTTTCTTCCTCATTTGGGTTTCACATTCAGGACAGTTCACACCGATCCCACCCGGGATAAATGATGCACATAGGCAATTTTTTCATTCCTCTCACAGACATTGATAATCAGGTAATTTTATTCACACATCCCATTCACTTTACACTTATTTGTCCTTGATTACACCTTTTTTTCTACCTCACTGTTTTTTATTAACTTTTTGTCACATTTATCACAGAGGTCTTCCACAAAGGTGGTTACCCCCTTCAACACCATCATCACACACACCCATACCCACGTGGGGCGTTGTTCATGTTTGGCTTTGCCGGCGGCATTATGTCCCCTCAGCTCCCAGTTGGGGCCCCATTTGGCTGGTCTTGGAGGTTCCATGCCCGCACCACCATTGCGAGGATTCACATGTAAGTGCGTGGGATAATTTGGTTCATGGTTCTTCCATATCCTGGGTTCACCCTTTCACCCTCTGATTTAGTCCAGAATATCTTTGTATTCTATTTTTTATAATTTATTTTGTTTTTTCTATCCATAGACAATTATCAAGGTTTCGCTCCTGATGATAGGCTATAAGGCCTTGAAATGCGTAGAGCTAATACCAACCGATGTGCATACATTTTTGTAATACTTTGTATGGCCGTTCCTTTTTTATTTTTATTTTATTCTTAATTTGTTCTCTATTCCAGTCTCATTTTGGTGGTATCTTCATTGTTATAATTGATATAGCTATTCTCGTCCATATAATTATGTCTCATTTTATATATTCTATAATCCGTACCAACTCATTGCTGGGATGTTTATTTATGTACAATACTTGGTTCTGATGAATTGTAAAAAAATATACAGATATTTATATATAGCAAAATGCATTAAATGTTTTGATATGAAAAGTTTATGATAATTTGAACCAATTAAAAACAATTTTATCCAATCATTTTTTGTTGCCCCCGTGTGTTTCGTTAAAGTCCCGCCAATCCTTCTCTTTATTATATACAATTACCCAGGATGGAGGTGGGGAAAGTCTCAAATTGCTTGTTTTTAATTCTGGTTCTTCTGGTTCTTCCTCCGGTGTTCTCGTTCGGCATCTTCCTCCACGGCGTTTTCTTCTCTTCATCTTATTCTCGGGCTGCTCCGCATCCATGATTGGATGGGAGGCTCCCGCTGTGTGACGCTTCTCGTCTTCTGACGGTTCTTAAAAAATGGAGGGTGGGGCCACTCGGTGACCCCGCCCCCCTCTGACGCACGGGGACTAGACGGGGACTTCCCTGTGGCATTATCCATGACGTCAGAGGGGGAATGCCAGGATTCGTGGTATCAAGAAGGGATCATTACTGACTGGCAAACCTTCTTGATCCACGTTACAAGAATAAGGTTGCAGAACTCATCCTGCCTTTTCAGAGGGAGCAGAGGATGAAACATCTTCAGGAGTCCTTGAAGAAAGGTGTGTGCAATGCATTTCCAGACCCTGGAAGGTTACAATTTCCTGGTGCTGGACAACGTGTTGCTGAGGCTTCTTTCAGTCAGAGGAAGAGCGGTGGAGAAGGTGGCTGGCTAACCGATGCCCTTAAACAATTTTTCAGTCCTCAGCGCCAGAGTCTGATCGGTTCAAGTAACCATCGCCAGTGTCTGCATTACATGGTGCAGGAATATCTAGGGGCAAGAGCAGACTTGGAGACTTTTCCAACAGAGCATCCACTGGGTTACTGGGTCTTGAGGATGGACCACTGGCCAGAACTTGCTCAATATGCAATTGAGCTACTGGCCTGTCCTGCATCCAGCGTGCTTTCTGAACACACATTCAGTGCTGCTGGAGGGTTTGTAACGGATCAAAGAGTGCTCCTGTCCACAGACTCCGTTAATAGGCTCACATTCATAAAAATGAATCAGTCTTGAATCATCAGCTATCAAGCACCTGATGCTGATGTAACTGATTGAATTTGCTATGGATGTGGGATCCCTTGAAGACTGCCTATGCTGAATTTCCTATTCCTCTTCAATCTTGATGATGCTAGCTTCCAACAATATTTTTGGTTTAGGGCACCACCACCACCACCACCAAAGGCCCAATTTTTCTGCCCCTGTTCAACAGGGGCATGTAATTAAAATTTTTGATATAATATTTCACAGCAGGGCCCGTTCCTGCGCAAAACAAGTGCATCTGTGAGGGCTTACAGTGTTGTGGCACCACCTCCACCACCGCCCAAGGCCCAATTTTTCTGCTCCTGTTTAACAGGGGCATGTAATTACAATTCTTGATATAATATGTCATGGCAAGGCCTGTTCCTGTGCCTAACAAGAGTAACTGTGAGGGCTTACAGTATTCTGGTACCACCAACACCTAAGGCCCAATTTTCTGCGGAGTATATAGGGCAGGCTGTATAGTATATATACTGCTGTTCAGAGTATATAGGGCCTGGAGGGCCCCCCACTTTTTAAAAAATCTAGGTGCGGGGTTCCCCTTAATATGGCGTAGATGTCACCTCCAAAATCCATACCAGGCCCTTCAGGTCTAGTATGGATTTTGGGGGTGACATCTATGCCATTTTTTTTGGTATTTTTTATCTACATTGCCGGGATCTGACAATACATTACAGCTGCCATCATTTCTAAATGACGTTTTTTCCTTTAGAAATGTCATTTTGCTGTGGCACTGTTATAAACATGGGAAAGATGTGCTACTTTACACGCATACTAAGGACACCCCCCAGGCATGATATTTAAAGGAATATTTAATTTTTATTGTTTCACTTTAAGCATTATTAAAATCACTGCCCCCAGAAAAACTGCAGTTTTTAAAACTTTTTTTGCATTGATACATGTCCCCTGGGGCAGGACCTGGGTCCCCAAACATTTTTTATGGCAATAACTTGCATATAAGCCTTTAAAATTGGCACTTTTGATTTTTCAGGTTCGTGTCCCATAGACTTTAACTGTGTTTGTGTGTTCAAACAAATTTTTTGCCTGTTCGCATGTTCTCCTGTGAATCGAACCGGGGGGTGTTCGGCTAATCCCTAATAGGGATAAGTAATAATAATAATAATAATAGGGTAAGTAGTGAAGATTAAAAAAGAAGACAGCCAATATCTACAGCCCTGTAAGGACATCAAGATGGTGGGAGCCCTCTAAAGGTCAAGACAAGTCGCCATCTAAGAGCACATCCAGGTGATCAAGGTCTTCATCTCACCTCTCATTATTATTGCTCCCTGTTTACAAACATTACAAGTTACCAGCATTAATAGTTGCTGCATTTGTGGTGAAAAGTCATTGCCTGCCAAGCTAGTATGTCAAGTCTGCCTGGAACAAGCAGGATACTGCCCTGCAAGGACCTCAAGATGGAGGGAGCCTCCTAAGAGAAGAGAACAGTCAACATTTAGGTGTAGACATCCAGGCAACGTTGATCAAGGTCATCATCTCGCCTCTCATTATTATTGCTCCCTGTTTACGAACATCACAGGTTACCAACCCTAAAAGCATAGTTGTCAACATTGTAAAAAAAAATTTAGGGACACTTTTTTAGCTGTAGGTGGAGTCTTATTATAATTAGGGGACGGGCATGCGTTTGTCAGCGTGGCATAGCAAAAAAAGAAAAATGCAGCGCGTAGCGCGCTGTGCCGAAAAATGGGCGTGGGTTATGTGAAATAGTGGGCATGGCTTATATGGGTGTAGTTCAAATGGGGGTGTGGTTAGAGTCTGAGATGAATGAGAGATGGAGAAAGAAAGGGGAAAAGAGGGAGAGAGAGAGAAGGAAGGAAAGAGGGATGGAGGGACAGCAGGCCCCGATCCTACACAATAATAGAAATGTGTATTCCAGAGTTTAACAAATAGGCAGATAAAGATACTCCAAACACCTGGTGTTAGCGCTTCAATCATCACAGCACCATGGTTGTTGTGGTGTCAGAATGATTGAAGCCCAATTATTACTATTATTACATTGTAATTAGGGATGAGCTTTATGTTCGGGTCGAACATGAGTTTGACTCGAACATTGGCTGTTCGCCCTTTTGACGAAAACCGAAAATTATGGGGCGTTCGCGTCAAATTTGAGCACCGTGTAACGCCTCATAATGCACTGTGGGAGTGCAGTGCATTGCTGTATGATGATTGGCCAAAGCATGCATCATAACCTGCATGCTTTGGCCAATCCCAGCGCCCTCAGCTAAGAGAGTGTCAGGAAGATCCTGCCAGTAATCGGCGTCCCAGGCTCACTGGTGCGCGTTTGCGGGCGCCGTTGCGCATGCGCATCCCTGTTGGCACCAGGCGGGCTATTTAAACCTGCCTGTCACACTCAGTCCCCGCTGTCTGCTCTACAGCATTCTGTGTGTTTACCTGATCTGATCTGAGACTACCTGTTATTGACCCGGCTATCTGTTTGTGACCAACCCAGCTATCTGCCTGCATCTGACCTCCGGCTTGCCCAGACTATTCTCCTGTTTGATCCCTGGTACCTCTGCTGTCCGTCTGATACCGATCACTGGCCTGTCTGACGATCCTTCTGCCTGATTCCTGATATCTGCCTACTTGCCTGCTGTTGTTCCTGGTTCCTGTTCAGCGTTCCAGTCTCCAGCCTATTTGCCTGCTGTGTTCCTGGTTCCGGTCCAGCAATCCAGTCTCCAGCCTACTTGCCTGCTGTTGTTCCTGGTTCCTGTTCAGCATTCCAGTCTCCAGCCTACTTGCCTGCTGTGTTCCTGGTTCCAGTCCAGCATCCAGTCTCCAGTCTACTTGCCTGCTGTTGTTCCTGGTTCCTGTTCAGTGTTCCAGTCTCCAGCCTACTTGCCTGCTGTGTTCCTGGTTCCGGTCCAGCAATCCAGTCTCCAGCCTACTTGCCTGCTGTGTTCCTGGTTCCAGTCCAGCATCCAGTCTCCAGTCAACTTGCCTGCTGTTGTTCCTGGTTCCTATTCAGCGTTCCAGTCTCCAGCCTACTTACCCGCTGTGTTCCTGGTTCCAGTCCAGCACTCCAGTCTTCTGCTTACTCACCTGCTGTTGTTCCTGGCTCCAGTCAGCATTCCAGTCTCCAGCCTTCTCTCCAATTCCAGTCTTCTGGTTCCTAATTATTCCTGGACTTCTGGACGGATTGTTGATCCTGCCAGGCATTCATACCACTCCTTACTCCTGTGCTCTGTTTCCATTCCAGAGGGCCGTGAGTGGGAGCCGTAGGGGAGGCCTTTCTCTCTCTGCAGTTTGGGCTCAAAACCCACCAGGTACGTGACAGAGAGCCATAATTGGCCAAAGGCAGGGTGCCTTTGGCCAATCATGGCTCAGGGGGACTAAGTCCACACCCCACACTATATAAGGCTGCCTGCACATCAGCCCTGTGTAGTGTGTTGTTGGCGTGGACGGAGAGAGAGTGCCATTTAGATTGAGCAGGCAGGAAGGCAGGTTATTCAGTTAGCTGCAGTGTATTTAATATATACACTGGGGACGGAAAGTATTCAGACCCCCTTAAATTTTTCACTCTTTGTTATGTTGCAGCCATTTGCTAAAATCATTTAAGTTCATTTTTTTTCCTCACTAATGTACACACAGCACCCCATATTGACAGAAAAACAGAGAATTGTTGACATTTTTGCAGATTTATTAAAAAGAAAACTGAAATATCACATGGTCCTAAGTATTCAGACCCTTTGCTGTGACACTCATATATTTAACTCATATACAGTGGCTTGCGAAAGTATTCGGCCCCCTTGAACTTTTCAACCTTTTGCCACATTTCAGGCTTCAAACATAAAGATATAAAATTTTAATTTTTTGTGAAGAATCACCAACAAGTGGGACACAATTGTGAAGTAGAACGAAATCTATTGGATATTTTAAACTTTTTTAGCAATTAAAAAACTGAAAAGTGGTGCGTGCAAAATTATTCAGCCCCTTTACTTTCAGTGCAGCAAACTCACTCCAGAAGTTCAGCGAGGATCTCTGAATGATCCAATGTTGTCCTAAATGACTGATGGTGATAAATAGAATCCACCTGTGTGTAATCAAGTCTCTGTATAAATGCACCTGCTCTGTGATAGTCTCAGGGTTCTGTTGAAAGCGCAGAGAGCATCATGAAGACCAAGGAACACACCAGGCAGGTCCGTAATACTGTTGTGGAGAAGTTTAAAGCCGGATTTGGATACAAAAAGATTTCCCAAGCTTTAAACATCCCAAGGAGCACTGTGCAAGCGATCATTTTGAAATGGAAGGAGTATCAGACCACTGCAAATCTACCAAGACCTGGCTGTCCCTCTAAACTTTCAGCTCAGACAAGGAGAAGACTGATCAGAGATGCAGCCAAGAGGCCCATGATCACTCTGGATGAACTGCAGAGAACTACAGCTGAGGTGGGAGAGTCTGTCCATAGGACAACAATCAGTCGTACACTGCACAAATCTGGCCTTTATGGAAGAGTGGCAAGAAGAAAGCCATTTCTCAAAGATATCCATAAAAAGTCTCATCTAAAGTTTGCCACAAGCCACCTGGGAGACACACCAAACATGTGGAAGAAGGTGCTCTGGTCCGATGAAACCAAAATCAAACTTTTTGGCCACAATGCAAAACGATATGTTTGGCGTAAAAGCAACACAGCTCATCACACTCAACACACCATCCCCACTGTCAAACATGGTGGTGGCAGCATCATGGTTTGGGCCTGCTTTTCTTCAGCAGGGACAGGGAAAATGGTTAAAATTGAGGGGAAGATGGATGCAGCAAAATACAGGACCATTCTGGATGAAAACCTGTTGGAGTCTGCAAAAGACCTGAAACTGGGCCGGAGATTTATCTTCCAACAAGACAATGATCCCAAACATACAGCAAAATCTACAATGGAATGGTTCACAAATAAACGTATCCAGGTGTTAGAATGGCCAAGTCAAAGTCCAGACCTGAATCCAATCGAGAATCTGTGGAAAGAGCTGAAAACTGCTGTTCACAAACGCTCTCCATCCAACCTCACTGAGCTCGAGCTGTTTTGCAAGGAAGAATGGACAAGAATTTAAGTCTCTCGATGTGCAAAACTGATAGAGACATACCCCAAGCGACTTGCAGCTGTAATCGCAGCAAAAGGTGGCTCTACAAAGTATTAACGCAAGGGGGCCGAATAATTTTGCACGCCCCACTTTTCATTTTTTTATTAGTTAAAAAAGTTTTAAAAATCCAAAAGATTTCGTTCCACTTCACAATTGTGTCCCACTTGTTGGCAATTCTTCACAAAAAATAAAAATTTTATATCTTTATGTTTGAAGCCTGAAATGTGGTAAAAGGTTGAAAAGTTCAAGGGGGCCGAATACTTTCGCAAGCCACTGTATTTAGGCACTGTCCATTTCTTCTGATCATCCTTGAGATGGTTCTACAACTTCATTTGAGTCCAGCTGTGTTTGATTATACTGATTGAACTTGATTAGGAAAGCCACACACCTGACTATATAAGACCTTACAGCTTACAGTGCATGTCAGAACAAATGAGAATAATGAGGTCAAAGGAACTGCCTGAAGAGCTCAAAGACAGAATTGTGGCAAGGCACAGATCTGGCCAAGGTTACAAAAAATTTCTGCTGCACTTAATGTTCCTAAGAGCACAGTGGCCTCCATAATCCTTAGATGGAAGATGTTTGGGACGACCAGAACCCTTCCTAGAGCTGGCCGTCCGGCCAAACTGAGCTATCGGGGGAGAAGAGCCTTGGTGAGAGAGGTAAAGAAGAACCCAAAGATCACTGTGGCTGAGCTCCAGAGATACAGTCGGGAGATGGGAGAAAGTTGTAGAAAGTCAACCATCACTGCAGCCCTCCACCAGTCGGGGCTTTATGGCAGAGTGGCCCGACATAGCCTCTCCTCAGTGCAAGACACATGAAAGCCTGCATGGAGTTTGCTAAAAAACACCTAAAAGGAGGTGAGAAATAAGATTCTCTGGTCTGATGAGACCAAGATAGAACTTTTTGGCCTTAATTCTAAGCGGTATGTGTGGAGAAAACCAGGCACTGCTCATCACCTGTCCAATACAGTCCCAACAGTGAAGCATGGTGGTGGCAGCATCATGCTGTGGGGGTGTTTTTCAGCTGCAGGGACAGGACGACTGGCTGCAATCAAGGGAAAGATGAATGCGGCCAAGTACAGGGATATCCTGGATAAAAACATTCTCCAGAGTGCTCAGGACCTCAGACTGGGCCAAAGGTTTACCTTCCAACAAGACAATGACCCTAAGCACACAGATAAAATAACGAAGGAGTGGCTTCACAACAACTCTGTTACTGTTTTTGAATGGCCCAGCCAGAGCCCTGACTTAAACCCAATTGAGGTTCTCTGGAGAGACCTAAAAATGGCTGTCCACCAACATTTACCATCCAACCTGACAGAACTGGAGAGGATCTGCAAGGAGGAATGGCAGAGGATCCCCAAATCCAGGTGTGAAAAACTTGTTGCATCTTTCCCAAAAAGACTCATGGCTGTATTAGATCAAAAGGGTGCTTCTACTAAATACTGAGCAAAGGGTCTGAATACTTAGGACCATGTGATATTTCAGTTTTTCTTTTTTAATAAATCTGCAAAAATGTCAACAATTCTGTGTTTTTCTGTCAATATGGGGTGCTGTGTGTACATTAATGAGGAAAAATAATGAACTTAAATGATTTTAGCAAATGGCTGCAATATAACAAAGAGTGGAAAATTTAAGGGGGTCTAAATACTTTCCGTCTCCACTGTAGAATTGCTCCTATGTTTTGTAGCATCTGCAGGTGCCTGCAGACCAGCAATAACCAGCCCATGTGTTGAGTGAGTCTAATGGGAGTGATTTCATAATTCTCAACCAGCTGCTGCACCTGCAGGAGGAAAGTGGCAGGGTTTGCATCCCTTTAGACATGATTTCCTATTAGGAGTATCTTACCAAAAATGACATTTTTGTTGCAGTGGATGCCGAAAATCTGGCTTGTATCTTAGTGAAGACTTCGGGGAAAATCAGTGAGCCAATTACACAAGCAGGAAATTATGTTTCAGGGGGGAGTCCTGTACACATTCTGTGTACAGAACACCTCCAGATAGCCACATTGCATTGCATTTTACAGAAAATTACAGCCCTGCAGATTGAAAAGGAAAGTGGAGTTACCCTTTAAAGAAGCCCTTATGGAGGTAGTAAAGAGATACAAGGTAGTAACAGCTTTGTATGAGCTGAAATTGGCAGGAGACTGTGGTGGATCCGTCAGTAGACGTCAATTGATGTTTTTTAAAAGCAGTGTTTCCCACGGTCACGGCAAGGAGGGCATTATGGCTGAAGCCATGGTTGGCGGATCCCACCCTAAAAATAAAACTGGTGCAAGATACCAGACAATGGATCCAATCTATTTGGGAGTAGACAGAATAGAGCCATCTCAAGGATGACCACTAGCAGGTCAGGGTGAATATCTGACAAAAAAACAGAAAAATCAGAAAGGCCCAGCATACAGGCAGCAACTCCCAAGTAGATACAAAGAGGCAAAATCCAACGGACCGGAAAAAAGATTAGTAAAGGAACTGGAGAAGTATCCAATCTTCATTGTTGAAGCCTTAATAATTTAAGGCACCTGTCATGGGAGAACAGCAGAGGTCCTTTTTTAAGGGTGCACCCATCCAGGGGGTGCCTGTGTGAAGCTTTGCGCACACAACTGGATGGAAATTTATTCAGGATCAGTGGGCCATATCAACTATAACGGTGTGATATTGGTGGAAGTTTAAGGGATTTCCACCTCCTGATCTCTTCCAGCCAGCCTGGCTACCAGATTTGATGGATAAGTAAAAAAATCTGGTCCAGTTTGTAAGCTAGATTAAATAAAATGGGAGCAATCGTGAAGATATCAAGTTCCCAGAGGAGATGAGGATTCGGTTCACCTCTGTTCCTAGCAAAAAAAATAATCAAAATCGGGTAATCTGTGCCCAGTGCTAAACTTGAAAAAACTCAACAAGGAGTTGGAGTTGTGCAAGATAGAGAACCTCCAATTATAATATTGATAAATCTGGGGGATTGGATGCTCTGTAGGTTTATCAGACACCTACCTATTAGTCCTAATCCATCCTCAATTTCTCTACCAGTTTCAGTGCCTCCCCTTTAGTCTGTACACCTCCCCAAGGGCATTCACAAAGGTCTTATGCCGCGTACACACGAGCGGACTTTACGGCAGACTTTGCTCGGCGGACTTTTCGACAGACTTTACGACGGACTTTCTGAATGAACGGACTTGCCTACACACAATCCACCAAAGTCTGTCGAATTCGTACGTGATGACGTACGACCGGACTAAAACAAGGAAGTTCATAGCCAGTAGCCAATAGCTGCCCTAACGTGGCTTTTTGTCCGTCGAACTAGCATACAGACGAGCGGACTTTTCGACCAGACTTGATTTCGACGGATTGATTTAAAACATGTTTCAAATCTAAGTCCGTCCAACTTTTGAGAAAACACAGTCCACTGGAGCCCACACACGATCAAATTGTCTGACGAAATCCAGTCCGCCGGGCAAAGTCTGCCGTAAAATCCCTGCATTCTGTGCACAACGCACTCTTGATCCCTGCATTCTGTGCGCAACACACTCCTGATCTTTGCATTCTGAGCGTAATATGTTTTTTTTTTTGTTCTAAGTAAAAATCTTTTATGATAAAAAAAAGGTCGGTCTTACGTTTTTTTTTTTTTTGGGGGGTGTGACAGTGATATTTAACTTCATTGGTGGTGTTCAAGTACATCTCCAGCTCTCGAAGGTTGCCTATCCTTTCTCTAGTGTCTGTCTCTCTTACAGTTGAGCATTGAGTCACCACTGCCTCTACCAGTGATGACGGATCTGCTCTCTCATGGCCAGCTTTATCATCCAGCTCCAAGAGACTACTTTTGATGGTATGGAAGTCGAGAGGTGGAGACTACCAAGTCAAGGGTGCTCAGTGCAGATAGTGGCTACCTTGTGTCAAGCCAGAGAGGTCTCCATAAATAAGACTTACCAGAGAATATGGGTAAATTATGCAGATCTCAAGCAGCAAAAGCCTGGAGTCCTTTATCATCTAAACAAGGGGTCGTCAACCCCCAGGTCGCGGCCCACTACCGGGCCGTATCATCTCTGCAGCCGGGCCGTGGCGGGTGGCATGACTATGTAAGGCGGGCGGACGGGTGAGAGAAAGAGAGAGAGCCCGGCCAGTGGATCAAAGAGGCAGGCGGGCTGGCGAGCAGAGAGGTGATGCTAGGCAGGCGGAGAGAGATGATGTCATCTCTTTTCTCCCCGCCGCACCTCTAACATTCCGCATGCTGTGAGGGCGGAAGAGCGGTGATGCTAGGTGGGTGGCAGCAGCGTGCGGAATGTCAGAGGAATGGAGGGGAGCAGAGAGATGACATCATCTCTCACCACCCACCCCGCATCTCCGCTCTCCTTCCGTTACTCAAGAACGACCACTGAACCAGTGCCACCAATGCAGTGACAATGCACATCTGGTGGCACTGGCAGGTGACGTGGCAGGCCGTATAGTATATATACTGCTGTTCAGAGTATATAGGGCCTGGAGGGCCCCCCACTTTTTAAAAAATTTGGGTGTGGGGTTCCCCTTAATATGGCGTAGATGTCACCCCCAAAATCCATACCAGGCCCTTCAGGTCTGGTATGGATTTTGGGGGTGAAATCTACGCCTTTTTTTTTGGTATTTTTATCTACATTGCTGGGATCTGACAATACATTACAGCCGCCATCATTTCTAAATGACTTTTTTTCCTTTAGAAATGTCATTTTGCTGTGGCACTGTTATAAACATGGGAAAGATGTGCTACTTTACACGCATACTAAGGACACCCCGCAGGCACGTTATTTAAAGGAATATTTAATTTTTATTGTTTCACTTTAAGCATTATTAAAATCACTGCTCCCAGAAAAACTGCAGTTTTTAAAACTTTTTTTTGCATTGATACATGTCCCCTGGGGCAGGACCTGGGTCCCCAAACACTTTTTATGGCAATAACTTGCATATAAGCCTTTAAAATAGCACTTTTGATTTTTCACGTTCGTGTCCCATAGACTTTAACTGTGTTTGTGTGTTCGAACAAATTTTTTGCCTGTTCGCATGTTCCGGGGGGTGTTTAGCTAATCCCTAATAGGGATAAGTAATAATAATAATATAAAAAGTGGGTGCTGCGCTGAGCTAATAAAATAACGGGGTATAATACCCTATAACAATGTAAACTTAATACATATAACTGTGAAATCATATATAGATAAACAGTACCAATGTACACGGTGTGTAACCTGTAGAACACTCTCTTGTGCTATAATCATCAATATGTGTCCAATGTAGCAATACTAAGCATGCAGGGAATAAGCATAATCAATCCTCATGCATGCGTAGCAGCTTGTGCAAAAACTTAAAGTGCTATTGTGCTGATGTGAAAAACAAAAAATAAATTAGAATATTCTCTAAATATATCTGCCTGTGCAAACAAATACTGTGAACTTACAGGGATCAAAAACAATTCCTTTTGCATAAAATAACCAAATGGCATATATAGTATACAATATAGTGCAAATAAGCAAAATTGTGCAAAATCAAGCAAAGTATTGGAAATGGTGCAAACAACGCAAAAAGTGCAAGATGAATATGTGGCGTATATATTGGTCACTTCCCAGACCCTATCGCCCCATCACATAGATCCTGGATATGTCCTTATACACACCAGTGTACATTGGTACTGTTTATCTATATATGATTTCACAGTTTTATGTATTAACTTTACACTGTTATAGGGTATTATACCCCGTTATTTTATTAGGTCAGCGCAGCACCCACTTTTTATATTTTTACCGCCCATGGGCTTTGTTTGATCCCATTCAGTGTCCGCAGCTGTCCGTGTGTACACCTTTTTTCCTAGGTAGCGCAGGAATAACTTATACTTTTGATTCCACTATTATCTCATTCATACATTTCTGCAGCAACCATGGATGTATTTTCATTTATGGAAAAAAGGAAGGTAAATTTAGAAGAAGTTTTTAATACCACCAATACTAACACTAATAATAATGTAGATCTTGAAAGTTTGATGAGAAAATTAGGGCACAATATGGAAAAAAAGATAAGCCTATGGTGGGACGTAAGCACCTTTGAAACATACCTTAAAGAAAGTATTGTACCGAGGAGGTTATGATGAGATGTGCCTCCAAATGATGGACTGGTAGACCAGGAGTCAAATGATGAGTGGTTTAAATTTTTTAATGAAAAAGGCCTAGAACTACTGATGTTTCTACTCGAAAGAAAACGAAGAAAAACTAAAATTATTGATCAGAACATCGCTGGAATAAGAGAGGAATTAGAAATACATAAAGAGACCGCAGAGTTCAAAACACTGACGACACAACTAAATAAAGATCTCACCAAAAAAGACAGAGAGGTACAGCAGAGGAAAAGTAAAAAATACATCAGAGATATTAATGATTTTAGAAATGATCAAGTTTTTAAATGGCAAAGCCAACTAGGGAAAGTGGATGCGGTCTCAACATACTCAACACCAGAGAAAATGGTAAGAGTGTATTCGCAACAAATAAATGAGCCGCCTGTACAGAATACCATCAAGAGGGGATATCCAGACCCAAGAGAGGGAAATGAAGGTTTGACACCTAGAATGACACCAAGACAACAAACCCAAGATGAAAGATATGCTATTTATGAAACATATACTCCACACCAAGCGACTAGGAGACCACAGTATAATGATTGGACACCACAACAAGGGGGAAGGAAACCATTCTATTGGAAGAACAACAGGAGAAGTCAGAATGGAAATAATTGGTATAAACCCCCCCACGACCAGAGAGATTATAGAGGACCACCACAAGAATATAGAGAACAAAAAAGACCACCCTATGAGTATAGAAATAATAGAAGACAACCACTTATGGTCCACGAGGTAGGAGCCCCGCTCACGAATATGTAAATGGGGAAAGGAGAAGGCCTCAACAAAGAGTATAGGTATCATGAACGTAGCCCTATACCTACCTACAATCATTATTCTCCACTCACGGATCGAGACGAGAACAACTATGACAGACAATATTCGACATACCACGGCAGTATTGAACAAACCAGGCCTTTTTTAGACAGAGGCAGGGAGAATTACCCGCCGAGGGGTATAGAAGAGACAAGAAGCTCAAGAAGAAGTCAAGAAAGAAAAGAGGAAAACGAGAACAAAGAGAACAAAAGAAAAAGAGAGTGAAAGGGGAAGGCATTTTTAACCTAAGTAGTCAAGTACTTACACATGAGGAAATAGGAGTCTTAGATAAAGCGCTGAAGTATGCACCGACTAAGAACTTAGACAAGTTCCAGACATATGTAGGTATACAGAAATTCGTGAGGAAACTGAATATCAAGAAATACATTCTAGGAAACCACTCGAAACAAAGATATGAGGATAGAGATGACGAAGGAATTTTGCATAGCACACTAAGGAATAAATTGGTTTTTAATCCACCTGTGATTGACAATAAGTATATTGAGGTTTTTAAGAAAATGGTTTTAGATGATATTAAAGATTTAAGAATAAAAAGGAAAGAAGAACCAAGTAACATCAAAAGTGGGATCCGCAAATTGACCAAACGTAAAGATTTGGTCATTAGACCAGCAGATAAGGGAGGGGGTATTGTTGTTCTATCAAAGGCACAATACCAGGACAGCATGATTGTCCTTGTCCCCCTTCTCCCTTTGGATCCTAGGTTGGGCGCCACCATTTGACCGCACTGTAAGTTACACACCTTTATTTTTGAGAGATTGTTTCTCCGTATGAAGGATATCCCTACTTATAAACATTACTGATTTACTTTCAGAGCATCTTACTCCTGATGATTGGCCAGAGCCATGAAACGTGCGTCGAGTTATATCAAACTAATGCTTTAAACAATTTTGGTCTACCATGTAAAATTGATCATGTTCATTGAACTTTTATGAATGGATGAGTGCCTTTTTGTAATTAAGATGTTTATTTATTACTCTGTACCTTCTTCTGTACAATTGTTTTATATTTATATTCATATTTATGCAAATGTATTACACCGGATTGTGTCCTGTATTACAGACTGATACTTTCCTTAATGAAATCTGCTATTTCTTAATAAACTATCCAATGACTTGCCTCATATAAAGTCCCATTTCCTCTCTCCTTTTTTTGTTGTATACATATTAGGGATGGAGGCTAGTCATTGCTTGAATTATGTGTAGTATGTTGTGATAGGTCGCATCTATTATATTGCCAAATTAGGGTAGAAAATACCCACCTTCCCAGCGACCTACCACACCTTATTATTATTTATTTTTTATGAGTTGATGCTCTGCTCGGTGCACTTTATTGCCTGGGCTTTGTGCACACTCCCTCTCTCCATCCTATTGGGGCTCATGGTGTTGGTGGGGACCCGCCCTATGCCTGATATAAGATGTTCAGGCTGGCCAGCTGACCATTTTACATCAACCTTTCACACCAGCAGGATAGCAGTTATATCTTCAGTCACAGACCCACACACAAGGTAATTTCATTTGCTTCATACTTGTCACTACATTTCTTTGGGTTATAGCTTTCTCATTACACAGCCCATTATTCACTTTTGTTTTGGACACAATCACACACTTTTTTATTTTATTTTTACGGGGGGGGTTTCTTTGTTTTTTTAGTTCATACACTCTATCACAACACCATTCATCACTTCACTCACCTACTGATATAGGCTCCACTCATTACTTACACACATTAATTTCACATGATGTCATTTTCTTACCATTGCAGAGCAGTTTGGACTGATAATCACACACCAGAACCACATGGTTGTGACATGGTCACCTGGTCCTCACCTGGCTGCTGTTTTCCGGCCTGGACGGGATTCCTCACCTCAGCCCCAGGTGAGATGATTGTCCTTGTCCCCCTTCTCCCTTTGGATCCTAGGTTGGGCGCCACCATTTGACCGCACTGTAAGTTACACACCTTTATTTTTGAGAGATTGTTTCTACATATAAAGGATATCCCTACTTATAAACATTACTGATTTACTTTCAGATCTTACTCCTGATGGTTGGCCAGAGCCATGAAACGTGCGTCGAGTTATATCAAACTGATGATTTAAACAATTTTGGTCTACCATGTAAAATTGATCATGTTCATTGAACTTTTATGAATGGATGAGTGTCTTTTTGCAATTAAGATGTTTATTTATTACTCTGTACCTTCTTCTGTACAATTGTTTTATATTTATATTCATATTTATGCAAATGTATTACACCGGATTGTGTCCTGTATTACAGACTGATACTTTCCTTAATGAAATCTGCTATTTCTTAATAAACTATCCAATGACTTGCCTCATATAAAGTCCCATTTCCTCTCTCCTTTTTTTGTTTTAAGAAAATGGTTTTAGATGATATTAAAGATTTAAGAATAAAAAGGAAAGAAGAACCAAGTAACATCAAAAGTGGGATCCGCAAATTGACCAAACGTAAAGATTTGGTCATTAGACCAGCAGATAAGGGAGGGGGTGTTGTTGTTCTATCAAAGGCACAATACCAGGACAGCATGACGAACATGCTGAGTGATGCAACCACCTATAATAAATTATTAAGTAACCCTATGTTTAAATGCAGAAGAGCACTTGAAAAGGTAGTACACCTAGGGGTTAAGAGAAATATTTTAAATAAGAAAGAGGCCAGATTTTTAATACCAGACTCCTGCTGGACTCCTATTATTTATTCATTACTGAAGATACATAAGAACAAAACAGATCCACCACCAAGACCGATAGTGAATGGTATCGATTCACTGACTGCAAGAATAGGAGAATACATAGATTTTTTCCTGCAACCAGCTGTTCAGAGCACAGAAGTATATTTAAGGGACACTAAGCAAATGCTACAGATTTTGGAAGATGTCCCTAAAGAAGAAGGCCCCTGGATTATGGCGACCGCAGATGTGTCGTCCTTATATACAATAATATTCCACCATCAAGCATGCGAAGCGGCGAAATGGGGCCTGGGGTCATTTACTACACTCCCATGCACACAAAGAAAATTTATAGTCAAATGTCTAGATTTCTGTCTCAAGAATAACTACTTTTGGTATGACAGCAACTACTACCACCAACAGACAGGTGTAGCGATGGGAGCAAAATTTGCTCCGAGTGTAGCAGGCCTATTCATGGCCCAGTGGGAGAAAGAATATGTTTTTAACAACAGACCTGATGAATTGGTAGTATACAAAAGGTGCATCGATGATGTCTTTATACTATGGAAAGGAGACTCTGACCAGCTGACATATTTTTTAGAAAGGCTCAATGTCAATGACAGGAATATTAAATTGTCTTGGGAAATGAGTGAAAAGAATGTAACATTCCTTGATTTGGACATTACACAAGAAGATTCTAAATTATTGTTAAAAACGTGGATAGGAACAGTTACTTGCCTATTGAAAGTTGCCACCACAGAAACTGGCTCTTTAATATACCGAAGGGACAACTCATGAGGGTAAGACGCAATTGTACCCAACTGAAGACTTTTTTAGACCAAGCAGAAGAAATAGGACAAAGATTTGTCAAGAAAGGTTATGACCAGAAGTTCATCAAGAAAAAGATAACAGAGGTGAAGGAAATTAACCGCAATGAACTGATCAAAGACAGAGCCAGGAAGGAAACATTACCGGCAGGAGCTCCAATAATTCTGGATTTTAATGCACAGTATAGAAAAGTAGA
This sequence comes from Lithobates septentrionalis, assembly GCA_037952835.1. NCBI lineage: Eukaryota > Metazoa > Chordata > Amphibia > Anura > Ranidae > Lithobates > Lithobates septentrionalis. The sequence goes on along the minus strand of JBBDGP010000530.1, from coordinate 1,819,311 downwards.
AAAAATAGTTAAAAGACACTGGCATATTCTTTTGGCGGATAGAGATCTATATGATGCCTTACCCCTGAACCCAAAATGTACATTCCAAAGCGCACCAACCATTCGGGACAAGGTAGTAAAGAGTGTAATCGACCCACCAAAGAAAACATTCTCCTTTTTTACAGGAAAAGGTTTTTTCCCCTGCAAAAGGTGCTACGCATGCCTGAGGACGAAACACCCAAATGAGAAAAAATTTCACTTCAGATCTACCAGCACTGAAGAGTCGTATGAGGTTAACAACTTCATTTGCTGCAATATTGAAGGAGCGGTGTATGCCTTGGAATGCAGCTGCAGCCTCCAGTACATAGGCCGTACAAAAAGACCCTTGAAAGTACGAATTAAGGAGCACGTACAAAACATTTTAAACGGGTATGACAAGCACAGCGTGTCTAAACATTTCTTGGTGCATCACAATAAGGATCCCACCCAGCTAAGATTCTGGGGGATAGAACTGTATGTTAGACACTGGCGGGGTAGTCACAAGGTTAGGACCCTCAGTCAGCTTGAATCCAAGTGGATATACATATTAGATACTTTTGCACTTAGGGGCCTGAATATTGAATTCGATCTTAACTGTTTTCTGAGCGATTTTTAATCTTTACATATGCCCCTTTATCTCTCTTATGCATTCTGACTCCAAATTATATCTTTCTTTATATATACATATTTTATCCTCCCTTTCCTCCCGTTTTTACTATTGGCAGTTTGTCTCTTTATACATTCCAATTTAGATTTTTTAAGGTACATGCATCCATCGAGAGATGGATGCCTGCCTTTTTTACACATTTTATAATGTCACTGTGGGTAAAAGTTTTTTAGGTATGAGATATATATATTTTTTTAGATTTCAGGATCTGCATACATCTGGGCAGAGGACGCACACCTTTACAATACGGTTTCCCTTTTCTGATTATAGATTTTATTTATATTATAGACAGTGGCGGCTGGTGAAGTTTTAGGATGGGGGGGCGCTGGACCCCGCCCTTCCTTTTTGACCCCTCCCACTTGGTGAAAATGGGCGTGGTTTCAGCGAAGTAGTGGGCGTGGCTCTAAGGTGGTGTAGTTAGCGTCTGAGATGAACGAGGGATGGAGGGAGTGGGAGAGAGGAATGAAGGGACAGCAGCCCCAGATCCTACACAACAATAGAAATGTGTATTCTAGAAAGTTTAACAATCAGCAGATAAAGATACTCCAAACACCTGGTGTTAGCACTTCAATCATCCCGGCACCATGGTTGTTATGGTGTCAGGATGATTGAAGCGCATTATTACTATTATTACATTTTAATATAAAATAAAATCATTCAACTCACCAAAATGCAGAATCAGTGGGAGCCCCGAGCGTGTCGCCTGCCACCAGATGCCATCAGGTGTCCCCAGCGGAGTCGCTCCTTACATGCAGCCTGTGTCACACAAAAAGCAACCAGCTGTGTGTAGAACATCTTATGTAGGACATGCCATGAATTACATGTTGTACATAGCATGTTCTTCTACACATAACATGACATACACATAACATGCCCTCCACATGACATGTCCTCAACATGCCCTCCACATGACATGTCCTCCACATGACATACACATGACATGTCCTCCACATGACATACACATGACATGTCCTCCACATGACATACACATGACATGTCCTCCACATGACATACACATGACATGTCCTCCACATGACATACACATGATATGCCCTCCACATGACATACACATGACATGTCCTCCACATGACATACACATGACATGTCCTCCACATGACATACACATAACATGTCCTCCACATGACATACACATAACATGTCCTCCACATGACATACACATAACATGTCCTCCGCATAACATGTCCTCCACATAACATGACATACACATAACATGTCCTCCACATAACATGACATACACATTACATGTCCTCCACATACACATAACATGACATACACATAACATGTCCTCCGCATAACATGTCCTCCACATAACATGTCCTCCACATAACATGACATACACATAACATGTCCTCCACATAACATGACATACACATTACATGTCCTCCACATACACATAACATGACATACACATAACATGACCTCCACATACACATAACATGTCCTCCACATGACATACACATAACATGACATACACATAACATGACCTCCACATACACATAACATGTCCTCCACATGACATACACATAACATGTCCTCCACATACACATAACATACACATAACATGTCCTCCACATACACATAACATACAAATAACATACACATAACATGACATACACATAACATGTCCTCCACATGACATACACATGACATACACATAACATGTCCTCCACATGACATACACATAACATGTCCTCCACATGACATACACATAACATGTCCTCCACATGACATACACATAACATGTCCTCCACATGACATACACATAACATACACATAACATGTCCTCAACATGACATACACATAACATGTCCTCCACATAACATGACATACACATAACATGTCCTCCACATAACATGACATACACATAACATACACATAACATGTCCTCCACATACACATAACATACACATAACATGTCCTCCACATGACATACACATGACATACACATAAAGCAGCCCAAACATATGTGTAGGACATCATGCTGCAGACACCCACTCCTGGCCAGAGACAACAAGTCGGATTGTAAGCACTTGTTGCTGTCATTATGGGATGGGGATGGATTCTCACTAGGAGATCAGTCACTGAATGGAGGCTTTAATTTGAGTGGGGTGGGTGGGGGAGGGAAGGAGGTCATTAGAGCAGCTGAAAAAAACTTCTTACATTCCCCGGCCGGCCATCCTTATCATTCTCTGTGTCCTCTCCTCTGTCATGCTGTTGGTGTGGATGGAGGGATCACCAGCCAGATTCCAGTGTCTGGAGAGTCAATCTGCAGTCCTCATACTTCCTGTTTCCTCTGTCTCTTGGGCGCAATGAGACAGAGAAAACAGGAAGTGACATCAAACAGAGATGTCAATCAAACCACCCGGCCATAGTACAAGCGCCGGGCGGATGCTACTTGGCGATTCGGGAAGCGCCCCAAGACGGGCTAAACGTCCGCAAATGCAGCACCACGTCTGCAATCTCGTGATTGCACAGACGTGGCACTTCCCATAAGTGCACTGTGTCCGGCGTTGCACTGTATTCGGCTTCCGAACACAGTGCACTTAAGGACTTTTTCTTTGTCATTTTTTTATATTTAAAGGGCCAGTATTATTTATTTATTTTTTTTTAACTTTTTTTTTGTTTTGACTGCCTGGAGGGGGGGGGGGGGGGGCGGCGCCCAGGTGCCCCCTATGGACGGGCCGCCACTGATTATAGAAATACTTTGTGATATTTTTAGGTATATTTTAGTTATTTATTTATATATATGGACTGAGAAATTCATGGCAGTACTAGCGCCTATTCCGTCCCATAAAGGTCCCTGTAATATTCCAATATTAGCTGGTGTCATTGGGGATATAGCTTTACTGTTTGATTTATGTTTTATATCCAGCATCGCTCTTATCAAGCGCTATGCATGAGCGGTATGCTTAGCTGTGAGTGAAAGTTCGTTCCCCCATAGGTCTTTCTAGATTGATAGTTTTCTGGTATTTATAACCATCTGCGGCCAAATGTAGCAAACAGCCTGCTACTGACATCTATGTGCTTATCAGTACGCTGTATAACCAAGAAAATGGCCGTGCACATGATCTCTTAAGACATGGCTGCCATAGTATTAGACCAGTCTACAAGAAAATGGCCACCCATCTATTGTAATGGGAAAGACTATTTAAAGACAAGTATGTGCCTCCCCTAGTATCCCCTGAAGAAGTCACGTGATCGGGTGACATCACGCGTAGGGACGGGATAGGCACTGATACAGACAGGATTTGACGAGCTCGCCGCTCGTAGGAGATGTATACATTGTGCAGTTACTTCATGTGAGTACATGCATTTTTAACTTTAATAAAGACCAATTTGTTTGGAAATACTACACTATTTGGTACTCCTCTGTTCTTCTATGTGTGGACTCTGCTGGTACTGAGGAATTTAAGCACAGGGACTAGGGATGAGCTTCGAGTTCGAGTCAAACTCATGTTCGACTCGAACATTGGCTGTTCGCAAGTTCGCCGAACAACGAACAATTTGGGGTGTTCGCGGCAAATTCGAATGCCGCAGAACACCCTTTAAAAGTCTATGGGAGAAATCAAAAGTGCTAATTTTAAAGGCTTATATGCAAGTTATTGTCATAAAAAGTGTTTGGGGACCCGGGTCCTGCCCCAGGGGACATGAATCAATGCAAAAAAAAGTTTTAAAAACGGCCGTTTTTTCAGGAGCAGTGATTTTAATAATGCTTAAAGTCAAACAATAAAAGTGTAATATCCCTTTAAATTTCGTACCTGGGGGTGTCTATAGTATGCCTGTAAAGGGGCGCATGTTTCCCATGTTTAGAACAGTCTGACAGCAAAATGACATTTCAAAGGAAAAAACCCATTTAAAACTACCCGCGGCTATTGCATTGCCGACAATACACATAGAAGTTCATTGATAAAAACGGCATGGGAATTCCCCACAGGGAAACCCTGAACCAAAATTTTAAAAAAAAAATGACGTGGGAGTCCCCCTAAATTCCATACCAGGCCCTTCAGGTCTGGTATGGATTTTAAGGGGAACCCCGCGCCAAAAAAAAAAAAAAAACGGCGTGTGGTCCCCCCAAAAATCCATACCAGACCCTTATCCGAGCACGCAACCTGGCAGGCCGCAGGAAAAGAGGGGGGGACGAGAGTGCGGCCCCCCCCTCCTGAACCGTACCAGGCCACAGGCCCTCAACATTGGGAGGGTGCTTTGGGGTAGCCCCCCAAAACACCTTGTCCCCATGTTGATGAGGACAAGGGCCTCATCCCCACAACCCTGGCCGGTGGTTGTGGGGGTCTGCGGGCGGGGGGCTTATTGGAATTTGAAACAAGGGGACCCCCAGATCCCAGCCCCCCCCCCCCTGTGTGAAATAGTAAGGGGTTACTTACCCCTACCATTTCACTAAAAAACTGTCAAAAATGTTAAAAATGACAAGAGACAGTTTTTGACAATTCCTTTATTTAAATGCTTCTTCTTTCTTCTATCTTCCTTCACCTTCTTCTGGTTTTTCTGGCTCTTCTGGCTCTTCCTCCGACGTTCTTGTCCAGCATTTCCTCCGCGGCGTCTTCTATCTTCTTCTCCTCAGGCTGCTCCGCACCCATGGCATGGGGGGAGGCTCCAGCTCTTCTCTTCATCTTCATCCTCTTCTCTTCTTCCTTCTTCTCTTCTTCATTTTCTTCTCCGGGCCGCAGAGGCGGCTCTAGACTTTGTGGGGCCTTAGGCATAACTTAGAAATGAGGCCCCACTCACGCCCCTAATGGAAAAAATTATTCAAGCGATAAAAATTAACTGCATAAATTGCATATATTAACAGCCTTAAAGTTCTGGTTTCAGCACTCTCTGAGCACTGGCATCAGTGTGTTCTCAGTGCTGGTGTCAGGGCACTTTTTTTCAGTGCACTCTGTCTTTGTGCTGGAGTCAGTGTCCTCTTTCTCAGTGGGGGTCAGTGCTCTGTCTCTATCAATGCTGTACCTAGGTGAGAAGGAGTCCCTGTCCCTAGGGGAGAAGGGGGTCCCTGTCCCTAGGTGAGAAGGGGTCCCTGTCCCCAGGGGAGAAGAGGTCCCTGTCCCCAGGTGAGATGGGGTCCCTGTCCCCAGGTGAGATGGGGGTCCCTGTCCCCAGGTGAGAAGGGGTCCCTGTCCCTAGGTGAGAAGTGGTCCCTGTCTCCAGGTGAGATTGGGGTTCCTGTTCCTAGGTGAGAAGGGTCCCTGTCCCCAGGTAAGATGGGGGTCTCTGTCCCCAGGTGAGATGGGTGTCCCTGTCACCAGGTGAGATGGGGGTCCTTGTCTCCAGGGGAGAAGGGTGTCCCTGTCCCTAGGTGAGAAGGGTCCCTGTCCCCAGGTAGGATGGGGTCCTTGTCCCCAGGTGAGATGGGTGTCCCTGTCCCCAGGGGAGATGGGGGTCCCTGTCCCTAGGTGAGAAGGGGTCCCTATCCCCAGGGGAGAAGGGGGTCCCTGTCTCTAGGTGGAAAGGGGCCCCTGTCCCTAAGTGAGAAGGGGTCCCTGTCCCTAGGTGAGAAGTGGTCCCTTGCTCCAGGGGAGAAGGGTGTCCCTGTCCCCAGGTGAGGTTGGGGTACCTGTCCCTAGGTGAGAAGGGTCCCTGTCCACAGGGAAGATGGGGGTCCCTGTCCCCAGGTAAGATGGGGGTCCCTGTCCCTAGCTGAGATGGGGTCCCTGTCAACAGGTGAGATAAGGGTCCCTGCCCACAGGTATGATGGGGCCCCTGTCCCCAGTCGAGAAGGGGTCCCTGTCCCTAGGTGAGATGAGAGTCCCTGTCCCTGGGTGATATGGGGGTCCCTGTCCCTGGGTGAGATGGGGGTCCCTGTCCCTAGGTGAGATGGGGGTCTCTGTCCCTAGGTGAGATGGGGTCCCTGTCCCTAGCTAAGATGGGGGTCCCTGTCCCCATGGGAGATGGGGGGATGGAGTGTAGTATGGAATTGTCTGTGGGGGATATGGTGTCTCACTCACCTTGAGCAAGTCTGCAAGAGCATGCTTCATGGCTGCCTGGACTTCCTCCAGCAGCACAGACAGGGCAATCAGCATATCTCCGAGGCGAGGAAGATCAGTGTATGATGGGAAAAGGGGGGCTGGCAGACAAGCCTGCGGTGTCCTCCGGCTCTCATACAGCTGCACCTGTGTGCTTAAACTTTGCGCTGGAGAAGTGTACAGTGCTCCTGAATGGATGCAGCCAACTCGGGGGGTGGAGCTCTGGCTGGGGATGACTCTGGGCTGCGCGGTGCTGCATGGGAAAGGAGAGAGCGACCCGGAGGAGCCAGTGATCACCGGCCGAGCACACAGGCAGGGAATGTGATACAGAGCAGCTAGTGCGGTAGAGGCGGGAGCTCTGCTACTCACCCCGTCCTCCAGCCACCCAGGCGCTGCTATTTCTACCCATCTCAAGCTCTTTAATTAGGCAAATTAGCTAGTTGCGAGGCCCCTGTGAGTCCGAGGCCCTAGGCGACCGCCTAATTTGCCTAATTAGAGAGCCGCCTCTGCCGGGCCGCTCCGCATCCATTCTGGCATGGAGGGAGGCTCCCGCTGTGTGACGGCGTCTCCTCGTCTGACGGTTCTTAAATAACGGGGGGCGGGGCCACCCAGTGACCCTGCCCCCTCTGACACACGGGACATGATGGGACTTCCCTGTGGCATTCCCCGTGATGTCACAGGGAAGTCCCGTCAAGTCACCGTGCGTCAGAGGGAGGCGGGGTCACCGGGTCGCCCCACCCCTCGTTATTTAAGAACCATCAGACAAGGAGACGCTGTCACACAGCAGGAGCCTCCCTCCATGCCAGCATGGGTGCGGAGCGGCCCATAGAAGAAAATGAAGAAGAGAAGAAGGAAGAAGAGAAGAGGATGAAGAAGAAGATGAAGAGAAGAGCGGGAGCCTCCCGCCATGCCATGGGTGCGAAGCGGCCCGAGGAGAAGAAGATAGAAGACGCCGCGGAGGAGATGCTGGACAAGAACGTCGGAGGAAGAACCAGAAGAGCCAGAAGAACCAGAAGAAGATGAAGGAAGATAGAAGAAAGAAGAAGCATTTAAATAAAGGAATTGTCAAAAACTGTCTCTTGTCATTTTTAACATTTTTGACAGTTTTTTAGTGAAATGGTAGGGGTAAGTACCCCCTTACCATTTCACACAGGGGAGGGCCGGGATCTGGGGGTCCCTATGTTAAAGGGGGCTTCCAGATTCCGATAAGCCCCCCGCCCACAGACCCCCACAACCACCGGCCAGGGTTGTGGGGATGAGGCCCTTGTCCTCATCAACATGGGGACAAGGTGTTTTGGGGGGCTACCCCAAAGCACCCTCCCAATGCTGAGGGCATGTGGCCTGGTACGGTTCAGGAGGGGGGGGCACACTCTCGTCCCCCCCTCTTTTCCTGTGGCCTGCCAGGTTGCGTGCTCAGATAAGGATCTGGTATGGATTTTTGGGGGGACCCCACACCGTTTCTTTTTTTGGCGCGGGGTTCCCCATAAAATCCATACCAGACCTGAAGGGTCTGGTATGAAATTTAGGGGGAACCCCACATCATTTTTTTTTTAAATTTTGGCCGGGGTTCCCCTTAATATCCATACCAGACCTGAAGGGCCTGGTATGGAATTTAGGGGGACTCCCACGTCATTTTTTTAAAAAAAATTTGGTTCGTAGTTTCCCTGTGGGGAATTCCCATGCCATTTTTATCAATGAACTTCTATGTGTATTTTCTGCAATGCAATAGCCGCGGGTAGTTTTAAATGGGTTTTTTCCTTCGAAATGTAATTTTGCTGTCAGACTGTTCTAAACACGGGAAACATGCGCCTCTTACAGGCATACTATAGACACCCAGGTACGAAATTGAAAGGGATATTACACTTTTATTGTTTGACTTTAAGCATTATTAAAATCACTGCTCCTGAAAAAACGGCCATTTTTAAAACTTTTTTTTGCATTGATCCATGTCCCCTGGGGCAGGACCCGGGTCCCCAAACACTTTTTATGACAATAACTTGCATATAAGCCTTTAAAATTAGCACTTTTGATTATTCATGTTCGTGTCCCATAGACTTTAACAGTGTTCGCGTGTTCGAGCAAACTTTTTTCCTGTTCGCATGTTCTGGTGCGAACCGAACAGGGGGGTGTTCGGCTCATCCCTAACAGGGACCATCTGCTCCAGTCCAGGGATCCCAAAGAGAGACTACCCCCTGCAGCATTACTCTTATGCAATTGTCCCATTGCCTTAAGGTAAGGGGCCACCTTTCACTTGTGTGTGTTTTTGCACGAAGAGGGCGGACACACTCTCTCTCTTTCGGCACCCGACTGGCTGTTTTGTTACACATCGAACTTTAAAGAAGCCAATCATTTTATGGTCTACCTCTGTGTTGTTACTGTGACACACGTCTGGTGTGTGTAAGGACATATTCAGGATTTATGTGATAAGGGCGAGAGGTTCTGGGAAGTGACTAATATATATACGTCACATATTCACCTTGCACTTTTTTGCGCTGTTTGCACCGATTGCAACATTTTGCTTGATTTTGCACATATTTTGCTTATTTGCACTATATTAAATATTATATCTGTGACACACGTCTGGTGTGTATAAGGACATATCCAGGATCTATGTGATGGGGGCGATAGGGTCTGGGAAGTGACCAATATATATGCCACATATTCATCTTGCACTTTTTGCGTTGTTTGCACCATTTCCAATACTTTGCTTGATTTTGCACAATTTTGCTTATTTGCACTATATTGTATACTACATATGCCATTTGGTTATTTTATGCAAAAGGAATTGGTTTTGATCCCTTTAAGTTCACAGTATTTGTTTGCACAGGCAGATATATTTATAGAATATTCTAATTTATTTTTTGTTTTTCACATCAGCACAATAGCACTTTAAGTTTTTGCACAAGCTGCTACGCATGCATGAGGATTGATTATGCTTATTCCCTGCATGCTTAGTATTGCTACATTGGACACATATTGATGATTATAGCACAAGAGAGTGTTCTACAGGTTACACACCGTGTACATTGGTACTGTTTATCTATATATGATTTCACAGTTTTATGTATTAAGTTTACACTGTTATAGGGTATTATACCCCGTTATTTTATTAGGTCAGCGCAGCACCCACTTTTTATATTATTATTATTACTTATCCCTATTAGGGATTAGCTAAACACCCCCCGGAACATGCGAACAGGCAAAAAATTTGTTCGAACACACAAACACAGTTAAAGTCTATGGGACACGAACGTGAAAAATAAAAAGTGCTAATTTTAAAGGCTTATATGCAAGTTATTGCCATAAAAAGTGTTTGGGGACCCAGGTCCTGCCCCAGGGGACATGTATCAATGCAAAAAAAAGTTTTAAAAACTGCAGTTTTTCTGGGAGCAGTGATTATAATAATGCTTAAAGTGAAACAATAAAAATTAAATATTCCTTTAAATATCGTGCCTGGGGGGTGTCCTTAGTATGCGTGTAAAGTAGCACAATTATTAAAATATGAGCAAAGGGACAATATTAGTCGAGGCTCTGAAGAAGACCAGAAAAGGATAAAGGGTCGAAATGCATTGGGGTATTCATGGGGATTCATATTGATAGCATTGATACAATGTAACTGTACAATTAGAACTTTTTCAATGAATTGATTGCCATGGGAGATGGTCCTTTGTTGTTGCTGATGTCGACTACTGGAAATTTTATGTGATATTGATTGTATTTATGTAATGCATTCTATGTCTGAATTAAATAATATTTTTACTAAACATGGTTACTAAACATTGTTTCAGAAATATTTTGCTGCTTAAAAGCCCCCTGGGGAAATTTTTCCACTACGGTAATTTTGCAATGCTTTTTGGGGTGTGCAGCTGTGTCAACTCTTGCATGTGTTACTTTACTTTGTTAGTATTGCTACATTGGACACATATTGATGATTATAGCATGAGAGTGTTCTACAGGTTACACACCGTGTACATTGGTACTGTTTATCTATATATGATTTCAGTTTTATGTATTAAGTTTTTCACTGTTGTAGGGTATTATACTCCGTTATTTTATTAGGTCAGCGCAGCACCCACTTTTTACATTTTTACCGCCCATGGGCTTTGTTTGATCCCATTCGGTGTCCGCAGTTGTCCGTGTGTACACCTTTTTTCCTAGGTAGCGCAGGAATAACTTATACTTATAATAATAATAATAATAATAATAATAATAGGGTAAGTAGTGGAGATTAAAGAAAAAGAGAGCCAATATCTACAGCCCTGTAAGGACATCAAGATGGTGGGAGCCCTCTAAAGGTCAAGACAAGTCACCATTAGGGATGAGCCGAACACCCCCCGGTTCGGTTCGCACCAGAACCCGCGAACGGACCGCAAGTTCGCACGAACGTTAGAACCCCATTGACGTCTATGGGACTCGAACGTTCGAAATCAAAAGTGCTCATTTTAAAGGCTAATTTGCATGGTATTGTCCTAAAAAGGGTGTGGGGACCCGGGTCCTACCCCAGGGGACATGTATCAATGCAAAAAAAACTTTTAAAAACGGCCGTTTTTTCGGGAGCAGTGATTTTAATGATGCTTAAAGTAAAAAAAAAAAAGTGAAATATTCCTTTAAATATCGTACCTGGGGGGTGTCTATAGTATGCCTGTAAAGTGACGCGTGTTTCCCATGTTTAGAACAGTCCCTGCACCAAATGTCATTTTTAAAGGAAAAAATCTCATTTAAAACTGCTTGCGGGTTTAATGTCATGTCGGGTCCTGGCAATATGGATGAAAATCAGTGAGACAAACGGCATGGGTACCCCCCAGTCCATTACCAGGCCCTTTGGGTCTTGTATGGATATTAAGGGGAACCCCGCACCCAAATTAAAATAAGGAAAGGTCCCTATATACTCTGAACAGCAGTATACAGGCGGTGCAAACAAGACAGGGACTGTAGGTTTGTTGTTAAGTAGAATCTGTTTGTAATTTTGAACATTTTTAACGTGTTTAGCTCCAGCCAAAAAATCTTTTCTAAGCTTTTTGGAAAACATAGGGAAGGGTTATCACCCCTGTGACATTTGTTTTGCGTCTTTCCTCCTCTTCAGAAGATTTCACCTCACTTTTTTGTCCCAATGAAAAATGTTTTTTGAAAATTTGGGTTTTTTTGTGGAACAAGGATTGGAAAGCATCAGTGGAAAGGAGAAATTGTTTTCCCATATTAACTCTTACATGAGAGAATTTCCCTTCCTAGGGGTAGATTTCATCTCACTTCCTGTTGTCTCCTTCCGTTTGCAAGTAGGAGTCGTTTGTAAGTTAGATGTTTGAAAGTAGGGTCCTGCCCTATATACTCAGCAGAAATTTGGGCCTTAGGTGTTGCTGTGGCCAAAACACTGTAAGCCCTCACAGGGCCCTGCTGTGAAATATTAGATCAAGAATTGTCATTACATGCCCCTGTTGAACAGGAGCTGAAAAATTAGGCCTTAGGCACTGGTGCTGGTGCCACAACACTGCAACCCCTCACAGACACTCTAGTTGGAACGCAGGAACGAGCCCTGCTGCAAAGTATTGCCTCAAAAATTGTAATTACACGCCCCTGTTAGACAGGGGCAGAAAAATTGGGCCTTAGGCACTGGTGCTGGTGCCACAACACTGCAACCCCTCACAGACACTCTAGTTGGAACGCAGGAACGAGCCCTGCTGCAAAGTATTGCATCAAAAATTGTAATTACACGCCCCTGTTAGACAAGGGCAGAAAAATTGGGCCTTAGGCACTGGTGCTGGTGCCACAACACGGCAACCCCTCACAGACACTCTAGTTGGAACGCAGGAACGAGCCCTGCTGCAAAGTATTGCATCAAAAATTGTAATTACACGCCCCTGTTAGACAGGGGCAGAAAAATTGGGCCTTAGGCACTGGTGCTGGTGCCACAACACTGCAACCCCTCACAGACACTCTAGTTGGAACGCAGGAACGAACCCTGCTGCAAAGTATTGCATCAAAAATTGTAATTACACGCCCCTGTTAGACAGGGGCAGAAAAATTGGGCCTTAGGCACTGGTGCTGGTGCCACAACACTGCAACCCCTCACAGACACTCTAGTTGGAACGCAGGAACGAGCCCTGCTGCAAAGTATTGCATCAAAAATTGTAATTACACGCCCCTGTTAGACAGGGGCAGAAAAATTGGGCCTTAGGCACTGGTGCTGGTGCCACAACACTGCAACCCCTCACAGACACTCTAGTTGGAATGCAGGAACGAGCCCTGCTGCAAAGTATTACATCAAAAATTGTAATTACACGCCCCTGTTATACAGGGGCTGAAAAATTGGGCCTTAGGCACTGGTGGTGGCGCCCAGAACCAAAAATGTTCTTACAAGCTATCAGCGTGATGATTGAGGAGGAAGAGGATAATTACTCAGGGATAGTCACTCAGCATCAGCATAGGCAGTCTTTGAAGGGATCTGAAAAAAATTATTCAGTTACATCAGCATCAGGTGCTTGGTAGCTGGTGGTGATCCAAGACTGATTCATTTTTATGAAGGTCAGCCGATCGACCGAGTCAGTGGACAGACGCACCCTGTGATCGGTTACCACGCCTCCAGCAGCACTGAATGTGCGTTCCGAAAGAACGCTGGATGCAGGACAGGCCAGTAGCTCAATTGCATACTGTGCAAGCTCTGGCCAGTGATCCATCCTCAAGACCCAGTAACCCAGAGGATTTTCGGTGGGAAAGGTGTCCAAGTCTGATCTTGCCCCTAGGTATTCCTGCACCATGTAAAACAGACGCTGGCGATGGTTGCTGGAACCGATCATACCTTGGGGCTGCGGACCAAAAAATTGTCTGAACGCATCGGTCAGACGGCCACCTTCTCCACCGCTCCTTCTTTGACTGACCGAAGCCTCAGCAACACGTTGTCCAGAAACAGGAGTTTGTAACCTCCCAGTCTCTGGGAACGCGTTGCACAGACCTTTCTGCAAGGCCTCCCGAAGATGTTTCATCCTCTGCTCCCTCTGCGATGGCAAGATAAGGTCCGCAACCTTACCCTTGTAACGTGGATCAAGGAGGGTTGCCAGCCAGTATTGGTCCTTCTCCTTGATACCACGAATACGAGGATCCTTACGCAGGCTTTGCAGGATCAGGGAGGCCATGCAGCGTAGGTTTGCTGAGGCATTCGGTCCGGAGTCCTCTGGGTCACTAAGGACAACAACGTCCGCAGCCACCTCCTCCCAGCCACGTACAAGTCCATGTGTTCCTTGGGACTGATCCCTTAAAGACTGCTGATGCTGAGTGCCAGGCTCCACCTCCATACTGACACAATCTTCCTCCTCCTCCTCCTCCTCCTCCTCGTCCTCTTCCTGTGTGATCGGCGGGCACGCAGGAACACTGTCTGGATAAAGGGGGCCTTGAGAGCTAAGGAAGTCCTCCTCTTCCTGCCTCTGTTCTGCCTCAAGTGCCCTGTCCATTATTCCACGCAGCGTGTGCTCCAACAGGTGGACAAGGGGGACAGTGTCACTGATGCATGCACTGTCAGTGCTCACCATCCTCGTGGCCTCCTCGAATGGTGACAGGACAGTGCATGCATCCCTGATCATGGCCCACTGGCGTGGGGAAAAAAAACCAAGGTCCCCTGACCCTGTCCTGGTGCCATAGTCGCACAGGTACTCATTTATGGCCCTCTGCTGCGTGTGCAGCCGCTGCAGCATGGCCAATGTCGAGTTCCACCTGGTGGGCATGTCACAGATTAGGCGGTTCTTGGGCAGGTTAAACTCCTTTTGGAGGTCCGTCAGCCGAGCACTGGCATTATATGACCGGCGGAAATGCACACAGACTTTCCTGGCCTGCCTCAGGACATCCTGTAAGCCCGGGTACCTGCCCAAGAACCGCTGCACCACCAAGTTAAGGACGTGAGCCAAACAGGGCACATGGGTCAGTTGTCCCTGTCGGAGGGCAGAGAGGAGGTTGGTGCCATTGTCGCAAACCACCATTCCTGCCTTAAGTTGGCGTGGCGTCAACCACCTCTGAACCTGCCCCTGCAGAGCTGACAGAACCTCTGCCCCAGTGTGGCTCCTGTCCCCCAAGCACACCAGCTCAAGCACCGCATGGCATCTTTTGGCCTGCGTACTTGCGTAGCCCCTTGAACGCCTACGGAGCACCGCTGGTTCCGAGGAAGAGGCCATGGAGGAAGAAGAAGAGGAGGGGGTGGAGGAGAGAGGTGTGTCACAATCAGCATTTTGGAGGCGTGGTGGCGGAACAACCTCCAACACTACTGCACCTTGTCCTGCATCCTTCCCAGCTGCCAGCAGAGTCACCCAATGCGCCGTGAAACTTAAGTAACGTCCCTGTCCATGCCTGCTGGACCATGAGTCAGCGGTAATATGCACCTTACCGCTGACCGCCCTGTCCAGCGAGGCATGGACATTGCCTTCCACATGCCGGTAGAGAGCTGGAATCGCCTTCCGTGAGAAAAAGTGGCGTTTGGGTACCTGCCACTGAGGAACCGCACATTCCACAAACTCACGGAAGGGGGCAGAGTCTACCAACTGAAAAGGCAGCAGTTGAAGTGCTAGCAATTTTGCCAAGCTAGCATTCAACCGCTGGGCATGTGGATGGCTGGGAGCAAACTTCTTTCGGCGGTGCTGCAGCTGGGGCAGGGAAATTTGCCTGGTACAATCTGGCGTCGGTGTACCAAAAGCAGATTGCCCACAAGTACTTGGCTGTGACACACCTAATTCTACACCTTCATTCCTCTCACTGCAGGTCTCAGAGAGGACTGAAGGTCTAGTGGGGTTGGAAATCTCAGCTGATGAGGAGCAAGGAGAGATCCTCTTTGTTCTTTGGTGTGGGTCTTTTAGATATGCTTGCCAACGAACTGCATGGCAGGTCAACATATGTCTGGTCAAGCATGTGGTACCCAAGCGGGAGATGTTTTGGCCACGCGAGATACGCTTGAGACATATGTTGCAAATAGCAGCGGTGCGATCTGATGCACTCGTCTCAAAAAAGGCCCACACCAAAGAACTTTTTGAATAACGCGCAGAGACTGCAGCGCCCTGCACATGTGGAGCTTTGGGGTGTGATGCAGTCAATGTGCTGCCCTTAGGCTGGCCCCTGGAGGGCATCCTGCCTCGTTGGTGATGTGCCGCCTCCTCCTCCTCCTCCTCCTCCTCTCTCCTATCAGGCACCCACGTTGAGTCAGTGACCTCATCATCCCCTCCCTCCTCATCACTGGAGCAAACCTGGCAGTATGCTGCAGCAGGGGGAGCATGACTGCCAGATTGCTGTCCTTCTTGGGCACCCCCTCTGTCCGTGCTCATGTTACTGCCTTCATCGAGCTCAGTATCATCATCAGAGCCTTCCAAACGCTGGGCATCCTCCTGGAGCATGTACCCAACACTGTGGTCAAACAGTTCGAGGGAATCCTCATGAGGACATGGTGGAGCTAGGGAAGGAGTCACTGATGACATTGAGCTGAGGGAAGAGGCCGCTGCTTTGCCAGACAAAGCACCCTGGGCATGGGTGAGAGAGGATGAGGAGGATGAGGACGGCTTGGTCATCCACTCGACCAAGTTTTCTGCATGTTGCGGCTCAACACGGCCAGCTGCCGAAAAAAAGGCCAAGCGTGTCCCATGGCCACGTGCTGATGAGGATGCACCGTCTCCACGACCAGCACTAGACACAGAGCCTGCTTGCCCTCTCTTATTGGCTTGTGACTGTCTGCCTCTCCTTCTTGGCCTTCCAGACATACTAATGGCCTGTAGCTGCACTAAGCTGGGATAGAACACCTGTAATTTTCTTCAGGTAGCTTTATATACTGTAACCAGACAAGCCTGCCTGTCAGTAGGAAGATAACAGGAACGGATCTAGCTGAACACTGTGAGCAGGACGCACTGCACTAAATGTAAATAGCAGGAACGGATCTAGCTGAACACTGTGAGCAGGACGCACTGACTGCACTAAATGTAAATAGCAGGAACGGATCTAGCTGAACACTGTGAGCAGGACGCACTGCACTAAATGTAAATAGCAGGAACAGATCTAGCTGAACACTGTGAGCAGGACGCACTGCACTAAATGTAAATAGCAGGAACGGATCTAGCTGAACACTGTGAGCAGGACGCACTGACTGCACTAAATGTAAATAGCAGGAACAGATCTAGCTGAACACTGTGAGCAGGACGCACTGCACTAAATGTAAATAGCAGGAACGGATCTAGCTGAACACTGTGAGCAGGACGCACTGACTGCACTAAATGTAAATAGCAGGAACAGATCTAGCTGAACACTGTGAGCAGGACGCACTGCACTAAATGTAAATAGCAGGAACAGATCTAGCTGAACACTGTGAGCAGGACGCACTGCACTAAATGTAAATAGCAGGAACGGATCTAGCTGAACACTGTGAGCAGGACGCACTGACTGCACCAAATGTAAATAGCAGGAACAGATCTAGCTGAACACTGTGAGCAGGACGCACTGCACTAAATGTAAATAGCAGGAACAGATCTAGCTGAACACTGTGAGCAGGACGCACTGCACTAAATGTAAATAGCAGGAACGGATCTAGCTGAACACTGTGAGCAGGACGCACTGCACTAAATGTAAATAGCAGGAACGGATCTAGCTGAACACTGTGAGCAGGACGCACTGCACTAAATGTAAATAGCAGGAACGGATCTAGCTGAACACTGTGAGCAGGACGCACTGACTGCACTAAATGTAAATAGCAGGAACGGATCTAGCTGAACACTGTGAGCAGGACGCACTGCACTAAATGTAAATAGCAGGAACGGATCTAGCTGAACACTGTGAGCAGGACGCACTGCACTAAATGTAAATAGCAGGAACGGATCTAGCTGAACACTGTGAGCAGGACGCACTGACTGCACTAAATGTAAATAGCAGGAACGGATCTAGCTGAACACTGTGAGCAGGACGCACTGCACTAAATGTAAATAGCAGGAACGGATCTAGCTGAACACTGTGAGGAGGACGCACTGCACTAAATGTAAATAGCAGGAACGGATCTAGCTGAACACTGTGAGCAGGACGCACTGCACTAAATGTAAATAGCAGGAACGGATCTAGCTGAACACTGTGAGCAGGACGCACTGCACTAAATGTAAATAGCAGGAACGGATCTAGCTGAACACTGTGAGCAGGACGCACTGACTGCACTAAATGTAAATAGCAGGAACGGATCTAGCTGAACACTGTGAGCAGGACGCACTGCACTAAATGTAAATAGCAGGAACGGATCTAGCTGAACACTGTGAGCAGGACGCACTGACTGCACTAAATGTAAATAGCAGGAACGGATCTAGCTGAACACTGTGAGCAGGACGCACTGACTGCACTAAATGTAAATAGCAGGAACGGATCTAGCTGAACACTGTGAGCAGGACGCACTGCACTAAATGTAAATAGCAGGAACGGATCTAGCTGAACACTGTGAGCAGGACGCACTGCACTAAATGTAAATAGCAGGAACGGATCTAGCTGAACACTGTGAGCAGGACGCACTGCACTAAATGTAAATAGCAGGAACGGATCTAGCTGAACACTGTGAGCAGGACGCACTGACTGCACTAAATGTAAATAGCAGGAACGGATCTAGCTGAACACTGTGAGCAGGACGCACTGACTGCACTAAATGTAAATAGCAGGAACGGATCTAGCTGAACACTGTGAGCAGGACGCACTGCACTAAATGTAAATAGCAGGAACAGATCTAGCTGAACACTGTGAGCAGGACGCACTGACTGCACTAAATGTAAATAGCAGGAACAGATCTAGCTGAACACTGTGAGCAGGACGCACTGCACTAAATGTAAATAGCAGGAACGGATCTAGCTGAACACTGTGAGCAGGACGCACTGCACTAAATGTAAAGAGCAGGAACAGATCTAGCTGAACACTGTGAGCAGGACGCACTGCACTAAATGTAAAGAGCAGGAACAGATCTAGCCTAATCTAGCTCTCAAATCAAATGACACTGTCTGTCTCTCTCTCTATCAGCACACCGGAACACACTACACAGGGCCGCCGTGCAGGCGGCCTTATATAGTGTGGGGCGTGTACTAAATCCCCTGAGCCATAATTGGCCAAAGCCACCCTGGCTTTGGCCAATTACAGCTCTCTCTACTGACGGCGCTGTGATTGGCCAAGCATGCGGGTCATAGTGCATGCTTGGCCAATCATCAGCCAGCAATGCACTGCGATGCCGCAGTGAATTATGGGCCGTGACGCGCCACACGAATTTGGCGCGAACGGCCCATAACGTTCGCAATTCGACGGACGGTCGAACAGCCGATGTTCGAGTCGAACATGGGTTCGACTCGAACACGAAGCTCATCCCTAGTCACCATCTAAGAGCAGACATCCAGGCAATGTCTAGCAAGGTCATCATCTCACCTCTCATTATTATTGCTCCCCGTTTACAAACATTACAAGTTACCAGCATTAATACCGTATTTATCGGCATATAACACACACTTTTTTCCCCTTAAAATCAGGGGAAAATCGTGGGTGCGTGTTATAGGCCGATTCCCGCCAATTTTGTTCTGATCAGAGCGATCACGGCTATAGCCGCTATCGCCGCCGACATACACAGCCGTGTGTAAATTCAAATATGGCGCCGATACTGCAGGGACTCGTCGGAGCCGAGATACACATACCCGAGTATCTTCGGCTTTTCTCGGCGCCGCTCACAGTCATGCCCAGTCCCGCCATTGGACCTGTGTTATGTCCATCATAGGGCGTGACTGGGCGTGACTGTGAGCGACGCCGAGAAAAGCCGAGGATACTCGGGTATGTGTATCTCAGCTCCGACGAGTCCCTGCAGTCTCGGCGCCATATTTGAATTTACACACGGCTGTGTATGTCGGCGGCGATCATGGCAATCACACAAGGCTGCACTGGGGCAAGGCTGCACTGGGGCAAGGCTGCACTGGGGCAAGGCTGCACTGGGGCAAGGCTGCACTGACATGGCTGCACTGACAAGGCTGCACTGGGGCAAAGCTGCACTGACATGGCTGCACTGGGGCAAAGCTGCACTGACAAGGCTGCAGATGGACACCGATAATGCTGCATTGATGGGCATTTTAATGTAAGTTTTTATTCCTTAAACTTTACTCCTAAAAGTTTTTTTCCTTCAAATTCCCTCCTAAACTTGGGGTGCGTGTTATACGCCGGCGCGTGTTATACGCCGATAAATCCGGTAGTTGCTGCATTTGTGGTGGAAAGTCATTGCCTGCCAAGCTAGTATGTCAAGTCTGCCTGGAACAAGCAGGATACTGCCCTGCAAGGACCTCAAGATGGAGGAAGCCTCCTAAGAGAAGAGAACAGTCAACATTTAGGTGTAGACATCCAGGCAAAGGTAATTAGGGGGCGGGCATGCGTTTGTCGGCGTGGCATAGCAAAAAAGAAAAATGCAGCGCGCTGTGCCGAAAAATGGGCGTGGGTTATGTGAAATAGTGGGCATGGCTTATATGGGTGTGGTTCAAATGGGGGTGTGGTTAGAGTCTGAGATGAATGAAAGATAGAGGGAGGGAGAGAGAAGGAAGGAAAGAGGGATGGAGGAACAGCAGGCCGACATCCTACACCATAATAGAAATGTGTATTCCAGAGTTTAACAAATCAGCAGATAAGGATACTCCAAACACCTGGTGTTAGCGCTTCAATCATCACAGCACCATGGTTGTTGTGGTGTCAGAATGATTGAAGCGCATTATTACTATTATTACATTGTAATTAGGGATGAGCTTTATGTTCGGGTCGAACATGAGTTTGACTCGAACATTGGCTGTTCGCCCTTTTGACGAAAAGCGAACATTATGGGGCGTTCGTGCCAAATTTGAGCACCGTGTAACTCCTCATAATGCACTGTGGGAGCGCAGTGCATTGCTGTATGATGATTGTCCAAAGCATGCACCATAACCTGCATGCTTTGGCCAATCCCAGCGCCCTCAGCTAAGAGAGTGTCGGGAAGATCCTGCCAGTAATCGGCGTCCCAGGCTCACTGGTGCGCGTTTGCGGGCGCCGTTGCACACGCGCATCCCTGTTGGCGCCAGGCGGGCTATTTAAAACTGCCTGTCACACTCAGTCCCCGCTGTCTGCTCTACAGAATTCTGTGTGTTTACCTGATCTGATCTGAAACTACCTGTTATTGACCCGGCGATCTGTTTGTGACCAACCCAGCTATCTGCCTGCATCTGACCTCCAGCTTGCCCAGACTATTCTCCTGTTTGATCCCTGGTACCTCTGCTGTCTGTCTGATAGTGATCACTGGCCTGTCTGACGATCCTTCTGCCTGATTCCTGATATCTGCCTACTTGCCTGCTGTTGTTCCTGTTCAGCGTTCCAGTCTCCAGCCTACTTACCTGCTGTGTTCCTGGTTCTGGTCCAGCAATCCAGTATCCAGCCTACTTGCCTGCTGTTGTTCCTGGTTCCTGTTCAACGTTAAAGTCTCCAGCCTACTTGCCTGCTGTGTTCCTGGTTCCAGTCCAGCATCCAGTCTCCAGTCTACTTGCTTGCTGTTGTTCCTGGTTCCTGTTCAGCATTCCAGTCTCCAGCCTACTTGCCTGCTGTGTTCCTGGTTCCGGTCCAGCAATCCAGTCTCCAGCCTACTTGCCTGCTGTGTTCCTTGTTCCAGTCCAGCATCCAGTCTCCAGTCTACTTGCCTGCTGTTGTTCCTGGTTCCTGTTCAGCGTTCCAGTCCCCAGCCTACTTACCCGCTGTGTTCCTGCTACCAGTCCAGCACTCCAGTCTTCTGCTTACTCACCTGCTGTTGTTCCTGGCTCCAGTCAGCATTCCAGTCTCCAGCCTTCTCTCCAGTTTCAGTCTTCTGGTTCCTAATTATTCCTGGACTTCTGGACGGACTGTTGATCCTGCCAGGCATTCATACCACTCCTTACTGCTGTGCTCTCTGTTTCCATTGCAGAGGGCCGTGAGTGGGAGCCGTAGGGGAGGCCTCTCTCTCTGCAGTTCGGGCTCAACCCACCAGGTACGTGACAGAGAGCCATAATTGGCCAAAGGCAGGGTGCCTTTGGCCAATCATGGCTCAGGGGGGCTAAGTCCACGCCCCACACTATATAAGGATGCCTGCACGTTGGCCCTGTGTAGTGTGTTGTTGGCGTGGATGGAGAGAGAGTGTCATTTAGATTGAGCAGGCAGGAAGGCAGGTTATTCAGTTAGCTGCAGTGTATTTAATATATACAGTGGGGATGGAAAGTATTCAGACCCCCTTAAATTTTTCACTCTTTGTTATGTTGCAGCCATTTGCTAAAATCATTTAAGTTCATTTTTTTTCCTCACTAATGTACACACAGCACCCCATATTGACAGAAAAACACAGAATTGTTAACATTTTTGCAGATTTATTAAAAAACAAAAACTAAAATATCACATGGTCCTAAGTTTTCATACCCTTTGCTGTGACACTCATATCTTTAACTCAGGCACTGTCCATTTCTTCTGATCATCCTTGAGATGGTTCTACGCCTTTATTTGAGTCCAGTTGTGTTTTGATTATACTGATTGAACTTGATTAGGAAAGCCACACACCTGTCTATATAAGACCTTACAGCTCACAGTGCATGTCAGAGCAAATGAGAATCATGAGGTCAAAGGAACTGCCTGAAGAGCTCAGAGACAGAATTGTGACAAGGCACAGATCTGGCCAAGATTACAAAAAAATTCTGCTGCACTTAAGGTTCCTAAGAGCACAGTGGCCTCCATAATCCTTAGATGGAAGATGTTTGGGATGACCAGAACCCTTCCTAGAGCTGGCCGTCCGGCCAAACTGAGCTATCGGGGGAGAAGAGCCTTGGTGAGAGAGGTAAAGAAGAACCCAAAGATCACTGTGGCTGAGCTCCAGAGATACAGTCGGGAGATGAGAGAGAGTTGTAGAAAGTCAACCATCACTGCAGCCCTCCACTAGTCGGGGCTTTATATCAGAGTGGCCCGACAGAAGCCTCTCCTCAGTGCAAGACACATGAAAGCCCGCATGGAGTTTTCTAAAAAAACACCTGAAGGACTCCAAGATGGTGAGAAATAGGATTCTCTGGTCTGATGAGACCAAGTTAGAACTTTTGGCCTTAATTCTAAGCGGTATGTGTGGAGAAAACCAGGCACTGCTCATCACCTGTCCAATACAGTCCCAACAGTGAAGCATGATGGTGGCAACATCATGCTGTGGGCATGTTTTTCAGCTGCAGGGACAGGACGACTGGTTGCAATCGAGGGAAAGATGAATGCGGCCAAGTACAGGGATATCCTGGATGAAAACCTTCTCCAGAGTGCTCAGGACCTCAGACTGGGCCAAAGGTTTACCTTCCAACAAGACAATGACCCTAAGCACACAGATAAAATAATGAAGGAGTGGCTTCACAACAACTCCGTGACTGTTTTTGAATGGCCCAGCCAGGGCCCTGACCTAAATCCAATTGAGGTTCTCTGGAGAGACCTAAAAATGGCTGTCCACCAACGTTTACCATCCAACCTGACAGAACTGTAGAGGATCTGCAAGGAGGAATAGCAGAGGATCCCCAAATCCAGGTGTGAAAAACTTGTTGCATCTTTCCCCAAAAGACTCATGGCTGTATTAGATCAAAAGGGTGCTTCTGCTAAATACTGAATAAAGGGTCTGAATACTTAGGACCATGCGATATTTCAGTTTTTCTTTTTTAATAAATCTGCAAAAATGTCAACAATTCTGTGTTTTTCTGTCAATATGGGGTGCTGTGTGTACATTAATGAGGAAAAATAATGAGCTTAAATGATTTTAGCAAATGGCTGCAATATAGCAAAGAGTGGAAAATTTAAGGGGGTCTGAATACTTTCCGTCTCCACTGTAGAATTGCTCCTATGTTCTGTAGCATCTGCAGGTGCCTGCAGACCAGCAATAACCAGCACATGTGTTGAGTAAGTCTAATGGGAGTGGTTTCATAATTCTCAACCAGCTGCTGCACCTGCAGGACTCTGAGGAAAGTGGCAGGGTTTGCATCCCTTTAGACATGATTTGCTATTAGGAGTATCTTACCAAAAATGACATTTCTGTTGTAGTGGATGCCGAAAATCTGACTTGTATCTTAGTGAAGACTTTGGGGAAAATCAGTGAGCCAATCACACAAGCAGGAAATTATGTTTCAGGGGGGAGTCCTGTACACATTCTGTGTACAGAACACTTCCAGATAGCCACATTGCATTGCATTTTACAGAAAATTACAGCCCTGCAGATTGAAAAGGAAAGTGGAGTTACCCTTTAAAGAAGCCCTTATGGAGGTAGTGAAGAGATACAAGGTAGTAACAGCTTTGTATGAGCTGAAATTGGCAGGAGACTGTGGTGGATCCATCAGTAGACGTCAATTGATGTTTTTCAAAAGCAGTGTTTCCCACGGTCACGGCAAGGAGGGCATTATGGCTGAAGTCATGGTTGGCGGATCCCACCCTAAAAATAAAACTGGTGCAAGATACCAGACAATGGATCCAATCTATTTGGGAGTAGACAGGATAGAGCCATCTCAAGGGTGACCACTGGCAGGTCAGGGTGAATATCTGACAAAAAAACTGAAAAATCAGAAAGGCCTAGCATACAGGCGGCAACTCCCAAGTAGATACAAAGAGGCAAAATCCAACGGACCGGAAAAAAGATTAGTAAAGGAACTGGAGAAGTATCCAATCTTCATTGTTGAAGCCTTAATAATTTAAGGCACCTGTCTTGGGAGAACAGCAGAGGTCCTTTTTTAAGGGTGCACCCATCCAGGGGGTGCCTGTGTGAAGCTTTGCGCACACAACTGGATGGAAATTTATTCACGATCAGTGGGCCGTATCAACTATAACGGTGTGACATTGGTGGAAGTTTAAGGGATGTCCACCTTCCGATCTCTTCCAGCCAGCATGGCTACCAGATTTGATGGAAAAATAAAAAATTCTGGTCCAGTTTGTAAGCTGGATTAAATAAAATGGGAGCAATTGTGAAGATATCAAGTTCCCATAGGAGATGAGGATTCGGTTCACCTCTGTTCCTAGCAAAAAAAATAATCAATCGGGTAATCTGTGCCCAGTGCTAAACTTGAAAAAACTCAACAAGGAGTTGGAGTTGTGCAAGATAGAGAACCTCCAATTATAATATTGATAAATCTGGGGGATTGGATGCCCTGTAAGTTTATCAGACACCTACCTACTAGTCCCAATCCATCCTCAATTTCTCTACCAGTTTCAGTGCCTCCCCTTCAGTCTGTACACCTCCCCAAGGGCATTCACAAAGGTCTTACTGTCTGCAATAGTAATGGGAAAAATTCAGTAGAACTTCCACAAGGGAAGATCTGTCCTCTGATAGAGAAAGTCAAAGGTGCTTTGGGAGTGAAGTCTCTTCCAGCAGAACAGTGCTTGAGTATCCTTGGGTCTTCATAACTGACCAATTGTTGTTTTTGAATGGAACATTATCACATCAGACCCCAGCCAGAAAGGTTGGGGGACGCATTTCAAAGAGCATGCTGTTCAAGGTCATGGGATGTTCAGCTTATAAGGCATAGTTGTACTGTGCCTAGACAGCAGTAGAAGGGTAGACTTCTTAGGCTGTTAGTGGAACTTCCTGTATCAATAATTGCGGATATACCTTTTTGGCTTAAGAGGCTCTAGTGCGAGGGTCGGCAACCCGTCGATCGCGGGTCACCTGTTGACCGCCTGCAGGTGACAGGCAGACCGCAAATTAGGTTCCTGTGCCCCTGACCACCACCTTCTAGGTGCTGGTCCTTTTCCTTCCCCTCAGCCTCCAGTCTCCTCTGCTGCTCCGCCGTGCCTTCTATGTCCTGGTCTCTCCCTCCCACTTCCAGCCTCCTCCGCCGCTGTTATCAGTGAACAGTGGAGACCAGGAGGAAGCACAGTTCAGGACTGAGGGTGGGGGGAGGAGCTGGCCAAATTAACTTTTTAAGTTAAACCACTAGTGATTGGTTGCTAGGACATAGGGTGGTCCTAAGCAACCTATCACCAGCTTGCTAATATGAAAATTGACTCTGCCAGCTTCCACCCTCTGTCCAGAACTGTGCTACTTCCTGGTCTCCTGGAAACAGATAGGACACTGCTATGGGAGGGAAGAGGGGCCAGAGGATACTGCTATAGGGGAAAGGGGAGGGGGCAGATGTGAAGGGGCAGAGGACACTGTTTTGGACAGGGTCACCCCCATAGCAGTGTCCTCTACCACCCTTCATAACCCCCCTCCCCCCGATCCCTGCATTCTGTGCGCAATGCACCCCTGATCCCTGATACTAGAAAATATTAGGGAAAACGGCGCTACCGGAAACCTGTTTGGCTCAGCCTATACAGGGGAATGTTTATACAAACGTTTTTTTTTTTTATAATTGTCACCCAAATGTTCAAGTTAGTATACCAAAGGGATTCAGTGTTATACCTCCTGATACAGAGTACTACGAACTATAGAAGTTGCAGTTCAATAGCTGGGATGTATGCGTATGGGTCAGTTTATACTTGTATGTCTCCTACATAAATGTTGGTATGTCAAGAGAAAACCATTATGCATCCCGTATAGTCCTGAAAAGTCTGTATGCTTTCTCTAAAGCCACAAAATACATTACCCCTGTTTGCACATTAGAAACATAATATATATAGCAAACAAAATAAAATAAAGAACCATATATAAATCCAATAAAGTTAATTCCTGTAAGGGAAAAGAGGATTACATGCACAGTGGGCGTATCAGGGGATCCCAATATTCATACAGTTCATATATGGTGGTAATAGTAGGAGTATGTAGCAAAGTCCCATGCAATTCTTGCAGCAATCAAACACGTGATTTTTCAGAGTGACTTTTGTGTATACAGGGTTAAGCGGTGACTTCTGTGATCCCCCCTTAAATTGCTCACTCACCAGATGTCGGAACCCCTACAGGGGTATCAGGCCTGTACTGTTACACAAGGATTTTGCTGCTGGTTGCTGCTATGTTCCAAGTATTTCCGATTTTCATGCTGCAGTTACTCCTCATATGTCAGGAAATAAAGAAAAGGGGCTTCCATAGTGTGATACAATCCCAAAAAAATGTTTTTATTTAAAAGTCCGTATGCTTTCTCTAAAGCCACAAAATACATTACCCCTGTTTGCACATTAGAAACATAATATATATAGCAAACAGACTGGGGGAAGCAGCGATCAGCTGGAGGTGAGCTACGTTCCTCCCACCAGTCTCCAGAAAGTGACACAGCAAGCGACGGACCCACGCTTGCTGTGTCACTTCCTGGAGACTGGTGGGAGGAACGTAGCTCACCTCCAGCTGATCGCTGCTTCCCCCAGTCTGTACCCACATTGAGGACAGTGACTGAGCACAATATCCACACAATATTAGAGCGTCCACCAACCCCCCCAGTGGTCATTGGGTGGGTGTAGGATAGCTTCTTTTTTCTGGACTTGTGCGTCCTTTCAAGTAAAATTTTTTTGGATTTCCAGTTTTATATTTTATTTTATGGCTTTGGATTTTAAATTATTTTAAATAAAAATTTTTTATTGGGATTGTATCACACTATGGAAGCCCTTTTTCTTTATTTCCTGACATATGAGGAGTAACTGCAGCATGAAAATCGGAAATACTTGGAACATAGCAGCAACCAGCAGCAAAATCCTTGTGTAACAGTACAGGCCTGATACCCCTGTAGGGGTTCCGACATCTGGTGAGTGAGCAATTTAAGGGGGGATCACAGAAGTCACCGCTTAACCCTGTATACACAAAAGTCACTCTGAAAAATCACGTGTTTGATTGCTGCAAGAATTGCATGGGACTTTGCTACATACTCCTACTATTACCACCATATATGAACTGTATGAATATTGGGATCCCCTGATACGCCCACTGTGCATGTAATCCTCTTTTCCCTTACAGGAATTAACTTTATTGGATTTATATATGGTTCTTTATTTTATTTTGTTTGCTATATATATTATGTTTCTAATGTGCAAACAGGGGTAATGTATTTTGTGGCTTTAGAGAAAGCATACGGACTTTTCAGGACTATATGGGATGCATAATGGTTTTCTCTTGACATACCAACATTTATGTAGGAGACATACAAGTATAAACTGACCCATACGCATACATCCCAGCTATTGAACTGCAACTTCTATAGTTCGTAGTACTCTGTATCAGGAGGTATAACACTGAATCTCTTTGGTATACTAACTTGAACATTTGGGTGACAATTATAAAAAAAAAAACGTTTGTATAAATGTTCCCCTGTATAGGCTGAGCCAAACAGGTTTCCGGTAGCGCCGTTTTCCCTAATATTTTCTAGTATCATTATTTTGCAGGACACCCCCAGAGAGTGTCCTTGTATAAGGGAGGCAGCAACCTGGTAAAACTTTACACATATATCTATCCTAAGCGCGTTTTTTTACTATTATCTACACCCCTGATCCCTGCATTCTGTGCGCAACGCACTCCTGATCCCTGCATTCTGTGCGCAACGCACTCCTGATCCCTGCATTCTGTGCGCAACACACTCCTGATCCCTGCATTCTGAGCGTAATACGTTTTTTTTTGTTCTGAGTAAAAATCTTTTATGATATTTTTTATGATCTTTTATGATTTCTTTTTTTTTTGGGGGGGGTGTGTGACAGTGATCTTTAACTTCATTGGTGGTCTTCAAGTACATCTCCAGCTCTCGAAGGTTGCCTATCCTTTCTCTAGTGTTTGTTTCTTTTAAAGTTGAGCATTGAGTCACCACTGCCTCTACCAGTGATTACGGATCTGCTCTCTCATGGCCAGCTTTATTATCCAGCTCCAAGAGAATACTTTTGATGGTATGGAAGTCGAAAGGTGGAGACTACCAAGTCAAGGGTGCTCAGTGCAGATAGTGGCTACCTTGTGTCAAGACAGAGAGGTCTCCATAAATAAGACTTACCAGAGAATATGGGTAAATTATGCAGATCTCAAGCAGCAAAAGCTTGGAGTCCTTTATCATCTAAACCAGGGGTCATCAACCCTCGGGTCGTGGCCCACTACCGGGCCATAGCGTCTCTGCAGCCGGGCTGTGGCGGGTGGCATGACTATGCAAGGTGGGCAGAAGGGTGAGAGAAAGAGAGAGAGCCCGGCCGGTGGATCAAAGAGGCAGGCGGGCTGGCGAGCAGAGAGGTGATGCTAGGCAGGCGTAGAGAGATGATGTCATCTCTTTGCTCCCCGCCGCACCTCCAACATTCCGCACGCTGTAAGGGCGGAAGAGTGATGATGCTAGGTGGGCGGCAGCAGCGTGCGGAATGTCAGAGGTGCGAAGGGGAGCAGAGAGATGACATCATCTCTCACCACCCACCCCGCATCTCCGCTCTCCTTCCGTTATTTAAGAACGACCACTGAACCAGTGCCACCAATGCAGTGACAATCCACATCTGGTGGCACTGGCAGGTGACGTGGCAAGTGGCATTCCTCATCTGGTGGCACTGGCAGGTGACATGGCAAGTGGCATTCCTCATCTGGTGGTACTGGCAGGTGACGTAGCAATTGGCATTCCTCATCTGGTGGCAGGCAGCGTGACATTCCTCATCTGGTGGCAGGCAGCATGGAAAGTGGCATTCCACATCTGGTGGCAGGCAGCGTGGCAAGTGACATTCCTCATCTGGTGGCACTGGCAGGTGATGTGGCATTCCTCATCTGGTGGCACTGGCAGGTGGCATGGCAAGTGGCATTCCTCACCTGGTGGCTCTGGCAGGTGACGTGGCAAGTGGCTTTCCTCATCTGGTGGCACTGACAGGTGACGTGGCAAGTGGCATTCCTCATCTGGTGGTACTGGCAGGTGACATGGCAAGTGGCATTCCTCATCTGGTGGCAGGCAGCATGGCAAGTGGCATTCCACATCTGGTGGCAGGCAGCGTGGCAAGTGACATTCCTCATCTGGTGGCACTGGCAGGTGATGTGGCAAGTGGCATTCCTCGTCTGGTGGCACTGGCAGGTGACGTGGAAAGTGGCATTACTCATCTGGTGGCACTGGCAGGTGATGTGGAAAGTGGCATTCCTCATCTGGTGGCACTGGCAGGTAATGTGGAAAGTGGCATTACTCATCTGGTGGCACTGGCAGGTGACATGGCAAGTGGCATTCCTCATCTGGTGGCAGGCAGCATGGCATTCCTCATCTGGTGGCAGGCAGTGTGGCAAGTGGTATTTCTCAGCTGGTGGCAGGCAGCATGGCATTCCTCATCTGGTGGCAGGCAGCGTGGCAAGTGGCATTTCTCATCTGGTGCCAGGCAGCGTGACAAATGACATTCCTCATCTGGTGGCAGGCGACGTGGAAAGTGACAAGCTGCATCTGGTGGCAGGTGACATGGCAGGCAACGTGGCAAGTGACATACTCAGGGCTCCCACTCATTCTGCATTATGGTGAGTTGAACTATTTCATTTTATATTAAAATGTAATATAAGAAATAATGCACTTCAATCATTCTGACACCATACCAACCATGGTGCTGTGATGATTGAAGCGCCAACAGCAGAACACCAGCTATTGCCCCGATGAATTGCCCGCAAAAAAACGCTTACCCCCGCATGTGCGTACATTCCCCCCTCGCCAGGCCTTGGCACAATTTTCTTCCACGCAGCCGGTCCCCGGTGCCAAAAAAGTTGGGGACCACTGATCTAAACCAGCCAAGGTTCTGCAGTTCTTACAACTGGGGCTGAACAGGGACCTAGGTTCAAATATGTTTAAAGTTCAAAGTTCAGCCTTGTCTGCACTTACAGGGGTTTAAGGAGTCCTTAACCCTTTAGTTATGCAATTCTGCCAGGAAACCATTATTCCCTATGTGGGACGTGCTAATGGTCCTCAAATCTATCAAGGCTTCATTTCTATTCTGCAGAATTGGCTACACTCTGCAATCTAACCCTGAAGACCGTATTTCTGGTTGCTATTACCTCTGTGAAAAGGGTGTCAGAGCTGCAGGCTTTGTACTCAAGGAGCCTCACCTAACATTCTACCCGGACAGAATAGTCCTAAAACACCAGACTGCTTTTATCTGTGGGGTGTCTTTCTCCTTTCACTTTAACCAGGAAGTCAATTTACCATCTTTCTTGGTTAAATGAGAGAAGCACATCCCCTGAATGTTGATCTAACTCTGATGACCTGCTTGGAAGCTACCTTTTCATTCAGGAAAGCCGAAGTCTGTGCTTGGTTCAGGATGGCTTAAGGCAGGTTCAGTCAGCATCAACACATATAGTCACCAGATTGTTAAGACAAAATAGGAGCCTACTCTTCACAAGACCTTCCTGCTCTGGAGAACTTAGGAGCACATTCAACTAGGGCAGTGTCAAGTCAGCAATAGGGTCCTCCCAGGACACCTTGCTTACACTTTGATACTTACGCTACATACCATTACAACATTTTTCTTGCACCCTCCTGCATGGCGAGTTGGTTTCCATTGTATGCTGCCATGATGCGCCAGAAAAACAAAATTGTATACTTCCCTTTCTGTAATTTTCCTTTCCTGGTGCATCTTCATGGCAGCATACAGATGCCCACCCAAATGGTGAGAGTTACAGCAAAGGCTGCAAGCTGGGTCTGCCTTTGATTTATAGTTAACCAATCCTATCAGGTTGTGGGGTAGAGCCACAACCATTGTATGCTGCCATGAAGATGCACCAGGAAAGGAAAATTACGGAAAGGTGAGTATACAATTTTCCATGTTTGAACAACAGAGGCCTATTCCTTGCACACCTGCTATGCAGGTAACTTTTGGTGCAATCTTTTTAGATTGTTGTTGGAGAATTATAGAATCAAGTGGTCAGCTCTTGTATAGAGGAGTGCCATAGCAGTAATATATTTACCTATAGTACCTTTGTCCCAACAATATAGAAAACAGATTGGGAAAACAGTGTTCAGCTAAAGCTACAAGTTAGTGTAGTGCACAGTGTTCAGCTAAAGCTACAAGTTAGTGTAGTGCAACCTCTGCACAGTATTCAGCTAAAGCTACCTGTAGAAGGTTGGTGGTGTTTTGCTGATCCTATCACTACCGCAGGCAGCTACATTATTTACACATTAGTGTAGTGTGTCCTCAAAACAGTGTTCAGCTAAAGCTACCTGTAGAAGGTTGGTGGTGTTTTCCTGATCCTATCACTACCACAGGCAGCTACATTATTTTAACGTTGGTGTAGTGCGTCCTCTGCACAGTGTTCAGCTAAAGCTACAAGTTAGTGTAGTGCGACCTCTGCACAGTGTTCAGCTAAAGCTACCTGTAGAAGATTGGTGGTGTACTACAGGCAGGCAGTTGATTTTGCTAGCCGCAGTATCAGTTATATATATATATATATATATATATATATATATATATATATATATATATATATATATATATATATATCCCAGCTTAGTGCAGTTACATCTCACTGCAGGCCATTAGTATGTCTGGAAGGCCAACAAGGAGAGGCAGACAGTCACAAGCCAATAAAAGAGGGCAAGCAGGCTCTGTGTCTAGAGGTAACAGTGCTGGTCGTGGACACGATGCATCCTCATCAGCACGTGGCCGTGGGACACGCTTGGCCATTTTTTCGGCAGCTGGCCGTGTTGAGCCGCAACATGCGGAAGACTTGGTCGAGTGGATGACCAAGCCGTCCTCCTCCTCCTCATCCTCTCTCACCCATGCTCAGGGTACTTTGTCTGGCAAAGCAGCTGCTAAGGCGGCAACTTCCCTCGGCTCAATGGCATCAGTGACTCACCATGTCTCCTGAGGAGTCCCTCGAACTGTTTGACCACAGTGTTGGGTAAATGCTCCAGAAGGATGCCCAGCGTTTCGAAGGCTCTGATGATGATACTGAGCTAGATGAAGGCAGTAACGTGAGCACGGACAGAGGGGGTGCCCAAGAAGGACTGCAATCTGGCAGTCATGCTCCCCCTGCTGCAGCATACTGCCAGGTTTGCTCCAGTGATGAGGAGGGAGGGGATGATGAGGTCACTGACTCAACGTGGGTGCCTGATAGGAGAGAGGAGGAGGCACATCACCAACGAAGCAGGATGCCCTCCAGGGGCCAGCCTAAGGGCAGCACACTGACTGCATCACACCGCAAAGCACCGCATGTGCAGGGCGCTGCTGTCTCTGCGCGTTATTCCAAAAGTTCTTTGGTGTGAGCCTTTTTTGAGATGAGTGCATCAGATCACACAGCTGCTATTTGCAACATATGTCTCAAGCGTATCTCGCGTGGCCAAAACATCTCCCGCTTGGGCAACACATGCTTGACCAGACATATGTTGACCTACAATGCAGTTCATTGGCAAGCATACCTAAAAGACTGACACCAAAGAACAAAGAGGACCTCTCCTTGCTCCTCATCAGCTGAGATCTCCAACCCCACTATACCTTCACTCCTCTCTGAGACCTGCACTGAGAGGAATGAAGGTGTAGAATTAGGTGTGTCATAGCCAAGTACTTGTGGGCAATCTGCTTTCGGTACACCAACGTCAGATTGTACCAGGCAAATTTCCCTGCCCCAGCTGCTGCACCGCTGAATGAAGTTTGCTCCCAGCCATCCACATGCCCAGCGGTTGAATGCTAGCTTGGCAAAATTGCTAGCACTTCAACTGCTACCTTTTCAGTTGGTAGACTCTGCCCCCTTCCGTGAGTTTGTGGAATGTGCGGTTCCTCAGTGGCAGGTACCCAAACGCCACTTTTTCTCACGGAAGACGATTCCGGCTCTCTACCGGCATGTGGAAGGCAATGTCCATGCAGGGCGGTCAGCGGTAAGGTGCATATTACCGCTGACTCATGGTCCAGCAGGCATGGACAGGGACGTTACCTAAGTTTCACCGCGCATTGGGTGACTCTGCTGGCAGCTGGGAAGGATGCAGGACAAGGTGCAGTAGTGTTAGAGGTTGTTCCGCCACCATGCCTCCAAAATGCCACTACTAATGATTCTAACACACCTCTTTCCTCCACCCCCTCCTGTTCCTCTTCCTCCATGGCCTCTTCCTGTGCTTTGTCCTCAGAACCAGCGGTGCTCCGTAGGCGTTCAAGGGGCTACGCAAGTATGCAGGCCAAAAGATGCCATGCGGTGATTGAGCTGGTGTGCTTGGGGGACAGGAGCCACACTGGGGCAGAGGTTCTGTCAGCTCTGCAGGGGCAGGTTCAGAGGTGGTTGATGTCATGCCAACTTAAGGCAGGAATGGTGGTTTGCGACAATGGCACCAACCTCCTCTCCGCCCTCTGACAGGGACAAATGACCCATGTACCCTGTTTGGCTCACGTCCTTAACTTGGTGGTGCAGCGGTTCTTGGGCAGGTACCCGGGCTTACAGGATGTCCTGAGGCAGGCCAGGAAAGTCTGTGTGCATTTCCGCCGGTCATATAATGCCAGTGCTCGGCTGGCAGATTTCCAAAAGGAATTTAACCTGCCCAAGAACCGCCTAATCTGTGACATGCCCACCAGGTCCAACTCAACGTTGGCCATGCTGCAGCAGCTGCACATGCAGCAGAGGGCCATCAATAATTACCTGTGCGACTTTGGCACCAGGACAGGGTCAGGGGAGCTTGTTTTTTTCCCCACGCCCATGGGCCATGATCAGGGATGCATGCACTGTCCTGTCACCATTTATGGAGGCCACGAGGATGGTGAGCAGTGACAGTGCATGCATCAGTGACACTGTCCCCCTTGTCCACCTGTTGGAGCACACGCTGCGTGGAATAATGGACAGGGCACTTGAGGCAGAACAGAGACAGGAAGAGGAGGACTTCCTTTAACTCTCAAGGCCCCCTTTATCCAGACAGTGTTCCTGCATGCCCGCCGATCACACAGGAAGAGGAGGAGGAGGATTGTGTCAGTATGGAGGTGGAGCCTGGCACTCAGCATCAGCAGCAGTCTTTAAGGGATCATTTACAGTCCCAAGAAAGACATGGACTTGTACGTGGCTGGGAGGAGGTGGCTGCGGATCATGTCGTCCTTAGTGACCCAGAGGACTCCGGACCGAATGCCTCAGCAAACCTACGCTGCATGGCCTCCCTGATCCTGCAAAGCCTGCGGAAGGATCCTCGTATTCATGGTATCAAGAAGAGGGAACAATACTGGCTGGCAACCCTCCTTGATCCACGTTACAAGGGTAAGGTTGCGGACCTTATCTTGCCATCGCAGAGGGAGCAGAGGATGAAACATCTTCGGGAGGCCTTGCAGAAAGGTCTGTGCAACGCGTTCCCAGAGACTGGGAGGTTACAGACTCCTGTTTCTGGACAGCGTGTTGCTGAGACTTCGGTCAGTCAAAGAAGGAGCGGTGGAGAAGGTGGCCGTCTGACCGATGCGTTCAGACAATTTTTTAGTCCGCAGCCCCAAGGTATGATCGGTTCCAGCAACCATCGCCAGTGTCTGTTTTACATGGTGCAGGAATACCTAGGGGCAAGAGCTGACTTGGACACCTTTCCCACCGAAAATCCTCTGGGTTACTGGGTCTTGAGGATGGATCACTGGCCAGAGCTATTGAGCTACTGGCCTGTCCTGCATCCAGCGTTCTTTCGGAAAGCACATTCATTGCTGCTGGAGGCTTTGTAACCGATCATAGGGTGCGTCTGTCCACCGACTCAGTTGATCGACTGACCTTCATAAAAATGAATCAGTCTTGGATCACCACCAGCTACCAAGCACCTGATGCTGATGTAACCGAATAAATTTTTCTGAAATGTCAGATCCCTTCAAAGACTGTCTATGCTGATGCTGAGGGACTATCCTGTTAGTAATTATCCTCTTCCTCCTCAATGATCATGCTGATAGCTTGTAAAAACATTTTTGGTTCTGGGCACCGCCAGTCTTGCCACCAGTACCTAAGGCCCAATTTTTCAGCCCCTGTTTAACAGGGGCGTGTAATTACAATTTTTCGATGCAATTCTTTGAAGCAGGGCTAGTTCCTGCGCTCCAACTAGAGTATCTGTGAGGGGTTCCAGTCTTGTGGCACCAGCACCAGTGCCTAAGGCCTAATTTTTCAGCCCCTGTTCAAAAGGGACATGTAATTAGAATTTTTGATCTAATATTTCACAGTAAGGCCCGTTTCTGCGCCCACCAAGAGTATCTGACTTACAGTGTTGTGGCACCAGCACCACCACCACCACCAAAGGCCCAATTTTTCTGCCCCTGTTCAACAGGGGCATGAAATTACAATTCTTGATCTAATATTTCACAGCAGGGCCCTGTGAGGGCTTACAGTGTTGTGGCCACAACAACACCTAAGGCCCAAATTTCTGCTGAGTATATAGGGCAGGCCCCTACTTTCAAACATTCAACTTACAAACGACTCCTACTTGCAAACGGAAGGAGACAACAGGAAGTGAGATGAAATCTACCCCTAGGAAGGGAAATTCTCTCCTGTAAGAGTTAATATGGGAAAAACTTTTCTCCTTTCCACTGATGCTTTATCACAAATCCTTGTTTCACAAAAAAAACCCAAATTTTCAAAAAACATTTGTCATTGGGACAAAAAGTGAGGTGAAATCTTCTGAAGAGGAGCACAGACAGCAAAACAAATGTCACAGGGGTGATAACCCTTCCCTATGTTTTCCAAAAAGCTTAAAATAGATTTTTTGGCTGGAGCTAAACACGTTAAAAATGTACCAGTTCAAAATTACAAACAGATTCTACTTTACAACAAACCTACAGTCCCTGTCTTGTTTGCACCGCCT
Organism: Lithobates septentrionalis; assembly: GCA_037952835.1. Lineage (NCBI taxonomy): Eukaryota > Metazoa > Chordata > Amphibia > Anura > Ranidae > Lithobates > Lithobates septentrionalis. The sequence goes on along the minus strand of JBBDGP010000530.1, from coordinate 1,783,018 downwards.
GCATACTGCTGTTCAGAGTATATAGGGCCTGAGGGCCCCACACCTTTCCTTTTTTAATTTGGTTGCGTGGTTCCCCTTAATATCCATACAAGACCCAAAGGGCCTGGTAATGGACTTGGGGGTACCCATGCCGTTTGTCTCACTGATTTTCATCCGTATTGCCAGGACCGGACATTACATTAAAGCCGCAAGCAGTTTTAAATGACTTTTTTTCCTTTAACCACTTGCCGACCTCCTCACGCAGATATACTGCAGAATGGCACGGGCAGGCAAAATCACGTACCTGGTACGTGATTGCCTTTCCGCGCGGGGGGGTCGGCTTTAGTTTGCGGCGGATGAGAGGTGAGGGGGAGGCCATCCATTCGTGGCCACCCCCTCCCGATCGTTCCCGGCGAATGAAAATCCTTCCTCTGCCTCTGTAATTTAAACAGAGGGAGAGGAAGTGATGTCATCCCTCCTCGAGCCGGTCTTTTCGTTCCGGCGCCAAGGAGAGAAGACATCAAGTAAGTGCACCAACACTACACTTTCAGTAGAACACACTAGGCACACTTTTCACCCCCCGATCACCCCCCGATCACCCCCCGATCACCCCCCTGTACCCCCTGGCACACTGACACCAATAGCAGTTTTTTTTTTGCATTGGTGTCAGTTTGTGACAGTTATAAGTATTAGGGCAGTTAGGTTAGCCCCCTTTAGGTCTGGGGTACCCCCCTTTAGGTCTAGGGTGCCCCCTTAACCCCCCCTAATAAAGGTTAACCCCTTGATCACCCCCCGTCGCCAGTGTCGCTAAGCGAACCTTTTTCTGATCGCAGTATTAGTGACACAGGTGACGCTAGTTAGGGAGGTAAGTATATAGGTTCGCTGTCAGTGTTTTATAGCGACAGGGACCCCCATATACTACCTACTAAAGGTTTTAACTCCCTGATTGCCCCCTAGTTAACCCTTTCACCAGCGATCACCGTATAAGTGTTACGGGTTACGCTGGTTAGTTAGTTAGTTTTTTATAGTTTATTATAATTATAAAAGTGATTCCGCGCTACAGTGTGTAAGAAAAAATTATTTGCCAAATAAAGTAAATCAGTAAAGTGTCAAACTCATTAAATGATTGAAAACAGTGTAAAAAAGTGTATACAATAAACCGGCTCTATACTAAAGATGGCTACAGGGGAAATTAACCCGAAAAGCCTATACCAGGTTAATTTCCCCTGTAGCCATCTTTAGTATAGAGCCGGTTATATGGTTGGGTTCATTTATCCCCTTCCATTAACTATTCGTCATAGAAAGCAACCTTTTAAATGTTTTAATTATACATTATTTTTAGCAATAGTTTTAAAAAATATTTTTTTTAAAAATATTTTGTAAATATATTAATATGACCATTTATTAGGTGCACAATTAAGGTCAATTTGGCTTTTGAGAAATTAATATATTTTAAATTATAGATTTTCTCTCTTTTTCACTTTTTTTTTTCATTTTTTAATTTTTTTTTTTATTTTATTTATTTATTTATTTATTTTTTATTTTGATTTACTTTATTCATTTTTGTATTATTTAGTCATGGATTTATCGTTCTAGTGTTTTAGGAGTGTTAATAACAATTATAACATTTTTATTTTTGATCCATTGAAGTATTTTTGCCAAATTATTTTTGCCAATATATTTTGAAACCAGACATACTCATTCTTGCATAAACGGAAGAGGCATCCATGTGCGATGAGGTGTCACGGGTTATCTAGTTGCATTCTTTGCGTCTGCCTATAGAACAGAACACCTTCCTTAGAAGTGTCAGCAGAGGAACACTTCTCCAAAAAATGGCCGCTATGAAAACTTTAGGTTTACTACAAGGAAATGGCCGCCGTCGGTAAATAGAGCGGACCACAACAAAATGGCCGCTATTCCATTTCCGTTTTATGGAGATATAAACACGATCGCCTCAGCCAATCGGCATCCCCTGAAGAAGTCACGTGATGACGTAACACATAGGGAGTGGCCGGAGACTGAGCGATACCGGAAGTGATGTGAGAGCATCATTCAGACACCTTAGCAATTGTATATGCTTGTCTTTGAATTTACCATTGTAAGAGTCCATTTTTAACCTTTTTAATAAAACTTGTGTACTTTAACCTACTACACTATTGGGGCTCTCTCTCTCTCTCCCACCCTTGTTCACTTCCACCCCTCTTCCTCCCCCCCATTTTGCGGAGGATATGAGGCTATAAGAAGACGTGGATGTGCAGAGATATTTGGGAGATCTGTTGGATGAAGTAGAGGACCCCCTGGTGGTAGAGATTAATATAGCGGATGATACTTGTATTTATGGCTATATGCTGACACTTCAGATAATTACAATCTTACTTATGATGGCACGGAGGACCCCCTGGTGGTAGAAGTTGGAAGAACGTCAGGCAACGGACCTCAATTCATCATTATATGCTGTTTTAACAGTTTATGTAGGTGAGGGCTCTGTGAGCATAATTTGTGGGATTTTAACTCCTCCTTGTCCACCGAATCGTACATTGGAACTCCTTCTTTACATTTTTGGCCCCCCTTGTGGACATTTTTTTGGATAATGTGGTTAAGAGACTAATAATATTTTAAATCATTTGCCCTGGGATTTTTTTATGAATATATGATTTTTTTTATTGTATACACTTTACACTGTTTTCAATCATTTAATGAGTTTGACACTTTACTGATTTACTTTATTTAGCGAATAATTTTTTCTTACACACTGTAGCGCGGAATCACTCTTATAATTCTCATTGAGAGTGGATTGTGATACACTTAAGGTTCTGCTGCAGGCAGTTATTGTTCAATTATTTGATTGCACTTCAATGCACTATATGCACTTTAGGATTTGATCACGTTAAGATAAGATAAGATTTTTACTATTTTAATTTATTCACTAATACATCATAGTAGCGCGAAGGCTTTATATTTCCATATAGTTTATTATAGTTAATTATAGTTTTAGGGCACCCGCCATTTATTACCTTATAAAGGTTTAACCCCCTAATTGCTCGGCGGTGATATAAGTTACGTTTTTAGGATCAGATAAGGTCTGCGTCGCCCCAGGCAGCTTCAGGTTAGCGCCAGTACCGCTAAAACCCACGCACGCAGCATACACCTCCCTTAGTGCTATAGTATCTGAACGGATCGATATCTGATCGGATCAGATCTATACTAGCATCCCCAGCAGTTTAGGGTTCCCAAAAACACAGTGTTAGCGGGATCAGCCCAGATACCTACTAGCACCTGCGTTTTGCCCCTCGGCCCAGCCCAGCCCAGCCCACCCAAGTGCAGTATCGATCAATAACTGTCACTTACAAAACTCTAAGCACACATAACTGCAGCGTTCAGAGAGTCAGGCCTGATCCCTGCGATCGCTAACAGTTTTTTGGTAGCGTTTTGAATCAGTCGCTAACAGTCAGGAGCTTTTTTGCCTGTGAGTCTCACTAGTGTACCCCTAAATTTAGAGCCCAAAATGGCAAATCGAAGGTACACTAGTGAAGAGGCCTACACGTTTCTGAGCATGACAGATAATGAGGAAGTCACTCATCTGTCAGATTCAGGCTTAGAATAGGATCCTGTAGAGGACAGCAGCTCCATGACAGATAGCTCTGACGACAGAGTTGTGGTCCCTGCTAAGGTCAGGCGTACCAGACCGCAATATTCTTCTGCTGTCCTTGAAGTGCAAGAACCGCAGGGCTCTCGTATGGAGCAGAGAAGTACTAGTGCCGCTATTCCTTCTGGTGAACTGGCAAGCACCAGCCGCCTAGTACACCCTGGTCGTACATCCAGCACTGCAGTAACACTTGGTGACGTGGCGAGTTCCATAAGTTCAGTTCAAGCTGGCAAGGTGGCAAGCACAAGTAGTGTCCCGCTGCCACCAAGAAGACAAACACAGGCCCGTCGTGCCCATAGTGCCCTTCCTGCTGCATTCGCCAATCCGAATTGGGTACTAACCACTTCTGCAGCACCCGTACTTCCACCATTCACTGGCCAACCCGGAATTCAGGTGGAAACAGTTGATTTTACGCCACTGGATTTTTATTCACTGTTTTTCGCAGAAGATCTCTTTAGATGTATTGTGGACCAAAGCAATTTGTACACTGGTCAACACATCGCCACTATTCCCCAGTCCTCCCTTGCCAGAGATTGGAAACCAATTACGGTTTCGAATTTAAGCTCTTTCTGGGCCTTTCCCTCAACATGGGCATAAATAAAAAGAGTGAGTTGCGGTCATATTGGTCCACTGACCCAATTTACCATATGCCCGTGTTCTCTGCCTCCATGGCCAGGGCACGATACGAGCAGATTTTGCGGTTCATGCACTTCAACGACAATGAACTCTGTCGTCCTCGTGGAGACCCTGGATACGATCGTTTTGCAGACTTGTTTACTTCCCATCAAGTTGTCTGCGTTGATGAGTCCCTGATTAAATTTTCTGGCCGCTTTTCATTCAAACAGTACCTTCCCAGCAAGCGTGCCAGATACGGGGTCAAGATGTATAAGCTCTGTGACAGGGCCACAGGCTATACATGTAGTTTTATGGTTTACGAGGGCAAAGATAGTCACGTAGAGCCGACAAATTGCCCTGAATACATAGGAAGAACTGGCAAGATAGTGTGGGACTTGGTGTCACCCTTATTCGGAAAGGGGTACCACTTGTACGTGGACAATTATTACATGAGCGTGCCACTTTCTAGCCACCTTTTTGATCATCAGATTGGAGCATGTGGCACCGTGCGACCTAATCACCGGGGCTTTCCCCAGCGGCTTGTAGATTCCCATCTTAGGCTGGGGGAGAGAGCCTGCTTGCAGTGTAATAACTTGCTCGCTATGAAGTGGAGGGACAATAAGAATGTTTTTGTTCTTACCTCCCTTCATGCAGACACGACGGTCAAAATTACTACAGCGACTGGTGTTGTGGAGAAACCCCTCTGTTTCCATGAATATAACCTTAACATGGGAGGGGTGGACCTCAACGACCAGTTATTGGCGCCGTACCTAGTTGCCTGTAAGGCCAGACGCTGGTACAAAAAAGTGTCTGTTTATTTATTTCAATTGGCTTTGCTGAATGCTTATGTGCTATACAGAGCTTCAGGACGGACTGGATCCTTCCTTAAATTCCAGGAAGAGATCGCCAGAGCCCTTCTGTTGCCAGACGGTGCTCCACCTCACCATCCCCAACCAAATGCAGTAAGCCTGCTGCATGAGAGGCATTTCCTATATGTCCTCCCGAGTACCCCTACCCAACGAGCCCCCCAAAAAAGATGTCATGTCTGCAGCAAGCGCAGATTTAGGCGTGACACCCGGTATTATTGTCCCTTCTGTCCTGACAATCCTGGTCTTTGCATTGGTGAATGTTTTGAACGCTACCATACACTAGTTGAGTATTAGCTTAGGGTACAGCACTGCACAGACTAGGACACACTTTCACAGGGTCTCCCAAGATGCCATCGCATTTTGAGAGACCCAAACCTGGTACCAGTTAAAAAAGTTAAAGTTACAAAAAAAAGTAAAAAAAAAAGAAAAAAACACTAAAAAATATATAAAATAAAAAAAACAAAAATAGTTGTTGTTTTACTGTTCTCTCTCTATTCTCTCTCCTTTGTTCTGCGTGGGGGCAGCAGTGGGTGGAGGAGCGATTTGCTCCTGCCTTTTGCGGGAGGATGCCCCCATGCTTCGTCATATATATATTTTAGGTAGGCACAGGTTGCGTTAAATGTTTTATTTTTTACTATTTTTTTTTGTGTATTTGCTTTGCAGGTATGGTAAGTATTACTGTTATACTGTAATGTTACTTTGTTTTTTGTTAACCATCATTTGCTTAGCAGGTACGCCATTCAGTTGCAGCGCGGATTTATTTATCTTGACAGCAACAGCGTTTGCTCCCACGATACATAAAGCCGTGACTCCAGCGCTGTCGGAGGTGATTTCACCACCACAGTTACATACCTCAGCATATATGCCGAAGCGTGGGGGCAGCAGAGGGCGAAGGAGCGATTTGCTCCTAACTTTTGCAGAAGGATGCCCCCATGCTTCGGCATATATATACGGTGCATGTATGCCCATCATTAGAAGTGGGTGAATGAAGGGAGGTATTCTAATGGTGGGCATACCCACCGATCAATATTTTTTTTTCGTTCAGCCCACAGGCTGCATGAAAAAAAGTTTACAATATATGCCCAACAAGGACCAGCAACGTACTGGTATGTTGCTGGACTTTGAGTGGTTATACCAGAATGATGCCTGCAGGTTTAGGTATCATCTTGGTATTATTCTTTTCAGCCAGCGGTCGGCTTTCATGTAAAAGCAATCCTAGAGGCTAATTAGCCTCTAGACTGCTTTTACAAGCAGTGGGAGGGAATGCCCCCCCACCGTCTTCCATGTTTTTCTCTGGCTCTCCTGTCTCAACAGGGAACCTGAGAATGCAGCCGGTGATTCGGCCAGCTGACCATAGAGCTGATCAGAGACCAGAATGGCTCCAAACATCTCTATGGCCTAAGAAACTGGAAGCTACGAGCATTTCATGACTTAGATTTCGCCGGATGTAAACAGCGCCATTGGGAAATTGGGAAAGCATTTTATCACACCGATCTTGGTGTGGTCAGATGCTTTGAGGGCAAAGGAGAGATCTAGGTTCTAATGGACCCCAATTTTTTTCAAAAAAGAGTACCTGTCACTACCTATTGCTATCATAGGGGATATTTACATTCCCTGAGATAACAATAAAAATGATTAAAAAAATAAATAAAAGGAACAGTTTAAAAATAAGATAAAAAAAAACCAAAAAAATAAAGAAAAAAAAAAAAACCCTGTCCCCCCCTGCTGTCACGCAAAGGCGAACGCAAGCGTCGGTCTGGCGTCAAATGTAAACAGCAATTGCACCATGCATGTGAGGTATCACCACGAAGGTCAGATTGAGGGCAGTAATTTTAGCAGTAGACCTCCTCTATAAATCTAAAGTGGTAACCTGTAAAGGCTTTTAAAGGCTTTTAAAAATGTATTTAGTTTGTCGCCACTGCACGTTTGTGCGCAATTTTAAAGCATGTCATGTTTGGTATCCATATACTCAGCCTAAGATCATCTTTTTTATTTCATCAAACATTTGGGCAATATAGTGTGTTTTAGTGCATTAAAATTTAAAAAAGTGTGTTTTTTCCCAAAAAAATGCGTTTGAAAAATCGCTGCGCAAATACTGTGTGAAAAAAAAATGAAACACCCACCATTTTAATCTGTAGGACATTTGTTTTGAAAAAATATATAATGTTTGGGGGTTCAAAGTAATTTTCTTGCAAAAAAAAATAATAATTTTTTCATGTAAACAAAAAATGTCAGAAAGGGCTTTGTCTTCAAGTGGTTAGAAGAGTGGGTGATGTGTGACATAAGCTTCTAAATGTTGTCCATAAAATGCCAGGACAGTTCAAAACCCCTCCAAATGACCCCATTTTAGAAAGTAGACACCCCAAGCTATTTGCTGAGAGGCATGTCGAGTCCATGGAATATTTTATACTGTGACACAAGTTGCGGGAAAAAGACATTTTTTTTTTTTTTTTGCACAAAGTTGTCACTAAATAATATATTGCCCAAACATGCCATGGGAATATGTGAAGTTACACCCCAAAATAAATTTTGGTGCTTCTCCTGAGTACGGGGATACCACATGTGTGAGACTTTTTGGGAGCTTAGCCGCGTATGGGACCCCGAAAACCAAGCACCGCCTTCAGGCTTTCTAAGGTTATACATTTTTGATTTCACTCTTCACTGCCTATCACAGTTTCGGAGGCCATGGAATGCCCATATGGCACAAACCCCCCCCCCCCCCAAATGACCCCATTTTGAAAAATAGACACCCAAAGCTATTTGTTGAGAGGTATAGTGAGTATTTTGCAGACCTCACTTTTTGTCACAAACTTTTGAAAATTGAAAAAAGAAAAAAAAATACATTTTTCTTGTCTTTCTTCATTTTCAAAAACAAATGAGAGCTGCAAAATACTCACCATGCCTCTCAGCAAATAGCTTGGGGTGTCTACTTTACAAAATTGGGTCATTTTGGGGGGTTTTGTGCTATCTTGGCATTGTATGGCCTTCGAAACTGTGATAGGTAGTGAGTAGGGATGAGCTTCGAGTTCGAGTCGAACTCATGTTCTACTCGAACATTGGCTGTTCGCAAGTTCGCCGAACAGCGAACAATTTGGGGTGTTCGCGGAAAATTCGAATGCCGCGGAACACCCTTTAAAAGTCTATGGGAGAAATCAAAAGTGCAAATTTTAAAGGCTTATATGCAAGTTATTGTCATAAAAAGTGTTTGGGGACCTGGGTCCTTCCCCAGGGGACATGGATCAATGCAAAAAAAAGTTTTAAAAACGGCCGTTTTTTCAGGAGCAGTGATTTTAATAATGCTTAAAGTCAAACAATAAAAGTGTAATATCCCTTTAAATTTCGTACCTGGGGGGTGTCTATAGTATGCCTGTAAAGGGGCGCATGTTTCCCGTGTTTAGAACAGTCTGACAGCAAAATGACATTTGGAAGGAAAAAAAGCCATTTAAAACTACCCGCGGCTATTGCATTGCCGTCAATACACATAGAAGTTCATTGATAAAAACGGCATGGGAATTCCCCACAGAGAAACCCCGAACCAAAATTAAAAAAAAAAAAATATGTGGGAGTCCCCCTAATTTCCATACAAGGCCCTTCAGGTCTGGTATGGATATTAAGGGGAACCCCAACCAAAATTAAAAAAAAAAAAGACGTGGGGTTCCCCCTAAATTCCATACCAGACCCTTCAGGTCTGGTATGGATTTTAAGGGGAACCCCGCGCCAAAAAAACCCAAAAAAACGGCGTGGGGTCCCCCCAAAAATCCATACCAGACCCTTATCCGAGCACGCAACCTGGCAGGCCGCAGGAAAAGAGGGGGGGACGAGAGTGCGCCCCCCCCCTCCTGAACCGTACCAGGCCACATGCCCTCAACATTGGGAGGGTGCTTTGGGGTAGCCCCCCAAAACACCTTGTCCCCATGTTGATGAAGACAAGGGCCTCATCCCCACAACCCTGGCCGGTGGTTGTGGGGGTCTGCGGGCGGGGGGCTTATCGGAATCTGGAAGCCCCCTTTAACAAGGGGACCCCCAGATCCCGGCCCCCCCTGTGTGAAATGGTAAGGGGGTACTTACCCCTACCATTTCACTAAAAAACTGTCAAAAATGTTAAAAATGACAAGAGACAGTTTTTGACAATTCCTTTATTTAAATGCTTCTTCTTTCTTCCTTCATCTTCTTCTGGTTCTTCTGGCTCTTCTGGTTCTTCCTCCGGCGTTCTCGTCCAGCATCTCCTCCGCGGCGTCTTCTATCTTCTTCTCCTCGGGCCGCTCCGCACCCATGGCATTGGGGGGGAGGCTCCCGCTCTTCTCTTCATCTTCTTCATCATCTTCTTCATCTTCTTCTTCTTCTTCATCTCTTCTTCCTTCTTCATTTCTTCTTCGGGCCGCTCCACATCCATGCTGTCATGGAGGGAGGCTCCCGCTGTGTGACGGCGTCTCTTCGTCTGACGGTTCTTAAATAACGGGGGGCGGGGCCACCCGGTGACCCCGCCCCCCTCTGACGCACGGGACATGACGGGACTTCCCTGTGACGTCTCGGGGAATGCCACAGGGAAGTCCCGTCATGTCCCATGCGTCAGAGGGGGGTGGGGTCACCGGGTGGCCCCGCCCCCCGTTATTTAAGAACCGTCAGACGAAGAGACGCCGTCACACAGCGGGAGCCTCCCTCCATGACAGCATGGATGCGGAGCGGCCCGAAGAAGAAATGAAGAAGGAAGAAGAGATGAAGAAGAAGAAGAAGATGAAGAAGATGATGAAGAAGATGAAGAGAAGAGCGGGAGCCTCCCCCCCCAATGCCATGGGTGCGGAGCGGCCCGAAGAGAAGAAGATAGAAGACGCCGCGGAGGAGATGCTGGACGAGAACGCCGGAGGAAGAACCAGAAGAGCCAGAAGAACCAGAAGAAGATGAAGGAAGAAAGAAGAAGCATTTAAATAAAGGAATTGTCAAAAACTGTCTCTTGTCATTTTTAACATTTTTGACAGTTTTTTAGTGAAATGGTAGGGGTAAGTACCCCCTTACCATTTCACACAGGGGGGGGGCCGGGATCTGGGGGTCCCCTTGTTAAAGGGGGCTTCCAGATTCCGATAAGCCCCCCGCCCGCAGACCCCCACAACCACCGGCCAGGGTTGTGGGGATGAGGCCCTTGTCTTCATCAACATGGGGACAAGGTGTTTTGGGGGGCTACCCCAAAGCACCCTCCCAATGTTGAGGGCATGTGGCCTGGTACCGTTCAGGAGGGGGGGGCCGCACTCTCGTCCCCCCCTCTTTTCCTGCGGCCTGCCAGGTTGCGTGCTCGGATAAGGGTCTGGTATGGATTTTTGGGGGGACCCCACGCCGTTTTTTTGGTTTTTTTTGGCGCGGGGTTCCCCTTAAAATCCATACCAGACCTGAAGGGTCTGGTATGGAATTTAGGGGGAACCCCACGTCTTTTTTTTTTTTAATTTTGGTTGGGGTTCCCCTTAATATCCATACCAGACCTGAAGGGCCTTGTATGGAAATTAGGGGGACTCCCACATAATTTTTTTTTTTTTAATTTTGGTTCGGGGTTTCCCTGTGGGGAATTCCCATGCCGTTTTTATCAATGAACTTCTATGTGTATTGTCGGCAATGCAATAGCCGCGGGTAGTTTTAAATGTGTTTTTTCCTTCAAAATGTCATTTTGCTGTCAGACTGTTCTAAACACAGGAAACATGCGCCCCTTTACAGGCATACTATAGACACCCCCCAGGTATGAAATTTAAAGGGATATTACACTTTTATTGTTTGACTTTAAGCATTATTAAAATCACTGCTCCTGAAAAAACGGCCGTTTTTAAAACTTTTTTGTGCATTGATCCATGTCCCCTGGGGCAGGACCCAGGTCCCCAAACACTTTTAATGACAATAACTTGCATATAAGCCTTTAAAATTAGCACTTTTGATTATTCATGTTCGTGTCCCATAGACTTTAACGGTGTTCGCGTGTTCGAACGAACTTTTTTCCTGTTCGCATGTTCTGGTGCGAACCGAACAGGGGGGTGTTCGGCTCATCCCTAGTAGTGAGGAGTGAAATCAAAAATTTACGCCCTTAGAAATCCTGAAGTCGATGTTTGGTTTTCGGGGCCCCGTACGCGGCTAGGCTCCCAAAAAGTCCTAAACATGTGGTATCCCCGTACTCAGGAGAAGCAGCAGAATGTATTTTGGGGTGTAATTCCACTTATGCCCATAGCATGTTTGAGCAATATATCATTTAGTGACAACTTTGTGCAAAAAAAAATAAAAAAAAATTGTCACATTCCCGCAACTTGTGTCAAAAAATAAAATATTCCATGGACTCAACATGCCTCTCAGCAAATAGCTTGGGGTGTCTACTTTCCAAAATGGGGTCATTTGGGGGGGTTTTGTGCCACCTGGGCATTTTATGGCCTTCAAAACTGTAATAGGTAGTGAGGAGTGAAATCAAAAATTTACGCCCTTAGAAATCCTGAAGGCAGTGATTGGTTTTCGGGGCCCAGTACGCCGCTAGGCTCCCAAAAAGTCCCACACATGTGGTATCCCCGTACTCAGGAGAATCAGCTAATTGTATTTTGGGGTGCAATTCCACATATGCCCATGGCCTGTGTGAGCAATATATCATTTAGTGAAAGAAAGGTGTAGAAATTGCGCCAACTCCTAAATGTGAAGAAAGCAGCCAACACAGCAATATGACCGTTGCAAATGAGAATTAAAAATAAAAAAGTGTGGCGCTAGTGAAAAGTGAGGCTCCTGTTGCTAAACAGGTAAATATGGTTATTTGAGGAGGAAGGAAAAACACTTTCAGTGTAAATAGGTGAAGTGAAGAAAAGTTGTTTTGTGAAACATCCAAAACAATTATAAAGGGAAAATAAAAACTTATATGTGTAGAGAAATAGGGTACTCAGTGATAACCTATAGGTTGAATAAGAAACAATTCTGCATATGAAACCTTATTCCAAAGGAAAAACAAAGCAAGTACATATCAATGCAAGGTATCTCGATGGACTGAGTATGTTGTTTAACAAAACTGAAATACAATAGAAATGGGAGCCAAGGGGAAGGACATCGGAAATCCCTGAGGGAGGGCGAACATAAATGGGAACTCAAAAGTCTCTCAAATGACAAGAAGTGGCAGTCCCACTCAGTCCCACAGACCACAGGGTGCAAACCGTCTTCTCAAGAGGTAGGTAAAGGTTGTTAGGAGGGGTCCTGATAACTACGCTGAATCTCGACTCATGTGGATGATTCCAACCAGGAGAAGGGAAAAAGCAAAAGGATGCCCTTACCAGATCAGGTGGACTCACAGGCCGTGGCGGTGAGTCAAACGAGCATGTACCGTCAGACGGTGTGGAGTGAAGATTTGTGGGAAGACTTGTGGAACATCTTGTCAGCAGTCCTCAATTGAAGAACCAACTTGGAGTCTGGGGTCCCCAGGGTACGGTTTCGATCGCCGAATGACCGTTTCCTCAGAGGTCCGTCAAATGTGCAAATAAGCAAGAAAGAGAAAAAAAGAAAAAAACTTCCACATAGTGTGAATCCGTGATTTGTAAAAAAGCATAAGAGCACTTTATTTGAGGAGTGTACTCCCAAAAAAATATTTTTACAAGCGGGGGGCAGTAAAAACTAGGCTCAATATAAAAACCGGCATAGAGAAGTATAAAAATAGCGCAGTGGGTAGTGGTGGGGTATAATCATATGAACATCAACAGCGCCATTGGGAAATTGGGAAAGCATTTTATCACACCGATCTTGGTGTGGTCAGATGCTTTGAGGGCAAAGGAGAGATCTAGGTTCTAATGGACCCCAATTTTTTTCAAAAAAGAGTACCTGTCACTACCTATTGCTATCATAGGGGATATTTACATTCCCTGAGATAACAATAAAAATGATTAAAAAAATAAATAAAAGGAACAGTTTAAAAATAAGATAAAAAAAACCCAAAAAAATAAAGAAAAAAAAAAAAACCCTGTCCCCCCCTGCTGTCACGCAAAGGCGAACGCAAGCGTCGGTCTGGCGTCAAATGTAAACAGCAATTGCACCATGCATGTGAGGTATCACCACGAAGGTCAGATTGAGGGCAGTAATTTTAGCAGTAGACCTCCTCTATAAATCTAAAGTGGTAACCTGTAAAGGCTTTTAAAGGCTTTTAAAAATGTATTTAGTTTGTCGCCACTGCACGTTTGTGCGCAATTTTAAAGCATGTCATGTTTGGTATCCATATACTCAGCCTAAGATCATCTTTTTTATTTCATCAAACATTTGGGCAATATAGTGTGTTTTAGTGCATTAAAATTTAAAAAAGTGTGTTTTTTCCCAAAAAAATGCGTTTGAAAAATCGCTGCGCAAATACTGTGTGAAAAAAAAATGAAACACCCACCATTTTAATCTGTAGGACATTTGCTTTGAAAAAATATATAATGTTTGGGGGTTCAAAGTAATTTTCTTGCAAAAAAAAATAATAATTTTTTCATGTAAACAAAAAATGTCAGAAAGGGCTTTGTCTTGAAGTGGTTAGAAGAGTGGGTGATGTGTGACATAAGCTTCTAAATGTTGTCCATAAAATGCCAGGACAGTTCAAAACCCCTCCAAATGACCCCATTTTAGAAAGTAGACACCCCAAGCTATTTGCTGAGAGGCATGTCGAGTCCATGGAATATTTTATACTGTGACACAAGTTGCGGGAAAAAGACATTTTTTTTTTTTTTTTTGCACAAAGTTGTCACTAAATGATATATTGCCCAAACATGCCATGGGAATATGTGAAGTTACACCCCAAAATAAATTTTGGTGCTTCTCCTGAGTACGGGGATACCACATGTGTGAGACTTTTTGGGAGCTTAGCCGCGTATGGGACCCCGAAAACCAAGCACCGCCTTCAGGCTTTCTAAGGTTATACATTTTTGATTTCACTCTTCACTGCCTATCACAGTTTCGGAGGCCATGGAATGCCCATATGGCACAAACCCCCCCCCCCCAAATGACCCCATTTTGAAAAATAGACACCCAAAGCTATTTGTTGAGAGGTATAGTGAGTATTTTGCAGACCTCACTTTTTGTCACAAACTTTTGAAAATTGAAAAAAGAAAAAAAAATACATTTTTCTTGTCTTTCTTCATTTTCAAAAACAAATGAGAGCTGCAAAATACTCACCATGCCTCTCAGCAAATAGCTTGGGGTGTCTACTTTACAAAATTGGGTCATTTTGGGGGGTTTTGTGCTATCTTGGCATTGTATGGCCTTCGAAACTGTGATAGGTAGTGAGTAGGGATGAGCTTCGAGTTCGAGTCGAACTCATGTTCTACTCGAACATTGGCTGTTCGCAAGTTCGCCGAACAGCGAACAATTTGGGGTGTTCGCGGCAAATTCGAATGCCGCGGAACACCCTTTAAAAGTCTGTGGGAGAAATCAAAAGTGCAAATTTTAAAGGCTTATATGCAAGTTATTGTCATAAAAAGTGTTTGGGGACCTGGGTCCTTCCCCAGGGGACATGGATCAATGCAAAAAAAAGTTTTAAAAACGGCCGTTTTTTCAGGAGCAGTGATTTTAATAATGCTTAAAGTCAAACAATAAAAGTGTAATATCCCTTTAAATTTCGTACCTGGGGGGTGTCTATAGTATGCCTGTAAAGGGGCGCATGTTTCCCGTGTTTAGAACAGTCTGACAGCAAAATGACATTTGGAAGGAAAAAAAGCCATTTAAAACTACCCGCGGCTATTGCATTGCCGTCAATACACATAGAAGTTCATTGATAAAAACGGCATGGGAATTCCCCACAGAGAAACCCCGAACCAAAATTAAAAAAAAAAAATTATGTGGGAGTCCCCCTAATTTCCATACAAGGCCCTTCAGGTCTGGTATGGATATTAAGGGGAACCCCAACCAAAATTAAAAAAAAAAAAGACGTGGGGTTCCCCCTAAATTCCATACCAGACCCTTCAGGTCTGGTATGGATTTTAAGGGGAACCCCGCGCCAAAAAAAAACAAAAAAACGGCGTGGGGTCCCCCCAAAAATCCATACCAGACCCTTATCCGAGCACGCAACCTGGCAGGCCGCAGGAAAAGAGGGGGGGACGAGAGTGCGCCCCCCCCCCTCCTGAACCGTACCAGGCCACATGCCCTCAACATTGGGAGGGTGCTTTGGGGTAGCCCCCCAAAACACCTTGTCCCCATGTTGATGAAGACAAGGGCCTCATCCCCACAACCCTGGCCGGTGGTTGTGGGGGTCTGCGGGCGGGGGGCTTATCGGAATCTGGAAGCCCCCTTTAACAAGGGGACCCCCAGATCCCGGCCCCCCCTGTGTGAAATGGTAAGGGGGTACTTACCCCTACCATTTCACTAAAAAACTGTCAAAAATGTTAAAAATGACAAGAGACAGTTTTTGACAATTCCTTTATTTAAATGCTTCTTCTTTCTTCCTTCATCTTCTTCTGGTTCTTCTGGCTCTTCTGGTTCTTCCTCCGGCGTTCTCGTCCAGCATCTCCTCCGCGGCGTCTTCTATCTTCTTCTCCTCGGGCCGCTCCGCACCCATGGCATTGGGGGGGAGGCTCCCGCTCTTCTCTTCATCTTCTTCATCATCTTCTTCATCTTCTTCTTCTACTTCATCTCTTCTTCCTTCTTCATTTCTTCTTCGGGCCGCTCCGCATCCATGCTGTCATGGAGGGAGGCTCCCGCTGTGTGACGGCGTCTCTTCGTCTGACGGTTCTTAAATAACGGGGGGCGGGGCCACCCGGTGACCCCGCCCCCCTCTGACGCACGGGACATGACGGGACTTCCCTGTGACGTCACGGGGAATGCCACAGGGAAGTCCCGTCATGTCCCGTGCGTCAGAGGGGGGCGGGGTCACCGGGTGGCCCCGCCCCCCGTTATTTAAGAACCGTCAGACGAAGAGACGCCGTCACACAGCGGGAGCCTCCCTCCATGACAGCATGGATGCGGAGCGGCCCGAAGAAGAAATGAAGAAGGAAGAATAGATGAAGAAGAAGAAGAAGATGAAGAAGATGATGAAGAAGATGAAGAGAAGAGCGGGAGCCTCCCCCCCCCAATGCCATGGGTGCGGAGCGGCCCGAAGAGAAGAAGATAGAAGACGCCGCGGAGGAGATGCTGGACGAGAACGCCGGAGGAAGAACCAGAAGAGCCAGAAGAACCAGAAGAAGATGAAGGAAGAAAGAAGAAGCATTTAAATAAAGGAATTGTCAAAAACTGTCTCTTGTCATTTTTAACATTTTTGACAGTTTTTTAGTGAAATGGTAGGGGTAAGTACCCCCTTACCATTTCACACAGGGGGGGGGCGGGATCTGGGGGTCCCCTTGTTAAAGGGGGCTTCCAGATTCCGATAAGCCCCCCGCCCGCAGACCCCCACAACCACCGGCCAGGGTTGTGGGGATGAGGCCCTTGTCTTCATCAACATGGGGACAAGGTGTTTTGGGGGGCTACCCCAAAGCACCCTCCCAATGTTGAGGGCATGTGGCCTGGTACCGTTCAGGAGGGGGGGGGCTGCACTCTCGCCCCCCCCTCTTTTCCTGCGGCCTGCCAGGTTGCGTGCTCGGATAAGGGTCTGGTATGGATTTTTGGGGGGACCCCACGCCGTTTTTTTGTTTTTTTTGGCGCGGGGTTCCCCTTAAAATCCATACCAGACCTGAAGGGTCTGGTATGGAATTTAGGGGGAACCCCACGTCTTTTTTTTTTTTAATTTTGGTTGGGGTTCCCCTTAATATCCATACCAGACCTGAAGGGCCTTGTATGGAAATTAGGGGGACTCCCACATAATTTTTTTTTTTTTAATTTTGGTTCGGGGTTTCCCTGTGGGGAATTCCCATGCCGTTTTTATCAATGAACTTCTATGTGTATTGTCGGCAATGCAATAGCCTCGGGTAGTTTTAAATGTGTTTTTTCCTTCAAAATGTCATTTTGCTGTCAGACTGTTCTAAACACAGGAAACATGCGCCCCTTTACAGGCATACTATAGACACCCCCCAGGTATGAAATTTAAAGGGATATTACACGTTTATTGTTTGACTTTAAGCATTATTAAAATCACTGCTCCTGAAAAAACGGCCGTTTTTAAAACTTTTTTGTGCATTGATCCATGTCCCCTGGGGCAGGACCCAGGTCCCCAAACACTTTTAATGACAATAACTTGCATATAAGCCTTTAAAATTAGCACTTTTGATTATTCATGTTCGTGTCCCATAGACTTTAACGGTGTTCGCGTGTTCGAACGAACTTTTTTCCTGTTCGCATGTTCTGGTGCGAACCGAACAGGGGGGTGTTCGGCTCATCCCTAGTAGTGAGGAGTGAAATCAAAAATTTACGCCCTTAGAAATCCTGAAGTCGATGTTTGGTTTTCGGGGCCCCGTACGCGGCTAGGCTCCCAAAAAGTCCTAAACATGTGGTATCCCCGTACTCAGGAGAAGCAGCAGAATGTATTTTGGGGTGTAATTCCACTTATGCCCATAGCATGTTTGAGCAATATATCATTTAGTGACAACTTTGTGCAAAAAAAAATAAAAAAAAATTGTCACATTCCTGCAACTTGTGTCAAAAAATAAAATATTCCATGGACTCAACATGCCTCTCAGCAAATAGCTTGGGGTGTCTACTTTCCAAAATGGGGTCATTTGGGGGGGTTTTGTGCCACCTGGGCATTTTATGGCCTTCAAAACTGTAATAGGTAGTGAGGAGTGAAATCAAAAATTTACGCCCTTAGAAATCCTGAAGGCAGTGATTGGTTTTCGGGGCCCAGTACGCCGCTAGGCTCCCAAAAAGTCCCACACATGTGGTATCCCCGTACTCAGGAGAATCAGCTAATTGTATTTTGGGGTGCAATTCCACATATGCCCATGGCCTGTGTGAGCAATATATCATTTAGTGAAAGAAAGGTGTAGAAATTGCGCCAACTCCTAAATGTGAAGAAAGCAGCCAACACAGCAATATGACCGTTGCAAATGAGAATTAAAAATAAAAAAGTGTGGCGCTAGTGAAAAGTGAGGCTCCTGTTGCTAAACAGGTAAATATGGTTATTTGAGGAGGAAGGAAAAACACTTTCAGTGTAAATAGGTGAAGTGAAGAAAAGTTGTTTTGTGAAACATCCAAAACAATTATAAAGGGAAAAATAAAAACTTATATGTGTAGAGAAATAGGGTACTCAGTGATAACCTATAGGTTGAATAAGAAACAATTCTGCATATGAAACCTTATTCCAAAGGAAAAACAAAGCAAGTACATATCAATGCAAGGTATCTCGATGGACTGAGTATGTTGTTTAACAAAACTGAAATACAATAGAAATGGGAGCCAAGGGGAAGGACATCGGAAATCCCTGAGGGAGGGCGAACATAAATGGGAACTCAAAAGTCTCTCAAATGACAAGAAGTGGCAGTCCCACTCAGTCCCACAGACCACAGGGTGCAAACCGTCTTCTCAAGAGGTAGGTAAAGGTTGTTAGGAGGGGTCCTGATAACTACGCTGAATCTCGACTCATGTGGATGATTCCAACCAGGAGAAGGGAAAAAGCAAAAGGATGCCCTTACCAGATCAGGTGGACTCACAGGCCGTGGCGGTGAGTCAAACGAGCATGTACCGTCAGACGGTGTGGAGTGAAGATTTGTGGGAAGACTTGTGGAACATCTTGTCAGCAGTCCTCAATTGAAGAACCAACTTGGAGTCTGGGGTCCCCAGGGTACGGTTTCGATCGCCGAATGACCGTTTCCTCAGAGGTCCGTCAAATGTGCAAATAAGCAAGAAAGAGAAAAAAAGAAAAAAACTTCCACATAGTGTGAATCCGTGATTTGTAAAAAAGCATAAGAGCACTTTATTTGAGGAGTGTACTCCCAAAAAAATATTTTTACAAGCGGGGGGCAGTAAAAACTAGGCTCAATATAAAAACCGGCATAGAGAAGTATAAAAATAGCGCAGTGGGTAGTGGTGGGGTATAATCATATGATGTTCATATGATTATACCCCACCACTACCCACTGCGCTATTTTTATACTTCTCTATGCCGGTTTTTATATTGAGCCTAGTTTTTACTGCCCCCCGCTTGTAAAAATATTTTTTTGGGAGTACACTCCTCAAATAAAGTGCTCTTATGCTTTTTTACAAATCACGGATTCACACTATGTGGAAGTTTTTTTCTTTTTTTCTCTTTCTTGCTTATTTGCACATTTGACGGACCTCTGAGGAAACGGTCATTCGGCGATCGAAACCGTACCCTGGGGACCCCAGACTCCAAGTTGGTTCTTCAATTGAGGACTGCTGACAAGATGTTCCACAAGTCTTCCCACAAATCTTCACTCCACACCGTCTGACGGTACATGCTCGTTTGACTCACCGCCACGGCCTGTGAGTCCACCTGATCTGGTAAGGGCATCCTTTTGCTTTTTCCCTTCTCCTGGTTGGAATCATCCACATGAGTCGAGATTCAGCGTAGTTATCAGGACCCCTCCTAACAACCTTTACCTACCTCTTGAGAAGACGGTTTGCACCCTGTGGTCTGTGGGACTTAGTGGGACTGCCACTTCTTGTCATTTGAGAGACTTTTGAGTTCCCATTTATGTTCGCCCTCCCTCAGGGATTTCCGATGTCCTTCCCCTTGGCTCCCATTTCTATTGTATTTCAGTTTTGTTAAACAACATACTCAGTCCATCGAGATACCTTGCATTGATATGTACTTGCTTTGTTTTTCCTTTGGAATAAGGTTTCATATGCAGAATTGTTTCTTATTCAACCTATAGGTTATCACTGAGTACCCTATTTCTCTACACATATAAGTTTTTATTTTTCCCTTTATAATTGTTTTGGATGTTTCACAAAACAACTTTTCTTCACTTCACCTATTTACACTGAAAGTGTTTTTCCTTCCTCCTCAAATAACCATATTTACCTGTTTAGCAACAGGAGCCTCACTTTTCACTAGCGCCACACTCTTTTATTTTTAATATATCATTTAGTGACAACTTTTTGTAAATTTTTTTTTTTTGTCATTATTCAATCACTTGGGACAAAAAAAATAAATATTCAATGGGCTCAACATGCCTCTCAGAAATTTCCTTGGTGTGTCTACTTTCCAAAATGGGGTCATTTGGGGGGGGTTTGTACTTCCCTGCCATTTTAGTACCTCAAGAAATGACATAGGCAGTCATAAACTAAAAGCTGTGTAAATTCCAGAAAATGTACCCTAGTTTGTAGACGCTATAACTTTTGCGCAAACCAATAAATATATGCTTATTGACATTTTTGTTTACCAAAGACATGTGGCCGAATACATTTTGGCCTAAATGTATGACTAAAATTGAGTTTATTGGATTTTTTTATAACAAAAAGTAGAAAATATCATTTTTTTTTTCAAAATTTTCGGTCTTTTTCCGTTTATAGCGCAAAAAATAAAAACCGCAGAGGTGATCAAATACCATCAAAAGAAAGCTCTTTTGGGGGGGGGCGTGGCTACAGTGCAGCTGAATGGACGCTTAACTCCACAGCTCCGCTCCAGCTTCAGGAACCGAAGCCTTGGGGACGACACAGCGACCCTGCTCAACTTCAAAAACAAGCCTAAAAGCCCTGCAACTATCGCAAGATGACCCGCAGGAAAAAGGACAACGGTAAGCTGAAGAAATTACCTGATTTCTTCCAGATGAAAGGCCACGGCCTTCTCCAAGATGGCGCCGGCGCCATGCGAGATCCTCCTTCCACCACAGGCAGCGCGCGGTCTGCGATCTCCAGCCTCACATGCAAGCTCCAAGCACAGCTCTCCTGGTGCCTCCACACCCATGTCCCGCAGCCGAGCAAAGTCCAAACCTCGGTTAGCAGAGGACACTCAGCAAGGCAGCATGACTCCGGATACCATGGAGGACACAAGGGAGCTGGTGGACCCGCTCACAGCCTTCCCAACAACGGGTAAGCCTGTATCTGACAACACCTTAAAAGATATGCTTGTCTCCCTACGCAGCTCTATGCATACAGATATGATGCAATGTGTACACAACTTTAAATCTGAACTAGGAGCTATAGGGGGAAGAGTTGATCACATAGAGGATAAAATGGTGGATTTTGCGGCATCTCACAATACTCTGATTGACGCCCATAACGACCAGTCTGATGAGATCACATGGCTTAGGTCAAAGGTCGCCGACCTTGAAGACAGGTCAAGAAGGAACAACATTAAGATTAGAGGGTTCCCTGAAAATGTTCTTCCCCCACAACTCCAGCAATATGCACAGGATCTAATCCAAACCTTCTTACCTAACATCCCAGATAATGAAATCTACATAGACCGCATTCACAGACTCCCAAAACCAGCACACCTCCCAGACAACATACCCAGGGATGTGCTGATGCGAGTGCACTTCTACCAGACCAAGGAACAACTCATGTCTGCGTTCCGTAAAAACCAACAACCCCCAGAAAGATTTGCACATCTCCAACTGTTCGCAGACCTTTCACAATTCACCATGCAAAAACGAAAAGCCTTATTGCCGGTGACCAAAGCTCTCCGCAACCACGATATACCATATCGGTGGGGATACCCCGTGAAAATAACAGTTACCCATGATGGTAACACCACGCTAATCACAGACGTGGAGGAGGGACTCAAATTGCTCTGATCACTAGACATACTACCTGATCACCCCTCAGAGGGCCCTTCACCCCCCGCAAAACTCGACACTCAGTACGAATGGCAAACAGTGTCCAGAAAGAGCAGTACCAAATGAAACAACTCAAAAACACCCAAATACAAAACCTAATTCTACTTCATCGCATCAAGGTTCCTGATAAAGCCTGGAGCATGTACCAAAGTTCCCCCCCTCTTGAGATATGGGCATTTGCTGTGCCCTCAGACGCAAGTTCAACCTCAAAGTTATTTTGCAATACTTGTTTTTTTTACAATTACCTTTTATTTTTTCCCCTACTCTGACCTCTCTCTCCCTCTACTGGTCTGAACTCCAAGTGGACATCCTCATCAATGTGGACCCAAGAAGCAATAACCAACCCAACCACTGTCGACTCATCAAAACAAGATGGACTACTCCAAAGAAACCAAGGTACTACATGCACCAATCCCCACATTACTCTAAATGGCGCTTAAAATAGTTTCATTTAATGTAAATGGCCTCATCCACCCAGCCAAGAGAGCTTCTGTATGGAAAGAAGCAATAAAGCTCCAAGCAGATGTCTTATGCCTCCAAGAGACACACTTTGCCACTGGTAATACCCCACATTTTCAACACCAGCAATTTCCTCATGTTTTTTCTTGCCTCAGCTCCTTCGAAACAAAAAGGGGTCCTTATCGCTATCAGAGACTCTGTGGCCTTTCATCTTTTGGAAACACACGTAGACCCAGCTGGAAGATATATAATACTTATAGGAGAGCTTAATAACAAACCCTTTACCATCGCTAATCTATATGCTCCTAACTCTCACCAACTCCGTTTCCTGAGGAGACTCTACCGTAAAATTTCTACTGTTCAACAGGGATCTCTGATTGTGGAGACCACAACATATCACCTGACCACTCTTTGGACACTACTACCAAGGCCAAGTGTCCTCCTCCCTCACTTCAGCCTCTGCTACACTCGGAAAATATATTTGATGTATGGCGCTGCCAACATGCAAATGAGAAGGACTACACCTTTCATTCTGCTAGACATAATTCTTATTCCAGAATAGATTTGATTATGGTAGATAAAATGTTATTGCAGGCGGTGTCCTCCTCCACCATACATGACATAACATGGTCTGACCACACTCCCGTATCGATCACGGTGGTGGAGGGGCACACTCCAAGCCCGGCATATATCTGGAGAGCCAACACACGTATTCTTCAAATGCCACAGCATGTTAAAAATTTAAGTAAAAATCTAACTGAATTTTTTAACGCCAATACTGGTTCGGTGTCCGGCAGTACTGTGGTGCGCCCATAAAGCGTTTGTAAGAGGGTTGATGCTTCAGATAAGTGCAAGGGAGAAAAAGCAGAGGACGCAAAAGCTAAACTCACTAATCAATGATATCAAAGACCTGGAGACATCAAATAAACAAAACCCCAACTCTCAAAATGCCCAAAAATTATCCCAACTCCGTTTGGATCTCAGACTCCTATTGATCGAAAGATATGACAAACACATACAATACCTTAGAATGTCTCACTACTCATCGGGCAACCGTGCAGGCAAATTCTTAGCCCAGAGGCTCAAGATAGCTAGAACCAAGTCCAAAATCCCTTTCTTGACACACCCCATCACTAAACACAACATTTACAATCCTAAAGACATAGTAAACTCTTTTGCTGAATACTACTCTACGCTATACAATCTGAAAACAGACCCTGACACTCCACAGCCAACTGAGGAGAAAATTCAGGCTTTTCTATCGCAACTCAATCTTCCTTCACTATCTCAAACACAACTTGAGGCCCTTAATGCCCCCATAACGGAGTCTGAGATCCCAAGGGGGATACGTTCACTTCCCCTGGGTAAATCTCCAGGCCCAGATGGCCTCCCAAATGGGTATTATAAGGCATTCCAATCCATACTAGCCCCAACCCTACAGACAGTGTACTCTGCTGCGGTGTCCTCTGCCTCGTTTCCCCCAGAAATGCTTAAAGCATATGTGGTAACTATCCCAAAACCTGGTAAGGAGCCTACCTCTCCGGCCAACTTCAGGCCAATATCATTACTCAACACCGATGTTAAGCTTTATGCAAAAATATTGGCCCACAGACTGCTTCCCATCCTCCCACTTCTTATAAAACCCGACCAATCTGGCTTCACGGCAGGAAGACAACCGGCCGATGCCACCAGAAGGGTCATCAACATAATACAGCATGCCGGGTCGCGTCGGACGCCTTCTCTGCTCCTCTCTTTGGTTGCGGAGAAGGCGTTCGACAGGATACATTGGGGTTACATGAACCAAACCCTGCAAAAATACGGCTTCTCTGGCCCCATCCTATCTGCTATACGGGCATTGTATTCTTCTCCCTGTGCACAAGTCTTTACGTCTAATTTACTATCTGATACCTTCAACATATCAAATGGGACTAGGCAGGGCTGCCCCCTCTCCCCCTCAATTTTTAACCTACTGATCGATACCCCTTGCAGAAAGAATCAGAACACATCCGAAAATCTCAGGCTTCTCCATACAAGGGAAATCACACAACATAAATCTATTTGCAGATGACATCATCTTATTCCTCTCTCAACCCAAAATATCATTAAGCCATGCACACAGCACCCTAAATGAGTTTAGCAACATCTCCTATTATAAAGTCAATTTTACAAAATCAATTATACTAGATTTAGGAATACCCCCCTCCTTAAAATCCAAACTTCAGACATCCTTCCCCTATACATGGAGCAAGACGAGCATCACCTACCTAGGTCTTACATTGACCAAAAACCCAAATGACCTAGCAGAAAGCAACTACTCCTCTTTAATTACTAAACTCACCAAAGAAACAAATAGACTGGCCAAAATAGAACTAACTTGGTCGGGCCGTCTTGCCTCATTCAAAATGCTAATTTTACCCCAAATACTATACATACTCCGAACATTAGCTGTCCCAATACACAACACACATATCAAAGCCTTAAACACTCTACTTTCCAAATACATCTGGCAATCCAAGAGACCAAGATGCTCTAAAATCCTCCTGGTCAAACATAGAAGAGCGGGAGGCATGGGACTGGTGGACATTAGGGACTATTATCGTGCAGCAGTTCTTACACAACTTAAAGAATGGTTTGACCCAACATCTGACAACCTATGGTGCGGAATTGAAAGAACTCAAATTCCTTCTAACAACCTACAATGTTTCCTACATTTAGATGTATGGAAACCCCACCCACTACACA
Organism: Lithobates septentrionalis; assembly: GCA_037952835.1. NCBI lineage: Eukaryota > Metazoa > Chordata > Amphibia > Anura > Ranidae > Lithobates > Lithobates septentrionalis. The sequence goes on along the minus strand of JBBDGP010000530.1, from coordinate 1,758,080 downwards.
CTCTCCCACTCACTCTCCAAGCATCATTATCTGCTTGGAGAGACCTATGTAAAAATCCAACCCCGCCACCCCAACTCCAGGAAATCCCTATACCCATAGCAATTATATCTCAAGCCATCCCCAATCTTAACATGGGAGAATGGCACAACAGAGGTATAAAATATATCACGGATTTATTTTCTAATAACTCCCTTATCCCCTTGACCACACTGCGGGACCAAAATAATCTATGCCCTGCGGATCAATATAAATATAATCAAATAGTTCATCTCCTGCGCTCTATTAAATCATATCATATATACCTACCTAAAGAGGCGTGGAAATATCTCACCTCGAAACCCACTCCTCCAAAAGGTATCTCTCTGTTCTATAATATTTTTCAAAGTAAACTAGATTTTACCAAATCTCAACCTTTCCAGAAATGGGAAACAGATCTAAACGTGCGCATTGCGAACTCACAGTGGCAGTGTGCATTTAGATCACTCTATAAAGCTTCAAAATGTGTCAACCACTGGTAAATTTCCCAGAAAATTGCATTACGCTGGTATCTTACACCTTACAGGATTTCAAAATTTGGAAACAATGGCTCCCCGCTATGCTGGAGAAAATGTGGCTCCATAGGTAACCTATTACATATGTTCTGGTCCTGTAGGCACCTAACTAGTTTTTGGAACGCTGTCTTCCGGTCTATTTCTAGCATTACGGGAATTCTGACCCGCCCTAAACCAAGCTTGGCAATTTTGAACGTGGGTATTGAAACTTTCCCTCCTGAATTCAAAACCGTAATCACCCATATTCTCCTAGCTGCTAGAACACTAATAGCCAAACATTGGAAGGCAGACAGAGCTCCAAATGTATCCGAAGTCCTCACAAACACCCAGATACACTATGTATATGAATCTTTGATAGCCATTAAGAATGGCCAGAAAGAAAAGTTTGATAAAAATTGGAAAATTTGGACAACATGGTTTAAAGGTAACTGATTTTAACAAATATTAAATGAACTATTCAAAATCTAGATGCTTCCACTATGTTCACATGAGATCAGACCATAGATGAACCTCCTCCAACCTTCCCCCCCTCCCTCCCCTACTCCCTTCCTCCTACCTTCCCTCCCTTTATGTTATTATTTTCTTTATACGTTAAACTTCCAGCAATATTATATCCGCATATGGATAACATGTTATTCAGTTATAACTATAATAATGATATTAATACGCCTCACGAGACCAATACCTTAATAACATCTTGGAGATTAAGATTGTCTAATTAAAACAGTTATACCTTTGTTAATGTAATATTGTACAACATAACGGTGTAACACTATACTCTATGTATAACATGCAAAACTCAATAAAAATCATTTAAAAAAAAAAAAAAAAGAAAGCTCTTTTGGTGGGAAGAAAAGGACGCAAATTTCATTTGGGTACAGCATTGCATGCCCGCGCAATTAGCAGTTAAAGCGACGCAGTGCCAAATTGTAAAAAGTGCTCTGGTCAGGAAGGGGGTAAATCCTTCCGTGGCTGAAGTGGTTAAAAATGACATTTTGTGTAGGGACTGTTCTAAGCACGGGAAACACGCACCACTTTACAGGCATACTATAGACACCCCCCAGGTGTGATATTTAAAGGAATATTTCACTTTTTTTTTTTTTTACTTTAAGCATCATTAAAATCACTGCTCCTGAAAAAAGCCGTTTTTAAAAGTTTTTTTTGCATTAATACATGTCCCCTGGGGCAGGACCCGGGTCCCCAAACCCTTTTTAGGACAATACCATGCAAATTAGCCTTTAAAATGAGCACTTTTGATTTCGAACATTTGAGTCCCATAGACGTCAATGGGGTTCTAACGTTCGTGCAAATTTTCGGTCCGTTCGCAGGTTCTGGTGCGAACCGAACCGGGGGGTGTTCGGCTCATCCCTAATCCCAGCACTGCAGATGCACATGCTCTGAGCATTAAGTTAGCATCCAACAAATTCAGTTTTTTGCTGCCCAATTAGATGTTAGCAAGCTTAAAATGTATATCAAGTTATTTTTTTTAGAGGGGAAGAGTTAAAACCGCTGTTATCTTTCTTTTACTGCTTTGTTAGAAAGATTTACCCTTACTTCCTGTTCTGCTGACAGATTTCACTAGACAGGATGAAAGTGAAAATCTACAAAAGGGACACAGACATAAATAATACACTGACACAGATTGTAACCTTCACCACTTGACTAAAGAGTAGACATGTGCATTCGTTATCGTCCAAATGTATTTTTGGCCGAATTTCGGGGATGCTTCAACAAAATGATAATGACCGCGCAAAATCCGAAATCCAAGAGATTCAAAATAAAAAAATGCTTTATTTTCGTATCCATTATATTTTCGTATTGTTTCGAAAACAGTTCGATACAGATAGATAGATTTGACATGACAGTGACAATAGCCATCTGTGTCTGTCGAACCAGCGGTCGAATGTGCCTAACCTAACTCTTTTAGTCCAAGATTATTCGACATAGAGAAAAAAGATTCCACATTATAGAGACCAAAAAATTCGACGAAGCAGCTAAAAACATACGATTGCCGCGAGCGGACATTTGTAGTCGGGTGCTCCGCCCATAGGCTGTAGAAGAATTCTGTTGTTTGACTAGTAATAATGATTAATAATTATGATTATTTCTAGTCAAGCAACATTGGAGTTCTGCTGTGGCGTGTGGGCGGAGCATTCCAACAGAAATGTACAATCGCGGCGTTGTACAGTTTGGCTGCTTTTTCAAATCTTCTTAGAACATCCGACAGACACCATAAGCCTTCAATTAAAAGATTCAACCTCAATTCGACTTTTCATATGAATGCATTTTTTAATGAAACAAAATAAATAAAAATGAATTTTGGGAGTAACTAAATTAAGTGTATTTTTCGGACGAAAACGAAATTCCGAAACAAAATATTTCAGTGTGCACTAGGGATGAGCCGAACACCCCCCTGTTCGGTTCGCACTAGAACATACGAACAGGAAAAAAGTTTGTTTGAACACGCGAACACCGTTAAAGTCTATGGGACACGAACATGAATAATCAAAAGTGCTAATTTTAAAGGCTTATATGCAAGTTATTGTCATGAAAAGTGTTTGGGGACCTGGGTCCTGCCCCAGGGGACATGGCTCAATGCAAAGAAAACTTTTAAAAATGGCCGTTTTTTCAGGAGCAGTGACTTTAATAATGCTTAAAGTCAAACAATAAAAGCGTAATATACCTTTAAATTTCGTAGCTGGGGGGTGTCTATAGTATGCCTGTAAAGGGGCGCATGTTTCCCGTGTTTAGAACAAATTAAAAAAAAAAATGATGTGGGGGTCCCCCTAAATTCCTTACCAGGCCCTTCAGGTCTGGTATGGATATTAAGGGGAACCCCGGCCAAACTAAAAAAAAAATGACGTGTGGGTCCCCCTAAATTCCATACCAGACCCTTCAGGTAAGGTTCCCCTGTGGGGAATTCCCATGCCGTTTTTATCATTGAACTTCTATGTGTATTGTCGGACCGGCAATGCAATAGCCGCGAGTAGTTTTAAATGGCTTTTTTCCTTTGAAATGTCATTTTGCTATCAGACTGTTCTAAACACAGGAAACATGCGCCCCTTTACAGGCATACTATAGACACCCCCAGCTACGAAATTTAAAGGGGTATTACACTTTTATTGTTTGACTTTAAGCATTATTAAAATCACTGCTCCTGAAAAAACGGCCGTTTTTAAAAGTTTTTTTGCATTGATCCATGTCCCCTGGGGCAGGACCCAGGTCCCCACACACATTTTTTATGACAATAACTTACATATAAGCCTTTAAAATTAGCACTTTTGACTTTTAAAGGGTGTTCCACGGCATTCAAATTTGCCGCGAACACCCCAAATTGTTCGCTGTTCGGCGAACTTGCGAACAGCCAATGTTCGAGTCGAACATGAGTTCGACTTGAACTCGAAGCTCATCCCTAGTGTGCACATGTCTACTAAAGAGAGAGGTTTTTATAGTTGTCTATGATGCTGTTAGAGGGTAGGGATGAGCCAAACTGTCTTGGGTCCAGTCCGAACAAAAGTTTGCATGCCGAGCCCAAATCTCATTGAAATCAATCCGAGCTGAATCTGTTAATTCAAAAATGGCAAAGGTTTGTAAAACTTAGTATTGGGGTGCTGAAATCAGTACCAGGAGCAGTGATTTTCTAAAGCATTGACATTTACAAACAAAATAAATATTTAAAATTGCAAATTACATTTCCCTGTTGGCTTCTTTAAAAAGAAAGGCATAAAGACCCCTACAGAGTATCCTATAGCAATAAAAAATGCATACAGTCCTCCATAAATTGCATTTCAGACCCTTTCAGTATGGTATGGATTTTAAGGGGGGTATGCCACACACACAAAAAAAAATAACATAAAATAAAACAAAATGTGTAAGGTCCCCCAGGAAATCTTTTCGCACAAAAATAAAAAATAAATGCATAAGGTGTCCCTAAAATACTTACAAGAACCTTAATCCAAGCATGCAGCCTGGCTGGCCAGGTAAGGGGATTGATGAGTATAAGCCCTCTCCTGATTCATACGGGCCACATGCCTTAACATGGTAAGGTGCCTGGCCAGCTGGTCTGCGGATGGGTGACATATCAGAATCTGGAAGCTTCACTATGTGAATGAGTAAGGTGTACATAATACCCCAACTCATTCACAAAAAACTGAAAAGCAAAAATTAAAGCAATCAGTTTTTGAAAATTCTTTATTTAAAAAAGAAAAAAAGGCAAAGTGATTGAAAGTGGATGTATATCATGGGGCATTTTTTTTTTCAATTATAGGAAGTGTCAAAAACTGTCTTTGTTTTTATATACATTTTACATTTTTTTATGAGTACCCCTACTCATTCACATGGCATGCAGTATCTAAGTTCCCCCTAATTGTCAAAGGGAGCTTCCAGATTCTGGAGAGCCTCCTACCTGCAGACCCCCACTACCACAGAGCCAGGGTCACGGAGAAGATGCCCTTGTCCTCATCAACATAGCCAGGTACCCCTTATGTTGATGGCATGTGTTCTGGTATTATTTAGGGAGGGGTCACATGCTTGTTCCTTCCCCCTTTTCTGGCCTGCCAAGCTGCATGTTTATATAAGGGTCTGGTATTGATTTTTTTGGGATTAGACTTTGGCTTTTTTTCTGGACTTTTAAATTGGGTTCCTCCTTAAAAGGTATACAGTATAAGAGTTAAAGGGCCTTGTATGAATTATGGAGGTAAACCCCATGCCATTTTTTGTGTGTGGGGGGGTCCCTGTTAACACCTATATCAGACCCTGATCAAAGAAAAGGGTCTTGTAAAGATGAACAGCAGCATGATGAGGGGGTAGAGCATGCGCCCACCTTCCTCTTGAAGCATACTCGGCCACATGCTCTCAAAATGGGGGGGTTCCTTGTCCCAATGTTGAAGAGGGCAAGAGGTTTTCCCCACAACCATGTTCCAGTGGTTGTGGGGGTGTACAGGTGGGGGCTCATTGGAATATAGAAGCCCCCTTTAACACTTAGAGGGCATCCAGATATCGACACCCCCCCTCCCCATGTGAATGCCACATGAATGAGTATGGGGAATATTTTTGATTGAGTGGTGGATAATTAAAACCCCTACTAGCTTTCTTTTACTGCATGCCCCAGTCAGTGATGTCACAAGGGGTCGAGGACACCCAGTGACACTGTCGGGTGTCTCATCCCCTTAGTTATTTAAGAACTGACAGATGGCGGGCTGTCATTTGGCAGGAGCCTTTGTCGGGTGCAGACCATTTTTTTTTGGGGGGGGTTGGTGGCTGGCGTTCATCATGATTGATGCTGGATCTACACAGGAGAACAATTTTTATTTTGTTGTTTTTTAACCACTTCAGCCCCGTTAGGTAATTGGTAATTGCATGGTCATGCAATGCTGTACCCAAACAAAATTTACGTCCTTATTTTCCCACAAATAGAGCTTTCTTTTCGTGATATTTGGGATTTTTATTTTTTGCGATATAAATGAAAAAAGACCTAAAATTTTGGGAAAAAAATATATTTTCTACTTTTTATTTTAAGAAAATCCAATAAACTCAATTTTTGTCATACATTTAGGCCAAAAAGTATTCAGCCGCAGAATGTATTTTGGGGTGTAATTTCACATATACACATGGCATTTGTGCATACCTCCCAACTTTTTGAGATAGGAATGTGGGACACCTATTAGCAAAAGTATGTAGGCAAAGGACAAACCCCCTGCCACGCCCCCTTAAAGAAGATTATACAAAATAAAATGATTAGTTAACCACTTAAGCCCCGGACCATTTTGCTGGCCAAAGACGAGAGCACTTTTTGCGATTCTGCACTGCGTCATTTTAACTGACAATTGTGCGGTTGTGTGACGTAGCTCCCAAACAAAATTGACGTCCTTTTTTTCCCACAAATAGAGCTTTCTTTTGGTGGTATTTGATCACCTCTGCGGTTTTTATTTTGTGCACTATAAATGAAAATATAGCAACAATTTTGAAAAAAACGCATTATTTTTTACTTTTTGCTATAATAAATATCCCCAAAAAATATATGAAAAACAATTTTTTTCCTCAGTTTAGGCCTATACCTATTCTTCTACATATTTTTGGTTAAGAAAATCGCAATAAGCGTTTGATTGGTTTGCGCAAAAGTTATAGCGTCTAAAAAATAGGTGTTAGCTTTATGGCATTTTTATTAATAATTTTTTTTTTACTAGTAATGACGGCGATCTCCAATTTTTATCATGACTGCGACACTATGGCGGACACATCGGACAATTTTGATACATTTTTGGGACCATTGTAATTTTTACAGCGATCGGTGCTATAAAATTGCATTGATTACTGTAAAAATGACACTGGAAGTGAAGGGGTTAACCACAAGGGGGCTAGGGAGGGGTTAAGTGTGTCCTGGGGAGTGTTTCTAACTGTTACAGGGATGGGCTATGAACGACACTTCACTGATCATAGCTCCCGATCACAGGGAGCTATGATCAGTGACACTGTCACTAGGCAGAACGGGGAGATGCCTGTTTACATTAGCATCTCCCCGTTTTTTAGCTCCGTAAGAGGATCGCGGGTATCCCCGTGGCGATCGAGTCTGCGGGACCCGTGATCCGACTCACGGAGCTCCCAGCAGGGTCGCGCGCACGCCGCCGCCGCCGCACACGTGACCACACAGCGGCAAATTCAAAGGGACGTACCTGTATGCCCATTTGCCCAGCCATGCCATTCTGCCGACGTAAATGTACATGCGGCGGTCAGCAAGTGGTTAAACCCGCAAGTGCTTTTTAACCACTACTAATTCTTTATACTGGCTTTTGAAATGTACAAATGCAGCAATTTAGAAATTGGATGAAAGATTTAGCGCTGGGAAAAACTTTTTGAAAGATAAAAAGTGCATTTTATATAGAAACTATATAGATCAGACCAAATGAGGGACAAATGAGGAGCAAAGAGTGACCGAGGGACTTTGTTACAAATCAGGGACAGTCCCTCAAAATCAAGGACAGTTGGGAGCCATGTGTGTGAGCAATATATCATTTAGTGACAACTTTGTGTAAAAAAAAAAAAAAAAATTGTAATTTTCCTGAAACTTGTGGCAAATATAAAATATTCCATGGACTCAAGATGCCTCTCAGCAAATAGCTTGGGGTGTCTACTTTCTAAAAATGGGTCATTTGGTGGCTAGAATTTTATGCCCAAGTTTAGAAGCTTATGCCACACATCACCCACTCTTATAACTAGAACATCAGCTGTTCACCAGTTCGCTGAACAGCGAACAATTTGGGGTGTTCGCGGCAAATTCGAAAGCCGCGGAACACCCTTTAAAAGTCTATGGGAGAAATCAAAAGTGCTAATTCTAAAGGTTTATATGCATGGTATTGTCATAAAAAGTGTTTGGGGGACCTGGGTCCTGTCCCAGGGGACATGGATCAATGCAAAAAAATTTTTTAAAACTGCCTTTTTTTGGGAGCAGTGATTTTAATAATTATGTGAAACAATAAAAGTGTAGTATTCCTTTAAATTTCGTACCTGGGGGGTGTCTATAGTATGCATGTAAAGGGGCGCATGTTTCCCGTGTTTAGAACAGTCTGACAGCAATATGGCATTTCAAAGGAAAAAAAGTCATTTAAAACTACTCGCGGCTATTAATGAATTGTCGGTCCAACAATACACATAAAATTCATTGATAAAAACGGCATGGGATTTCCCCACCGGGGAACCCCAAACCAAATTTTTTTTAAAAAATGGCGTGGGGGTCCCCTTAAATTCCATACCAGGCCCTTCAGGTCTGGTATGGATATTAAGGGAAAGCCCGCGCCAAAATTTAAAAAAAAAATGGTGTGGGGTCCCCCTCAAAATCCATACCAGACCCTTCAGGGTCTGTGACCTGGCAGGCCACAGGAAAAGAGGGGGGACGAGAGAGCGCCCCCCCTTCCTGAACCATACCAGGCCACATGCCCTCAACATTGGGAGGGTGCTTTGGGGTCCTCCCCAAAGCACCTTGTCCCCATGTTGATGGGGACAAGGGCCTCATCCCCACAACCCTTGCCCGGTGGTTGTGGGGGGTCTGCGGGCGGGGGGCTTATCAGAATCTGGAAGCCCCCTTTAACAAGGGGACCCCCAGATCCTGCCCCCCCTGTGTGAAATGGTAAGGGGGTACCCCTATCATTTCACAAAAAAAAGTGTCAAAAATGTTAAAAATGAGAAGAGACAGTTTTTGACAATTCCTTTATTTAAAGCCATTTTTTTTTAATTTTGGTTCGGGGTTCCCCTGTGGGGAAATCCCATGCCGTTTTTATCAATGAACTTTTATGTGTATTGTCGGACCGACAATTCATTAACCACCTCAATACAGGGCACTTTCACCCCCTTCCTGCCCAGGCCATTTTTCAGCTTTCAGCGCTGTCGCACTTTGAATGACAATTGCGCGGTCATACAACACTGTACCCAGATAAAATTGTTATAATTTTTTTCCCCACAAATAGAGCTTTCTTTTTGTGGTATTTGATCACCTCTGTGGTTTTTATTTTTTGCGCTATAAACAAAAGAAGAGTGACAAGTTTGAAAAAAAACACAATATTTTTTACTTTTTGCGATAATAAATATCCAATATTTTTTTCTTTAAAACAAATTTTTTCCTCAGTTTGGGCCGATACGTATTCTTCTACATATTTTTGGTAAAAAAAATTGCAATAAGCGTATGTTGATTGGTTTGCGCAAAATTTATAGCGTCTACAAAATAGGGGATAGATTTATAACATTTTTATTATTTTTTAATTTTTTTTACTAGTAATGGCGGCGATCTGCGATTTTCATCGTGACTGCGCTATTGCGGCAGGCACATCGGACACTTGTGACACATTTTTGGGATAATTCACATTTATACAGTGATCCGTGCTATAAAAATGCACTGATTACTGTATAAATGTGACTGGCAGGGAAGTGGTTAACACTAGGGGGTGATCGAGGGGTTAACTGTGTTTGCTAGGGAGTGTTTCTAACTGTAGGGGGAGGGGAATCACTAGGGGAGGAGACCGATCGGTGTTCCTCTGTACTGGGAACATACCATCGGTCTCCTCTCCTCTGACAGGACCGTGGATCTGTGTGTTTGCACACACAGATCCACGGTCCTGCTGTGTTACCGGAAATCGCGGGTGCCCGGTGGACATTGCGGCAGCCGGGCACGCGCACCGGGTGCCCAGTGACACGGCGCGTGCGCGCACCCCCTGGTGGGCCGGGAAAGTGAGGCTGTCATATGACGCCCGCCCGCAACGAGAGCTGCGCCGCCTGCCCGTCAATTGACAGCCGGCGGTCAGCAAGCAGTTAATAGCCGCGAGTAGTTTTAAATGACTTTTTTCCTTTGAAATGTCATTTTGCTGCCAGACTGTTCTAAACACGGGAAACATGTGCTCCTTTACAGGCATACTATAAACACCCCCCAGGTACGAAATGTAAAGGAATATTACACTTTTATTGTTTCAGTTTAAGCATTATTAAAATCACTGCTCCCGAAAAAATGGCTCTTTTTAAAACTTTTTTGCATTGATCCATGTCCCCTGGGGCAGGACCCAGGTCCCCAAACACTTTTTATGACAAAAACTTGCATATAAGCCTTTAAAATTAGCACTTTTGATTATTCATGTTCGAGTCCCATAGACTTTAACGGTGTTCGCGTGTTCAAACAAATTTTTTGCCTGTTCGCATGTTCTGGTGCGAACCAAACAGGGGGGTGTTAGGCTCATCCCTACTTATAACTAGGGATGAGCTTCGAGTTCGAGTCAAACTCATGTTCGACTCGAACATTGGCTGTTCGCAAGTTTGCCGAACAGCGAACAATTTGGGGTGTTCGCGGCAAATTCAAATGCCACGGAACACCCTTTAAAAGTCTATGGGAGAAATCAAAAGTGCTCATTTTAAAGGCTTATATGCAAGTTATTGTCATAAAAAGTGTTTGGGGACCTGGGTCCTGCCCCAAGGGACATGGATCAATGCAAAAAAAAGTTTTAAAAACGGCCATTTTTTCAGGAGCAGTGATTTTAATAATGCTTAAAGTCAAACAAAAGTGTAATATCCCTTTAAATTTTGTAGCTGGGGGGTGTCTATAGTATGCCTGTAAAGGGGCGCATGTTTCCCATGTTTAGAACAGTCTGACAGCAAAATGACATTTGGAAGGAAAAAACCCATTTAAAACTACCCGTGGCTATTGCATTGCCGACAATACACATAGAAGTTCATTGATAAAAACGGCATGGGAATTCAACACAGGGAAACCCCGAACCAAAAAAAAAAAAAAAAAATGACGTGGGAGCCCCCCTATATTCCATACCAGGCCCTTCAGGTCTGGTATGGATTTAAAGGGGAACCCCGCGCCAAAAAAAAAAAAATGGCGTGGGGTCCCCCCAAAAATCCATACCAGACCCTTATCTGAGCACGCAACCTGGCAGGCCGCAGGAAAAGAGGGAGGGCGAGAGTGCGCCCCCCCCTCCTGAACCATACCAGGCCACATGCCCTCAACATTGGGAGGGTGCTTTGGGGTAGCCCCCCAAAACACCTTGTCCCCATGTTGATGAGGACAAGGGCCTCATCCCCACAACCCTGGCCGGTGGTTGTGGGGGTCTGCGGGCGGGGGGCTTATCGGAATCTGGAAGCCCCCTTTAACAAGGGGACCCCCAGATCCCGGCCCCCCCTGTGTGAAATGGTAAGGGGGTACTAACCCCTACCATTTCACTAAAAAATTGTCAAAAATGTTAAAAATGACAAGAGACAGTTTTTGACAATTCCTTTATTTAAATGCTTCTTCTTTCTTCTATCTTCCTTCATCTCCTGGTTCTTCTGGTTCTTCCTCTGGCGTTCTCGTCCAGCATCTCCTTCGTGGCGTCTTCTATCTTCTTCTCCTCGGGCCGTTCCGCACCCATGGCATGGGGGGAGGCTCCCGCTCTTCTCTTCATCTTCTTCTTCATCTTATTCTCTTCTTCCTTCTTCTCTTTTTCTCTTCTTCTCTTCTTCATTTTCTTCTCCGGGCCGCTCTGCACCCATGCTGGCATGGAGGGAGGCTCCCGCTGTGTGACGGCGTCTCCTCGTCTGACGGTTCTTAAATAATGGGGGGCGGGGCCACCCGGTGACCCCGCCTACCTCTGACGCACGGGACATGACGGGACTTCCCTGTGGCATTCCCCGTGACGTCACAGGGAAGTCCCGTCAAGTCACCGTGCGTCAGAGGGGGGCGGGGTCACCGGGTGCCCCCCCCGTTATTTAAGAACTGTCAGACGAGGAGACGCCGTCACACAGCGGGAGCCTCCCTCCATGCCAGCATGGATGCGGAGCGGCCCGGAGAAGAAAATGAAGAAGAGAAGAGGATGAAGAAGAAGATGAAGAGAAGAGCGGGAGCCTCCCCCCATGCCATGAGTGCGGAGCGGCCCGAGGAGAAGAAGATAGAAGACGCCGCGGAGGAGATGCTGGACGAGAACGCCGGAGGAAGAACCAGAAGAGCCAAAAGAACCAGAAGATGAAGGAAGATAGAAGAAAGAAGAAGCATTTAAATAAAGGAATTGTCAAAAACTGTCTCTTGTCATTTTTAACATTTTTGATAGTTTTTTAGTGAAATGGTAGGGGTAAGTACCCCCTTATCATTTCACACAGGGGGGGCCGGGATCTGGGGGTCCCCTTGTTAAAGGGGGCTTCCAGATTCCGATAAGCCCCCCGCCTGCAGACCCCCACAACCACCGGCCAGGGTTGTGGGGATGAGGCCCTTGTCCTCATCAACATGGGGACAAGGTGTTTTGGGGGGCTACCACAAAGCACCCTCCCAATGTTGAGGGCATGTGGCCTGGTACGGTTCAGGAGGGGGGGCTTCACTCTCGTCCCCCCCTATTTTCCTGCGGCCTGCCAGGTTGCGTGCTCGGATAAGGGTCTGGTATGGATTTTTGGAGGGACCACACGCCGTTTTTTTTGTTGTTGTTTTTGGCGCGGGGTTCCCCTTAAAATCCATACCAGACCTGAAGGGTCTGGTATGGAATTTAGGGGGAACCCCACATCATTTTTTTTTTAAATTTTGGCCGGGGTTCCCCTTAATATCCATACCAGACCTGAAGGGCCTGGTATGGAATTTAGGGGGATTCCCACGTCATTTTTTTTTTAAATTTTGGTTCGGGGTTCCCCTTTGGGGAATTCCCATGCCGCTTTTATCAATGAACTTCTATGTGTATTGTCGGCAATGCAATAGCCGCGGGTAGTTTTAAATGGGTTTTTTTCCTTCAAAATGTCATTTTGCTGTCAGACTGTTCTAAACACAGGAAACATGCGCCCCTTTACAGGCATACTATAGACACCCCCCAGGTACGGAATTTAAAGGGATATTACACTTTTATTGTTTGACTTTAAGCATTATTAAAATCACTGCTGCTGAAAAAACGGCCGTTTTTAAAACTTTTTTTGCATTGACCCATGTCCCCTGGGGAGCACCCAGGTCCCCAAACACTTTTTATGACAATAACTTGAATATTAGCACTTTTGGTTATTCATGTTCGTGTCCCATAGACTTTAACGGTGTTCGCGTGTTCGAACGAACTTTTTTCCTGTTCGCATGTTCTGGTGCGAACCGAACAGGGGGGTGTTCGGCTCATCCCTACTTATAACCATTTGAAGACAAAGCCCTTTCTGACACTTTTTGTTTACATGAAAAAAATACTTATTTTTTTGCTAGAAAATTACTTTGAACCCCCAAACATTATATATATTTTTTAAAGCAGAGGCCCTACAGATTAAAATAGTGGGTGTTGCATTTTTTTTTTTCATACCGTATTGGCGCAGCGATTTCTCAAATACGCTTTCATTTTTTTTAACTTATTTATTTTGCTTTTTTATTTTACTTTTACACTGTCCCTTTTCACTTTTTTTATCATTTTTATTACCATTTTGTTATCACAGGGAATGTAAATATCCCTTATGATAGCAATAGGTAGTGACAGGTACTTTTTTTTTTTTTTTAATTTGGAGTCTATTAGACTCTAGATCTCTCCTCTGCCCTTAACCACTTCCCAAGGTACGTCATATGTTTTCATGGACTTTGAGTGGGGATATCTAAATGATACCTGCAGCTATAGGCATCATCCAGATATCATCTTTTTCAGCCGGAAATTCCCTGCACCATAAGAAAAATCATAGCAGCAGTTCAGCCACTTGATCATTCTTACAGGCGGCGGCGGGGGGGGGGAGCGACCCCCCCCACCCCCCCCCGTCGCCCTCTGGTGCTTCTACCAGCTTGCCCATGCACAAATCAGTTGCCGCCGGAAGTTGAGAATAGAGATTTCTGGTGACCAGATTCTAACAATGAGTCTTCCCCTGCACTCTCATCTCTTATGCTCAGTATCCTGTAGGCCTCTTCACTAGTGTACCTTTTAGTTTGACATTTTGGCCACTAAATTTACAGGTACCTAGTGTGACTCACAAGTAAAAAAGCACTTGGTTGTCAGAGATTGCTTGAATTGCTACAAAAAAAAGAACTGCTAGCGCTAGCAAGGATCAGGCATGACTCTGCTATCGCTGCGGTTTTGTGGGCAATGAATTGGAAGTGACAGTTATCTACTGATCCTGCACTTTGGGTGGGCTGGGCAGAGGGGCTAAACGCAGGTGCTGGCAAGTGTCTAGGCTGATCCTGCTAACACTGCATTTTTGGGAACACTATACTATTGGGGGCATTAGCATAGTTCTAACTACCACTAACTGTTCCTAACGCTGTTTATTGTCACAAGCGTCACTAATACAGTGATCAGTAAAAAATCTTAAAACTGCACTTGGTGACACTGTGACAGGGAGTGAAAGGGTTAACTGGAGGGGGGGGGGGTGATCAGAGGGTTAAATATGTGTCTATATGTCCTGGTGTCAGTGTAGTGCTTGTGTACGCACTGTTGGATGCTTTCTCCCTGCATGCTGGAACCAAAAAGGGCTCCAGGAGGGGAGATTGCATCATCTCCTGTGCCTGTGTTTACATTACACAGGCACAGGACGTTCTGTCATGCGCCAGAACCAATCAGCAGGTCCAGGCCAGAAATAATTGACATGGACCTGAAGACTGATCGGTTCTGTAACAAATTCAATCACTGCAGGGATGGTGGGGGCGTGCACACAACTTACAGGTACGTTGTTTTGCACAGCCGGGCCACCCTGCTGCAGTATATGTGCAGTCCTGAACTGGTTAATAAAGGACTTGTCAAAAACTGCCTCTTGTGTTAACACTACAATTTTTTTTAGTGAATGAGTAGGAGTACAATGTACCCCTTTCCTGTATTAAGAGAGGTATGGACTCCAGAGAGAGAGATATCATTTTGCCCCTGTTCAAATCATTAGTAAGTCCTCATCTGGAATATGCAATTCAGTTTTGGGCACCAGTTCTCAAAAAGGATATCGGGGAACTGGACAAAGTGCAGATAAGGGTAACCAAACTGATAAGAGGCATGGAGGAGATCAGCTATGAGGAAAGATTGGAGGAACTGAATTTGTTCACTCTTGAGAAGAGGAGAATAAGGGGGGATGTGATCAACATGTTCAAATATATAAGGGGTCCATATAGTGAACTTGGTGTTGAGTTATTCACTTTACGGTCAACACAGAGGTCAAGGGGGCACTCTTTATGACTGGAGGAAAAGAGATTTCATCTCCAAATACGGAAAGGTTTCTTCACAGTAAGAGCTGTGAAAATGTGGAATAGACTCCCTCCAGAGGTGGTTCTGGCCAGCTCAGTAAATTGCTTTAAGAAAGGCCTGGATACTTTCCTAAATGTACATAATATAACTGGGTACTGACATTTATAGGTAAAGTTGATCCAGGGAAAATCTGATTGCCTCTTGGGGGATCAGGAAGGAATTTTTTCCCCTGCTGTAGCAAATTGGAGCATGCTCTGCTGGGGTTTTTTGCCTTCCTCTGGATCAACTGTGGGTATAGTATTGGGTATTTTGGATTGTACGATATTTTTTTTTTTTTCTTTTTTTATGGTTGAACTGGATGGACTTGTGTCTTTTTTCAACCTGACTAACTATGTACCCCTACTCATTCACATAGGAGGGATGGCGGCATCTGGGGGCCCCCTTGTTAAAGGGACCAAGGGTCTGGTATGGATTGGGGGTGCACGCTGTTTTTTCTATTTTTGGCCTTGAGTTCCCCGAAAAATTTGTATCAGACTCAAAAGGGCCTGGTATGGATTGGGGGGGACCCCCACACTGTCTTTTCGCAATTTTTTTTATTGCTGGCAATAGTTTAGTTTACATTCAGCTATCAGCGGGGAGCCCTGCTGACAGATGATGAGTTAGCCATTGTTAAAGATGTGGTGGTCGGCTTCCCGGCCCGTTCCCAGCTATTTACTGATTGTTAGGAATTGGGCGGCCACCAGAATCCCTAACAAAAATGCTACTGCTCCCAAACAATTGTAAACACTGAAACGCTGGCAAAAAAAATGCTAAATATTAGCGCTTTTTTTCCAGCATTTTATTCAGTGGTTTTTGAACATCTAATGTGCATGGAGCCTAAAGCTGAACTTGGGAATGAGTAAGTATTGCATAAATACAAGAGACAGTTTTAGTTTTACTTGAATATAGTATCCTTCATGTACTTTTTGCAGCTCTGTTCAGTAAACGAGTGTAAAACGTCTTCTATGCACAAGCTTCCTGTAATACAGACCTGCTACTGCTGCTTATTGTCCTTGTGCAGGGTGACTGGTCTTGCCTCTGCCCACTACTGTAGTTTTCTGCTGGCAGTCTGTTTGTGGGTGGACCTGCTGGGTCCTTCCCACATCTCCGCTCCCTGCTCAGACACTACACAGTGATGATGCCAATGCTAATTTTACAAGATAATAACTGGGTTTTGAAAGACATTTTGTGTACCCAAATCTCCTTTGTGACTATTAATGAATGATTTCCCTATATATGGAAGTCAAGTGTGGTCTACGTTAAGTGAAATTGCGCATTTCCAATTTGTATTGTCCTCCTCAGGTCAGCTATGGAGCAGCGGCTCCTATATTTAATGACAAGCTTCTCTTCCCCTCCTTTTACCGCACAGTTCCTGATGAGAAGTCCCAGTACAGAGCCTTTGTCCTTCTACTCAAACACTTTGGCTGGAACTGGGTGGGAATTGTGGCAACATATGATGAGACCAGCCAGAGAGCCAGCACAGAGCTACACAATGTGATCCTACAGAGCGGGTTATGTGTTGAATTCAAGAAAACGTTTACAGAGGCTCTAGGATATGCAGAACACCAAAAGTTTTTATATGAGATGGAAAAAATAAACTGCAACGTCATCTTATTTTTTGGCGAAGATGAAGGCTTAACGAAATATCTGATTCTCAGAAACTATAGCAAGGGGAAAGTTGTTATCACTTCCACAATTGTCACCGTGAAATTGTCTGTCAAAAATATTTTAAATGGCTCATTACATATTGCCCTACACAAGGGGAATATCCCAGAATTAAAAGAGTATCTGCTAAGCGCCGGTCCTAAGAAATTTTCAAATTTAAAACGTATCTTCTTTCATGTCTGGAGGTTTTTAGAGATCACAACTCTTATCCAGGTAGACCCTGCTTATTCTAGCGTAAACAATTTTCGTTACACATTCAGTGTTTACTCTGCAGTATACACTGTGGCTTATGCATTGCTTGACTTGTATTTATATAAAAGTCAAGTGCGGTCTACTTCATTGGCAACCAATCAATCAATCAATCAATCAAGCCATGGGAGGTAAATATTTTGAAAGAAACACGCAATAATGTGTACTGTGAAAATCCAGCAATTCAACTATCAACTATTCAACTATCAAAAAAAAAATGTATTTACACAGTTTAAACATCAGAAAGCCCTAATTTAGTTACAAAAAGTCATGAAAAAAAATCATAAAAATTACATTGTTTCCAGAAATATTAGTGATGATATGCAATCAATTGTATGAACCTTATATGGTAAAGCTGGGTAAATGCTACGTTTTTTTTTTTTTTTTTTGTTCCACCAGCAGGCTGAGTGAAAAGAAAAACCTCACAGGTTCCTGCACCAATGCAATGATGTGTGATGCAACAATCTTTCCCCATAAGACATTGTATTCTAAAAGAGAGGACTCCCCCCCCCCCCCATAATACACTGATAAGGGCTCGCAGTAATCGACTGCAAGTGCTGATTGGATTCTGGCTTCCAGCATGACTATTTGACAGAAGCCCATCATTAGATTCTGCTGAACAGAGCACCATACACACAGACCAAATGTTGGATGGGTATTTCTGAACCAGACAATTTTTTATGGGAACAGGACCACAGATTCCAGCATGCTCTGGGGGGAAAGAAGTAAGGACACCATCTTGTCTGCCTGGGCAAAGGGGAGATGCCACAAGGCAAGGGAGAAGACAGGACCCAGGGGAGAGGTGTTGCCTCCCGGGTCAGCATGTGGTTTGTTCCAAGCATCCATGGCTGGTTGGGCACATCCTGCCTGACAGGGGATCTCAGGCGCATCTCCAGAGGCACCTGTAGCAATGGCGTGAAGTGTTATAATTGTGAGGTAGCCAGTTGAGTTACTTGAAGAGCCTGCCTTGTTCCAGGACATCTCGCTCCTAGAATGCCTGATGGTGCTCCCTGCATGTTGTGCCTCTCTATGTGGCCAGGCTGTGAAAAAGTCTCACACATTTGGTATCACAATACTCAGGAGGAGTAGCAGAATGTATTTTGGGGTGTAATTGGAAGTATGCATATGCTGTGTATGAGAAATAACTTGTTATTATGACAATTTTGTGTAAAAAAATAAATAATTTCTTCATTTTCCTAAGAAAAATATTACAACTTCAAAAAACTCACCATGCCGCTTACTAAATACCTTGGACTGTCTACTTTCCAAAAAGTGGTCATTCGGAGGGTATTTGTATTGTCCTGACATTTCAGGGCCTCAAGAAATGAGATAGGCCATCAGTACATCAGGTGTGTTCAATCTTTTATGATTTGCACCATAGCTTGTAGACTATAACTTTTATACAGACTTAATATTATCCACAAATTTGGGTTATTTTTACCAAAGATATGTAGCAGTAAAATTTTATTTTATGAAGAAAACTAAAAAAAGTTTTTTAGCTCTTTTTTCAATTAGACCCAGTGGTGATTAAATACCACCAAAAGAAAGCTCTATGTGTGTAAAAAAAATGATAAAAATTTTTGTTTGGTTACAGTGTTGCATGACTGTCAGAGTAATTGTCATTCAATGTGTAACACAGGGGTAGGCAACCTCGGCCCTCCAGCTGTTTTGAAACTACAAGTCCCATGTAGGGTGACCACATTTCCAAACTGCCATTCAGGGACACCCCCCCCCCCGCACCCGCGCCCCCCCCAAAAAAAATCAACGGGGCAGCGCTGCTATACCGCCGGCAAAATGCCGCTGCAGCGGCATTTTGCGGGCGGATTTAACCCCTTTTCGGCCGCTAGTGGGGGGGTTAAAACCGTGCCGCTAGCGACCAAATAGCGCCGCTAAAATGACAGTAAAGTGGTGCTAAAATTAGCGCCGCTTTACCTCTGACACCCGGGGCGGCACAGTGTGAAAGGGGTCTAATACTAAGGTGGTCACCCTATTTGGAATAGATAGCCAGACTTTCCGCCACACAGAAATACATATGTGAAAAGGAAAAAAAAAGGAAATTTTATTGTTACGAACATACAACATCAGATTCTAGAAGGAACATTGTTAAAAGCAATACATTATTCATTGCAAGCATGCATGTTCTCATAGAATACTATTAGTGAGTGAGTAGTGTAAAAAAAACCTGGAAGTTTGGCTGGTGGCGCGGGTCGCGTCCCTCGTGGGCGGGGGGAGGCTCAGGAGGAGAGAAGTTGGGCTGCTGGCCTGGCAATGAGCTGCAGGCAGTGGGAGTAGTCGGCCCCGGGACTGGTGGTGGATCCTGGCTTACCAGCAGTGCCAGTGGGGTGGACAGAGGGGCAGTGGGATGGACAGGGGGACAGTGGAATGGACAGGGGGACAGAGGGATGGACAGGGGGACAGAGGGATGGACAGGGGGACAGAGGGATAGACAGGGGGACAGTGGAATGGACAGGGGGACTTTAGGATGGACAGGGGGACTGTGGGATGGACAGAGGGACAGTGGGATGGACAGGGGGACTGTGGGATGGACAGAGGGACAGTGGGATGGACAGGGGGACTGTGGGATGGACAGAGGGACAGTGGGATGGACAGGGGGACAGTGGGATGGAGAGGGGGACTGTGGGATGGACAGTGGGACAGGATGACAGTGGGATGGATAGGGGAACAGTGTAATAGACAGGGGGACTGTGGGATGGACAGGGGGACAGTGGGATGGACAGGGGGACAGTGGGATGGAGAGGGGGACTGTGGGATGGACAGGGGGACTGTGGGATGGACAGGGGGACTGTGGGATGGACAGGATGACTGTGGGATGGACAGGATGACAGTGGGATGGATAGGGGAACAGTGGAATGGACAGGGGGACTGTGGGATGGACAGGGGGACTGTGGGATGGACAGGGGGACTGTGGGATGGACAGTGGGATGGACAGGGGGACTGTGGGATGGACAGGGGGACTGAGGGATGGACAGGGGGACAGTGGAATGGACAGGGGGACAGTGGAATGGACAGGGGGACAGTGGAATGGACAGGGGGACTGTGGGATGGGCAGGGGGACTGTGGGATGGACAGGGGGACTGTGGGATGGACAGGGGGACAGTGGGATGGACAGGGGGACTGTGGGATGGACAGGGGGACTGTGGGATGGACAGTGGGACAGGATGACAGTGGGATGGATAGGGGGACAGTGGGATGGACAGTGGGACAGTGGAATGGACAGGGGGACTGTGGGATGGACAGTGGGATGGACAGTGGGACAGTGGAATGGACAGGGGGACTGTGGGATGGACAGTGGGATGGACAGGGGGACAGTGGGATGGACAGGGGGACAGTGGGATGGACAGGGGGACAGTGGGATGGACAGGGGGACTGTGGGATGGACAGGGGGACAGAGGGATGGACAGAGGGACAGTGGGATGGACAGGGGGACTGTGGGATGGACAGTGGGACAGGATGACAGTGGGATGGATAGGGGAACAGTGGAATGGACAGGGGGACTGTGGGATGGACAGGGGGACAGTGGGATGGACAGGGGGACAGTGGGATGGACAGGGGGACTGTGGGATGGACAGGGGGACTGTGGGATGGACAGGGGGACTGTGGGATGGACAGGGGGACTGTGGGATGGACAGGGGGACAGTGGGATGGACAGGGGGACAGTGGGATGGACAGGGGGACAGTGGGATGGACAGGGGGCAGTGGGATGGACAGAGGGACAGTGGGCTGGACAGAGGTACAGTGGGATGGACAAGGGACAGTGGGCTGGACAGAGGGACAGTGGGATGGACAGAGGGACAGTGGGCTGAACAGAGGGACAGTGGGATAGACAGGGGGACAGTGGGATGGACAGGGGGACAGGATGACAGTGGGATGGATAGGGGAACAGTGGAATGGACAGGGGGACTGTGGTATGGACAGGGGGACTGTGGGATGGACAGGGGGACTGTGGGATGGACAGGGGGACAGTGGGATGGACAGGGGGACTGTGGGATGGACAGTGGGACAGTGGAATGGACAGGGGGACTGTGGGATGGACAGTGGGATGGACAGTGGGACAGTGGAATGGACAGGGGGACAGTGGGATGGACAGTGGGATGGACAGGGGGACAGTGGGATGGACAGGGGGGCAGTGGGATGGACAGGGGGACTGTGGGATGGACAGGGGGACAGAGGGATGGACAGAGGGACAGTGGGATGGACAGGGGGACTATGGGATGGACAGTGGGACAGGATGACAGTGGGATGGATAGGGGAACAGTGGAATGGACAGGGGGACTGTGGGATTGACAGGGGGACAGTGGGATGGACAGGGGGACAGTGGGTTGGACAGGGGAACTGTGGGATGGACAGGGGGACTGTGGGATGGACAGGGGGACAGTGGAACAGACAGGGGGACAGAGGGATGGACAGGGGGACAGAGGGATGGACAGAGGGACAGTGAGATGGACAGAGGGACAGTGAGATGGACAGAGGGACAGTGAGATGGACAGGGGGACAGTGAGATGGACAGAGGGACAGTGGGATGGACAGGGAGACAGTAATGGACTGTACATACCTCTCTCCTGCTGTCCCGTTCTGTAAGCTGTGGGTTGCACTTGCTCCCTGCACACTGGCTCCTCCTTCTTCTGGGCTCCTGCACGAGTTCTGCATTGACAGGGGCGAGGGGGTCAGGGCGGCTGCTGCTTTGCTCTGCATGCAGAGAGAGGGAATGAGGGAGCCGGAATTAGGGGGCGGAGCTGAGGTGGACCGAGGAGCGTGGTGGACACGGTCGGAGGCGCGCTGCTCAGCGCAGGGCAGCACTGGGTAAGCCTCGCTCAGCCGACGTCACTGGTTGCTAGATGCGAGGCGGGGGCCGCCCTAGCAACCAATTAGTTCGGCTGAGCGAGGCAATGTATATCAGGGTGGCGGACTGGCGGTATGTTTTTTTTTTCATTCCAGGACACTGTATTGTCCCGGAATGAAGGTGCCCGGGACCAGGGACACAAATATACAATAAGGGACAATCCCGGGAAATCCGGGACACGTGGGCACCCTAGTCCAATAAAGCATTGCAAGACCCTAACAATCACAGGCATGACTCCTAGAGGCAGAGGCATGATGGGATTAGTAGTTTCACCACAGCTAGAGGGCCGAGGTTGCCTACCCCTGGTGAAACAGCACTAAAAGCTGAAAATTTGTCTGGGCAGGAAGGGGGTTAAAGTGCCCAGTATTGAAGTGGTTAAGGGGAACCCTGTGACAAAATTAAGAAAAAAAATGGTGTGGGGTCCCCCCCAAATCCATGGCAAAACTAAAAAAGAATGGCATGGGTCGCCCCAAAATCCATACTAGACCCTTGTCCGAGCACGTCCCCCCTCCTGAAACATACCTGGCCGGTTGCCCCAAAGCACCTTGTCCTCATGTTGATGGGAACAAGGACCTCTTTCCAACAACCCTGGGCTGTGGTTGTCTGTGTCTGCGGGCAGTGGGCTTTAACAAGGGGGCCCCCAGATCCTGGCCCCCCCATGTGAATGGGTATCAGGTACATCATACCCCTACCCATTTACCAAAAAAGTAATACCACAGGGAACAGTTTTTGACAAGTCCTTTATTTAAAAAAAAAAAGGGTCCTTTGATGTAATCCATCACCAATCATGCCGCCCGCAAAAATAGAAAAAAAAAAAACAATGTCATCTCTTGGGAGGCCGCCGGCCATCTGTCTCATCTCAGCTTTGATAGTTCTTAGGCAAGGGGCAGAGATCACCCGGCTAAGTCACCCTGCTACGTCACCCAGCGGCACTGCCACCTTCTGACGTCATGTGACATCAGAAGGGGTGATGCCACCGGGTGACGTAACTGGGTGGCCCCACCCCTTGCCTATGCAGCGAGGTTCCGGGCCCCCTTTGTTCTAATGAGAACCTCCAGAGTTAGGGACAGCTGATATCCTTCTATGTAGAGTGGGTTACGATGCATGGTGGGTGCAAAATAAAGTAGATTAATGGGTGCCAGACACTTCTTGAATGCAAAGAGATTTATTGTCTCTTAAACAGAACTTTGGGAGAGAGGGTTAGGGACAGGACACCTTTAGTAGTTGCAATGTTAATTGGCAGATTCTGAGACTCCCAAAGGTAGACAGCCATGCAGGGAAAGGCATCCAGCAAGACACCACATCTGCTTGAGTAGGACCGCTATCTCCTATGGCAACAGTCTTATAACAGTTTCTAACACAAATTGTAATAAACATCTTTACTTTCTCTACAACCTCCTCTTGTGAGTCTTCACTCCACTGAGCTCCCAGTCTCTCTCACTAGACTTGCTGATCCACTGCCACTGGATCCCCTGAGCTCTTCCAATCTTCTCACACAGTATCTTCCTTCAGCATCACCCCCGCTTCCCTGCTGGGTCCCTAGCTTGGCACTCACAGATACTCCTCAAGCGTCACCCTACTGGCCTGCTTTGTCCCTGAGTTGGCATACAAGGCTGCTCTGCAAGCATCACCTCCACTGGCTGGGTCCCTGGTTGGTGAGAATACTGCTCTGGTACTTGCTTCAGCAAACTCACTGTGGTCCCTGGTTACAAGGTGGATGGTCCCTTAGTGGCGACAGGTTCCCCTCTACCTCCGACCACGACAGGTTCTCCGGCCGGCAGAACCGTCACTTCTGGTTGGACTGCAAGCCGCAATCCCAACCCTACGCTGCTCTATTGCTTCTAGATAGGCCCTCAGACAGCCTAGCAGCCAGATATCCCTGGGATAGGCCTCAGACTCTGGCCTAGCAGCCCAGTGCAGCACAACACACGTTTACCCAGACAGCCGTCCAGGTGGCACAGAACCCCGATCACCTGACTCCACCTAAATAAATAGGCTCTCCCAGCAGGCCAAGGGATTCTAGAAAATCCCTGCCCATTGGCTGAGATACCCCATATACTCCTAATCTGTCCTTGCAATGCCCTCGTCTTATCTAATGTCGCCATGTACCCGGCCACCTAGCAACAGAAGAGAGAAGTGCAGCAATTCCAGAATTAGGGTGACGTCAGTTGACCCCCTAGCAATTAACCAAGGCAACTATCACTTGGCAAATAAATTTAAGAGCAACCCTGCCTAAACATCAGGGTGCTACACCTATATAAGAGCTGTCAAAGCAGAGAGCAGGCAGATGGCCGGTGGCCTCCCAGAAGGTGGAGCATTTTTTTTTCAATTTTTCAGGTCAGCGGGCGGCGTAATTGACAATGGATTACATCGAGGGACACTATTTTTTTTTCTTTTTTTAATATAGGACTTGTCAAAAACTGTTTCCTGTGTTTCTTACTTTGACACTTTTTTGGTGAATGGGTAAGGGTATGATGTACCCTATACCCATTCAAATAGGGGGGTCGGGATCTGGGGGCCTGCTTATTAAATGGGGGATTCCAGATTCCAATAAGCCCCCCACCCGCAGACCCCGACAACCACAGCTCAGGGTTGTCAGGAAGAAGTCCTTGTCCCAATCAACATGGGGATAAGGTGCTTTGGGGGGGGTGTAGAGCCCCCCTTCCCCAAAGCACCCACCCCCCCATGTGGAGGGCATGTGGCCTTGTATGGTTCAGGAGGGGGGCACTGGCTTGTCCCCCCATTTTCCTGACCTGCCAGGCTGCATGCCCAGATAAGGGTCTAGTATGGATTTTGGGGGGACCCCAAGCCATTCTTTTTTTAAATTTTGGCTTTTTTTTTTTTTTTATCTGTATTTCCGGAAGCCGGCAATACATTACAGCCGTGAGAAAGTTTAAATTACATTTTTTCCTTTAGAAATACAAATTTATTGCTGCACCATTCTATACACAGTACAGATGTGCCACATTACATGCAGACTAAGGGGACCCCCAGACACGATATTTAAAGGAATATTTCATTTTTATTGTTTCACTTTAAGCATCATTAAAATCACTGCTCCTTGAAAAATTATCATTTTAAAAACTGTTTTTTTTTTTGCATTGATACATGTCCCCTATGGCAATACCCAGGTCCCCAGGTCCCCAGGTCCACATACACTTTTAATGGCAATAACTTGCATATAAGCCTTTAAAATGAGGACTTTTGATTTTTCATGTTTGTGTCCCATAGATTTTATTAGTTTGCATGCTCGCTAGAACTTTTTGCCTGTTCAAGATGTTCTGGTGCAAACCTAACAAGAGGATGTTCGGCCCATCCCTAGTTGAAAATTCTTTTGTTTTTCAAAAAAATTCCAACATTCCCAATCACTCAAATTTGATGGCCGCACAAAATTCGGCTACTAATGGGCAAAAACCGAACGATCATTCAAAGGTGCAATTTTTGAATGAAAAATCATTCGGAATTCTACACATGTATGGCTGGCATTAGCTATTATGTTAGCAAGCTTTTTCCATCTTTCTTCTCCTAGCTCAATCAATACTTGAAAAAAGTTAATTTTATCACACCTGGAGGAGATTCCATCTACTTTGACAACAAGGGAAACTCACCTGCAAGATATGAATTGCTGAATTACATAGTTTTTCCCAATAAAACTGTAGAAGCAAAAGAAGTTGGCTACTTTTCTGAATCGGAAGGTGGTTGTCAGTTTCTGATAAATGACAGCGCAATTAACTGGAATCCAATCTTTTTGCAGGTATAAGACTAAAGAAAAATATGTCCTTGAAACATTAGCACAATAAAATTCTGCAGACCAAAAAAGAAAGGTAAATCCCGCACTTATGAAAAAGCAACAGCAAATGCATTAAAGTGATAGTAAAGTTAGAAAACAAAAAAAAAATCAGCTGGTCCCCTGCAGGTTAATGCCATAATGTGCTAGAATGCACAGCATAGTAGCACATTATGGCTGACTTACCTTTCAACGAAACCCTCCGGCGGTGCACTGTCATCGCTGCTAGAGCTTCCATCTTCACCTGGTCTTCCTTTTAAGTTTGTGCGCCATTTAAATGGCCAGCCCGTGATGATGTCACTCCTGCACATGTGCATAGGAGTCAGGATCGTAGCACATCGCTCTGAATTGACAGTACAGTCAATGTTCCCTTAATGCAGAGTGCAGTGCGCATGCATCGGTGGCATTACCAGCTGCTGAAATTGTGAATATCTCCTAAACGGTACACAATTAGGATACATTCATTGTACCTACAGGTAAGATGTATTGTAAGCTTACCTGTAGGTACAAATTTAAAATTAAAGTTTTACTACCTTTAACTTACAGCAAAAGTAACATTTCATATTTTTTTAACCACTTGAAGACCAAGCCTTTTCTGGCACTTTTTGTGTACAAGTTTAAAGTAAACTATTAAGAATTGTTGCAATTTTTTATGTCACACAGTATTTGAGCATTGTTTTTTCAAACGCAATTTTTTTGGGAAAAAATACACTTTAATGAATATAAAAAAATATGAAAGATGATGTTATGTCAAGTAAATAGATACCTAACATGTCACGCTCGTGGAAAAGCAACGAACTACGGTACTTAAAAATCTCCATAGGCTACACTTTAAAACAGGTTTTACAGGTTACATGTTTAGAGTTACAGAGGAGATCTAGTGCCAGAATTATTGCTCTCTCTCGCGGTGATGCACAACATGTGTGATGCAAACACCGTTTACATATGTGTGTACAACCTACGTATGCATTCGCTTCTCCGCATGAGCACAGAGGGATGTGGGAGCTTTAATTTCTTTTTTTTTTATTATTCCTATTACAAGAAAAGTAAACATCGCTTGTAATAGAAATAAGGATGACAGATAGATTTGGGGTCAAAAAGCAAAAGATCAAAAAAAAAAAGATATTTTGCTTTAAAAAAAAAAACTTGTTTACTTCCAGCCTGGACCAGAAGTGAGGTCATGCCATCGCTCCGGTCCTCCAAGGTCATAGAGGATCTACTCTTTGATCACCTATGGGAGCAGCTGGCCTCACCATCGGATCATTTCTCTGGCAAAACCAGCGGAAACCGTAAGCCTGAGAGACACCGGCCGCTTCTAAAAGTATTCCAGGGGTTCATGAGCTGCTCGGAGCACTTTCATGAGAAAGCTGGTCACCGGGTGAAAAAAACAATACCGAGGTTATGGCTTATATCTTCAGCCATAATCCCGGTAAAAAACTTCAATGCCGCAACTGTATTATACGTATTGCGGACTTTAAGTGATTAATTGAACTCTGGAACTAACACATTTACTTTGTTTTTTTAATCTCTACCCACAGCCCCATACGTTGACCTAATCCAAATAATTTTTATTGCTGACAAAACACTTTCAATATAAGGTATAAAGCAGCCTTTTATACCCATTCAGGTGTAATTCATGTCATGTTTTTTACCTGCTCAGACTCCTCGCTCTGTCTGCAGTAGGAGCTGCCTCCCTGGATACAGGAAAGTCCCCCAGGAAGGGCGGCAGAGGTGTTGCTATCACTGTGTGCCCTGTACAAAGGATGAGATCTCCAACCAGACCGGTCAGTGATATGTGCAGATGATCTCATTTTGCTCTACTGGAGAGATTATATTACCAGAGGGAAAATGTTGGAGTCTTAGGTCATATTTGCTGTATTAATACGTTTTCTTGTGTGTCCAGCAGGCCATTGTAGGACAGTCAGTAAGTAGCATGTAGTGGCAGGGCGGTCAGTGTGCAGTATGTGGTGTAAAAACTAAAAGTTGCTACGCTAATATGTAGTGGCAGGGCAGTCAGTCAGCAGTATGTAATGACAGAATGGGGGGGAATTTGACCCCCTGTACCCTGCCATATTGACTCCTATCCTCCATCCTGCTGACCCCTGTACCCTGCCCTATTGACTCTTGTTTTCCGTCCTGCTGACCCCTGTACCCTGCCCTATTGACTCCTGTTTTCCGTCCTGCGGACCCCTGTACCCTGCCCTATTGACTCCTGTCCTCCGTCCTGCTGACCTTTGTACCCTGCCCTATTGACTTCTATACTCCATCCTGTTGACCCCTGTACCCTGCCCTGTTGATTTCTGTCCTCTGTCCTGCTGACCACTGTACCCTGCCCTATTGACTCTTGTTCTCCGTCCTGCTGACCCCTGTACCCTGCCCTACTGACTCCTGTCCTCCATCCTGCTGACCCCTGAACCCTGCCCTATTGACTCTTATCCTCCATCCTGCTGACCCCTGTACCCTGCCTTATTGACTCGTGTCCTCCGTCCTGCTGACCCCTGTACCATGCCCTATTGACTCCTCTCCTCTGTCCTGCTGACCCCTGTACCCTGCCCTATTGAGGAAGAGGGAGAGACACAGGAAGCGCCAACCTGAGTGTAGTATATAAGGTACGATTTATTAGCAAAGTAAGTAATGCACTTACAGGAAATAGCTTAAAAACAGGCTCATCTGTAAATGGTGGTGTCTGCAGGTGTAGATTGGCATCCAAAACGAGCATCCATGGATCTGGCAGATGACTGGGGGAGCCTCAATCCATCCTGTGACCAACAGGAAGTTGGTCTGGGCCACCGTGGAGCGCAGGGAGATGACATTACCAGGAAAGAGAGAGACACCAGGGGAGAAACAACTGAATAAAAGAGGCTATGTGCTCAGAGCATCAGCTCCTTCTACAGGCCTAGGGGGGAAATGCTGGAATAGTGGTATTTATATGTCTGGGCTGGTCATAGGACAACAGGCTCTAGCACATCTAATGGTCATGTGATCGCTAATTGGCCAGACACTGAATATTAAAACCTACCCAGGGATGTTTAAGAGCATAGAAAAAAGTAAATGTGAGTTTAAATGGAAACTAAATGTCCACATAAGTATCCATAAATAAAAAACAGAAGGGAAATAGAGCCTGCAAAGTTCATTTCATAAAGACACACATATATATATACATATATATATACATATATATATATATATATATATATATATATATATATATATATATATATATATATACCGTATATACGTATAAGTCAAATTTTTCAGCACATTTTTTTGTGCTGAAAGTGCCCCCCTCGACTTATACTCGAGTCAAGCACTTTTCTGCAGCAAAAAATTTAATTTTCCGAACCGACTTTGGGGCCCCGTATCTCAGGGCCACTTGGTACTAGGAACCCCAAATTTGGTGTGCAAAACCTAGTGGAACTGGTACCACAACATATCCAAAGCTAAAGTTCCTAGCACTAAGTGGCCCCGAGATACGGGGCCCCAAAATCGGTTCAGAAAATGTCATTCTCTGCTGCAGAAAAGTGCTTGACATTTTCTGAACCGACTTTGGGGCCCCATATCTCAGGGCCACTTAGTGCTAGGAACCCCAAATTTGGTGTGCTAACACAGTTGAACTGGTTCCATAACATATCCAAAGCTGGGATACGGGGCCCCAAAACCGGTTCGGAAAATGTCATTCTCTGCTGCAGAAAAGTGCTTGACATTTTCTGAACTGATATTTGGGGCCCTGTATCTTGGGGCCACTTGGTGCTAAAAACACCAGCTTTGGAAATTTTATGGTGCTAGTTCCACTGGGTTTGCACACCAAATTTGGGGTTCTTAGCACTAAGTGGCCCCGAGATACGGGGCCCCAAATTCGGTCAACTGTGTCCATCTGCAGCAATGTCGTTTCGGGACCCTTTGGGTTCAGAGACCCCAAATTTTGGCTGCAGCTAGGGGGCATTTAGGAACCCTTAACTACAGAGTTTGAAGTTCATTGGACCTATGGCTGCAAATGGGCACAGTGAGGCATGAAAATGGGCACTGTGATGCTGCAAATGGGCATTGTTGACCCTCTTTTCCACTTACAGTAGCTGTGCATTTCTCACCCTCGTCTTATACTCGGGTCAATAAGTTTTTCCCATTTTTTTGTGGTAAATTAGGGCCTCGACTTATACTCGGAATGACTTATACTCGAGTATATACGGTATATAAGTTTTCACAAGATAATTAAAAAATCATAAAAGACATCATTAGACAAATGATAATTAGGCAATTGACAATGCCATATATGCGCATACATACATATATGAACACAAATATGCACACATATATATACATATGTACAAGCATGCACACATATGCAAAACAATAATAATGGCCATCATAACTACAATAAAACATGTATAAAGAAATGGTATTTTGGGGATATAGTGTATACATATAATACAATAATAGTAGTATAATAATAGTAATACTGATAATAATAATAATAATACCCACATGTAAAACACATAAATAGCCAGCCACAGGTCTGATAGAACATTATCCTTGACATTGCCCTATTGACTCCTGTCCTCCATCCTGCTGACCCCTATACACTGCCCTATTGACTCCTGTCCTCCGTCCTGCTGACCCCTGTACCCTGCCTTGCTGATTCCTGTCCTCTGCTCTTGTGACCTTCCTTATCTGCTATACTGACCTCTGAGCCCTGCCCTGCTTACCCCTGTATAGGTGCAACAAGGAAGCCCAGGTTTTGTTTAACCATACCCCCTAAGTCCCTCCCACTGTTAACAGTTTGGCCACACCCACATTTTGCAGATCCTTTCCATCTGGTGTCCCTTATTCTGAGCCTCAAAAGTTGTGAGGTGTGCCACCTAATCCTCTCACTCACCCCCTAAATTGTCATCTGTCCAATTCATAATTTTCATTGACTCTGCTGAGATCATCAATATCCTCCAGCAGATGGTGTTGTCACACTGCGTGCACATTCCTTGACCCAGGTCAATATTAAGGCCACAGCTTGCCCTTTAAATTCTCAGTGATAGACAGATCATTCGTTATTCTCATCTTCACTTCCACAGGAGGTCTGGGGGTGCTTTTACTATCAATCCACCTCCATAAACTGCAGCAGGAGGCTATGCGATAACATTCCCCCAGGAGGTAAATTTTTATTTGGGACTTTCTGTTATAAACACCCTGCTATGTGATCCTGTTCAACTGGTTTTGGTTGTCTGATATCAAAAATGTTGTACAGTCCAACTTTAGCACATTCCCAATGTATCTGGTGTGAACAAACCCTTACTTAGGGATTCTCACCAGATTCTAGTTGATGACTGGAAGGCACCTGGGGGTGGAATTCTGTGCTCTCTTGGTGTGTGAACCTTCTGTTAGTAGCACCTCCATAGTCTGCATATATTAAACAGAAAAATGATGCTTTGGGCCACTTTGCATTTCACTAATACTGAATTCCAAGTAATTTACCCTGCTCTGCTAAACCGGAGTAAATTGTTTTTCATATATTACGGTAAATTTACAATATCATTCATATAGAAAGAATCTTGTTCACATGTATATTTAAGAAACAATAAAAAATATATTAAACAGACAGCATAGCTATTCCTTATAATTCTCTTTTGCATCTCTACAGATATGGAAAACTGTTTAAAATGTCCAGAAGACCGGTGGCCAAATGAAAGAAGAGATACTTGCATCCCCAAAGCAATTGATTACCTGTCTTATGGCGATACACTGGGGGTTTTCATTCTTATTATTGCTCTGTTATTCTGCTTTGCATCAGTTGTAGTGCTTTTTATATTTATCAAGCACAGAGCCACTGCAATAGTAAAAGCCAATAACCGGACCCTCTGCTTCACCCTTCTACTGTCACTGGCCTTGTCCTTTCTATGTCCTCTGTTGTTCATAGGACGTCCAACCAAGATCTCCTGCCTCCTCCGACAAGTGGCTTTTGGAAACATTTTTACAATTACTGTTTCTTCAGTTTTGGCTAGAGCAATCACTGTTATTCTTGCCTTTAGAGCCACCAAACCAGACATGACATTAGGCAGATGGTTGGGAAAACATTTGTCAATGTCTCTTCTGGCTATCTTCTCTTTTGGGGAGCTTGTGATCTGTGTCTTCTGGTTGGTCTTCTCTCCACCATTCCCAGATTATGACACCCAAGCAGAGTTGGGGAAGATGATATTACAGTGTAATGAGGGCTCTGTCACTGCTTTCTACATTGTGATTGGCTACATTGGATGTTTGGCTCTGTTCAGCTTTATTGTAGCATTTCTAGCTAGGAAACTTCCAGACATGTTCAATGAAGCTCAGTACATCACATTCAGCATGCTGGTTGTCTGCAGTGTTTGGATCTCCTTCATCCCAGCCTACCTCAGCACCAAAGGGAAATACATGTTGGCTGTGGAAATTTTCGCCATCTTGTCCTCCAGTGCTGGACTACTGGGCTGCATCTTCATTCCTAAATGTTACATCATTCTGATTAGACCGGAGCTGAATGTGAAACCTTCTTTAATAATAGAAAGGAAAACAAATTTCAAATTATAATTATGTAATAATTTTTTCAGATGTATTTAACCACTTGCCGACCGCCGCACACAGATGTACGTCGACAGAGCGGCACGGGCAGGCATAAGGGCTTACCTGTACGTCCCTGCCTGCCCGCGGGTGGGGGGTCCGATCGGACCCCCCCCCGGTGCCTGCGGCGGTCGACAAATGTCCCCCGGCGATCGGTGGTGAGGGGGAGGCCATCTATTCGTGGCCCCCCCCTCGCGATCGCTCCCAGCCAATGGGATCATTTCCCTGCCTCTGTATTGTACACAGAGGCAGAGGAAATGATGTCATCTCTCCTCGGCTCGGTATTTTCCGTTCCGGGCCGAGGAGAGAAGACTGCAATGTGAGTGCACAACACACACACACACAGTAGAACATGCCAGGCACACATTACACCCCGATCCCCCCCCGATCGCCCCCCGATCCCCCCCAATCACCCCCCCCCCTGTCACAAACTGACACCAAGCAGGTTTTTTTTTTTTTTTCTGATTACTGTATTGGTGTCAGTTTGTGACAGTTAGTGTGTTAGGGTAGTGAATGTTAGGCCCCCTTTAGGTCTAGGATACCCTCCTAACCCCCCCTAATAAAGTTTTAACCCCTTGATCACCCCCCGTCACCAGTGTTGCTAAGCGATCATTTTTCTGATCGCTGTATTAGTGTCGCTAGTGACGCTAGTTAGGGACATAAATATTTAGGTTCGCCGTCAGCATTTTATAGCGACAGGGACCCCCATATACTACCTAATAAATGTTTTAACCCCTTGATTGCCCCCTAGTTAACCCTTTCACCACTGATCACCGTATAACTGTTACGGGTGACGCTGGTTAGTTCGTTTATTTTTTATAGTGTCAGGGCACCCGCCGTTTATTACCGAATAAAGGTTTAGCCCCCTGATCGCCCGGCGGTGATATGCGTCGCCCCAGGCAGCGTCAGATTAGCGCCAGTACCGCTAACACCCACGCACGCAGAATACGCCTCCCTTAGTGGTATAGTATCTGAACGGATCAATATCTGATCCGATCAGATCTATACTAGCGTCCCCAGCAGTTTAGGGTTCCCGAAAACGCAGTGTTAGCGGGATCAGCCCAGATACCTGCTAGCACCTGCGTTTTGCCCCTCCGCCCGGCCCAGCACAGCCCACCCAAGTGCAGTATCGATCGATCACTGTCACTTACAAAACACTAAACGCATAACTGCAGCGTTCGCATAGTCAGGCCTGATCCCTGCGATCGCTAACAGTTTTTTTGGTAGCGTTTTGGTGAACTGGCAAGCACCAGCTCCAGGCAGCGTCAGGTTAGCGCCAGTAGCGCTAACACCCACGCACGCACCGTACACCTCCCTTAGTGGTATAGTATCTGAACGGATCAATATCTGATTCGATCAGATCTATACTAGCGTCCCCAGCAGTTTAGGGTTCCCAAACACGCAGTGTTAGCGGGATCAGCCCAGATACCTGCTAGCACCTGCGTTTTGCCCCTCCGCCCGGCCCAGCCCACCCAAGTGCAGTATCGATCGATCACTGTCACTTACAAAACACTAAACACATAACTGCAGCGTTCGCAGAGTCAGGCCTGATCCCTGCGATCGCTAACAGTTTTTTTTGGTAGCGTTTTGGTGAACTGGCAAGCGCCAGCGGCCTAGTACACCCCGGTCGTAGTCAGACCAGCACTGCAGTAACACTTGGTGACGTGGCGAGTCCCATAAGTGCAGTTCAAGCTGGCGAGGTGGCAAGCACAAGTAGTGTCCCGCTGCCACCAAAAAGACAAACACAGGCCCGTCGTGCCCATAATGCCCTTCCTGCTGCATTCGCCGATCCTAATTGGGAACCCACCGCTTCTGCAGCGCCCGTACTTCCCCCATTCACATCCCCAACCAAATGCAGTCGGCTGCATGAGAGGCATTTTCTTTATGTCCTCCCGAGTACCCCTACCCAACGAACCCCCCCAAAAAAGATGTTGTGTCTGCAGCAAGCGCGGATATAGACGTGACACCCGCTATTATTGTCCCTCCTGTCCTGACAATCCTGGTCTTTGCATTGGTGAATGTTTTGAACGCTACTATGCACTAGTTGAGTATTAGCGTAGGGTACAGCATTGCACAGACTAGACACACTTTCACAGAGTCTCCCAAGATGCCATCGCATTTTGAGAGACCCGAACCTGGAACCGGTTACAGTTATAAAAGTTAGTTACAAAAAAAAAAAAACACATACAAAAATATAAAAAAAAAAAAAATAGTTGTCGTTTTATTGTTCTTTCTCTCTCTATTCTCTCTCTATTGTTCTGCTCTTTTTTACTGTATTCTATTCTGCAATGTTTTATTGTTATTATGTTTTATCATGTTTGTTTTTCAGGTATGCAATTTTTTATACTTTACCGTTTACTGTGCTTTATTGTTAACCATTTTTTTGTCTTCAGGTACGCCATTCACGACTTTGAGTGGTTATACCAGAATGATGCCTGCAGGTTTAGGTATCATCTTGGTATCATTCTTTTCAGCCAGCGGTCGGCTTTCATGTAAAAGAAATCCTAGCAGCTAATTAGCCTCTAGACTGCTTTTACAAGCAGTGGGAGGGAATGCCCCCCCCCAACGTCTTCCGTGTTTTTCTCTGGCTCTCCTGTCTCAACAGGGAACCTGAAAATGCAGCCGGTGATTCAGCCAGCTGACCATAGAGCTGATCAGAGACCAGAGTGGCTCCAAACATCTCTATGGCCTAAGAAACCGGAAGCTACGAGCATTTTATGACTTAGATTTCGCCGGATGTAAACAGCGCCATTGGGAAATTGGGAAAGCATTTTATCACACCGATCTTGGTGTGGTCAGATGCTTTGAGGGCAGAGGAAAAATCTAGGGTCTAATAGACCCCAATTTTTGCAAAAAAGAGTACCTGTCACTACCTATTGCTATGATAGGGGATATTTACATTCCCTGAGATAACAATAAAAATGATTTAAAAAAAAAATGAAAGGAACAGTTTAAAAATAAGATAAAAAAATAATAATAATAAAGAAAAAAAAAAAAAAAAAAAGCACCCCTGTCCCCCCTGCTCACGCGCTAAGGCGAACGCAAGCGTCGGTCTAGCGTCAAATGTAAACAGCAATTGCACCATGCATGTGAGGTATCGCCGCGAAGGTCAGATCGAGGGCAGTAAGTTTAGCAGTAGACCTCCTCTGTAAATCTAAAGTGGTAACCTGTAAAGGCTTTTAAAGGCTTTTAAAAATGTATTTAGTTTGTCGCCACTGCACGTTTGTGCGCAATTTTAAAGCATGTCATGTTTGGTATCCATGTACTCGGCCTAAGATCATCTTTTTTATTTCATCAAACATTTGGGCAATATAGTGTGTTTTAGTGCATTAAAATGTAAAAAAGTGTGTTTTTTCCCCAAAAAATGCGTTTGAAAAATCGCTGCGCAAATACTGTATGAAAAAAAAAAATGAAACACCCACCATTTTAATCTGTAGGGCATTTATATATAATATAATATATAATGTTTGGGGGTTCAAAGTAATTTTCTTGCAAAAAAAAATTATTTTTTTATGTAAACAATAAGTGTCAGAAAGGGCTTTGTCTTCAAGTGGTTAGAAGAGTGGGTGATGTGTGACATAAGCTTCTAGATGTTGTGCATAAAATGCCAGGACAGTTCAAAACCCCCCCAAATGACCTCATTTTGGAAAGTAGACACCCCAAGCTATTTGCTGAGAGTCATGTCAAGTCCATGGAATATTTTATATTGTGACACAAGTTGCGGGAAAGAGACAATTTTTAATTTTTTTTATTTTTTTTTGCGCAAAGTTGTCACTAAATGATATATTGCTCAAACATGCCATGGGAATATGTGAAATTACACCCCAAAATACATTCTGTTGCTTCTCCTGAGTACGGGGATACCACATGTGTGAGACTTTTTGGGAGCCTAGCCGCGTACGGGACCCCGAAAACCAAGCACCGCCTTCAGGCTTTCTAAGGCCGTAAATTTTTGATTTCACTCTTCACTGCCTATCACAGTTTCGGAGGCCATGGAATGCCCAGGTGGCAAAACCCCCCCCCCAAATGACCCCATTTTGGAAAGTAGACACCCCAAGCTATTTGATGAGAGGTATAGTGAGTATTTTGCAGACCTCACTTTTTGTCACAAAGTTTTGAAAATTGAAAAAAGAAAAAAAAAACATTTTTTTTCTCGTCTTTCTTTATTTTCAAAAACAAATGAGAGCTGCAAAATACTCACCATGCCTCTCAGCAAATAGCTTGGGGTGTCTACTTTCCAAAATGGGGTCATTTGGGGGGGGTTTGTGCCACCTGGGCATTCCATGGCCTCCGAAACTGTGATAGGCAGTGAGGAGTAAAATCAAAAATGTACGCCCTTAGAAATCCTGAAGGCAGTGATTGGTTTTCGGGGTCCCGTACGCGGCTAGGCTCCCACAAAGTCCCACACATGTGGTATCCCCATACTCAGGAGAAGCAGCTAAATGTATTTTGGGGTGCAATTCCACATATGCCCATGGCCTGTGTGAGCAATATATCATTTAGTGACAACTTTGTGCAAAAAAAAAAAAAAAAATTTGTCACTTTCCCGCAACTTATGTCAAAATATAAAACATTCCATGGACTCAACATGCCTCAAAGCAAATAGCTTGGGGTGTCTACTTTCCAAAATGGGGTCATTTGGGGGGGGGGTTTTATGTCATCTGGGCATTTTATGGCCTTCAAAACTGTGATAGGTAGTGAGGAGTAAAATCAAAAATGTACGCCCTTAGAAATCCTGAAGGCAGTGATTGGTTTTCGGGGCCCCGTACGCGGCTAGGCTCCCAAAAAGTCCCACACATGTGGTATCCCCGTACTCAGGAGAAGCAGCTAAATGTATTTTGGGGTGCAATTCCACATATGCCCATGGCCTGTGTGAGCAATATATCATTTAGTGACAACTTTTTGTAATTTTTTTGTTGTCATTATTCAATCACTTGGGACAAAAAAAATGAATATTCAATGGGCTCAACATGCCTCTCAGCAAATTCCTTGGGGTGTCTACTTTCCAAAATGGGGTCATTTGTGGGGGTTTTGTACTGCCCTGCCATTTTAGCACCTCAAGAAACGACATAGGCAGTCATAAATTAAAGGCTGTGTAAATTCCAGAAAATGTACCCTAGTTTGTAGACGCTATAACTTTTGCGCAAACCAATAAATATACACTTATTGACATTTTTTTTACCAAAGACATGGGCCTAAATGTATGACTAAAATTGAGTTTATTGGATTTTTTTTAGAACAAAAAGTAGAAAATATCATTTTTTTTCAAAATTTTCGGTCTTTTTCCGTGTATAGCGCAAAAAATAAAAACGGCAGAGGTGATCAAATACCATCAAAAGAAAGCTCTATTTGTGGGAAGAAAAGGACGCAAATTACGTTTGGGTACACCATTGCATGACCGCGCAATTAGCAGTTAAAGCGATGCAGTGCCGAATTGTAAAAAGTGCTCTGGTCAGGAAGGGGGTAAATCCTTCCGGGGCTGAAGTGGTTAAATAAAGCAGTATGGCACACAAACAAAGGCTTACCAATGGAGCTTTATATTCTATACTAAATTACATGTGCGATGGGAGCGGGCCGGGTAAAACCAGAAGTGTTTTTACTGAAAAGTTTCTGCAATGATACAAACACATGACCTTCAGACTGATAGACTGGGTAGCAACTGCTATTGTATTCATACAAAATAATACATATCTATATCTATATTAATAACATTCACATATACTGGAGTAATTTCCTCATAGAAAATAATAATCAATTGTACATACAGTGGGGCAAAAAAGTATTTAGTCAACCACCAATTGTGCAAGTACTCCCACTTAAAAAGATGAGAGAGGCCTGTAATTGTCATCATAGGTATACCTCTACTATGAGAGACAAAATGTGGAAACAAATCCAGACAATCACATTGTCTGATTTTTGAAAGAATTTATTTGCAAAATATGGTGGAAAATAAGTATTTGGTCAATATCAAAAGTTCATCTCAATACTTTGTTATATATCCTTTGTTGGCAATGACAGAGGTCAAACGTTTTCTGTAAGTCTTCACAAGGTTGCCACACACTGTTGCTGGTATGTTGGCCCATTCTTCCATGCAGATCTCCTCTAGAGCAGTGATGTTTTGGGGCTGTCGCTGGGCAACACGGACTTTCAACTCTCGCCAAAGGTTTTCTATGGGGTTGAAATGCGCCCACTTTGTGTACGCATACGGGAGCATATTAAAAACATATGGAAGGGCTTCCCGAAACACAATCTATCACGCCACTTTGATGAGGTACATCACAGGGACCCCACTGGGTTAATATTCTACAGGACTGACCTCATCAAAGATCACTGGCGAGGAGGAAATAAAACCCCTCTAGTATCTCAAAATGAAACAGCTTGTATCTACCGGTTGGGGTCCCTTGCCCCCAAGGGCCTCAACCTGGATATAGACCTCAACTGCTTTATAGCTAATCCTTGATTCTGGTATATTGCATTAGGGTTCCTACTTTAGAGATATGTATATACTTCTGTACCATCCCCCCATATTAACTATATCATTCGGGGTGGTGCCCCTAGTTGGGGAGGGCCCTGTTTTACATACTAGTTAGGGGTGTGTAGAGGGACTCTTTAAGCAGGTGGAGGATCGGATTCCCACCCCACATCCCTCAGGTACTGTCTGGGATGTGGTTTACCCCCCTATCTGAGACCATGGTATTACATTTATCATGGGGTATACAGGAGTGCTGGCCATCTGTGCTGACCATTATACCAATCATGGAGAGCCTTATTTTAGAAGGGTTACTAATATGCTTACCCAGCATGGGTGAGTGGGTGCTCTCAACTCTACCCCCTATGCTGAAGTGTTGGGACTATATAGAGGGCTTACCACCATCCCCCTCTTCATGTAGTGCATGTCTTGTGGGGTGTGTTACAGATTTATCAGCTGGTGTACACAACCAGCAAGGTTCAGGTTTAAAATTTATTTTTAAGCATTTAACTCTCAGATTTTTACAACATTATATGGCCTGCCCTCCTGGTACCCATAGTCAACCCCTCTTGTTTATAGGGTCTGGGTAACCAGCTGATTGCAGGTATGCCAAATAATTGGTGAGCTAGGTTCAATAGGATACTATTTGTATCTGTTGTCCTCTGGATTAGGCAATTTTATTTTTATTTTTATATGTATTTTTATTTTTATGTTTAACTTCATTCTTATTTTTATTTCTATTTTCACTTTATCCTTTAATCTTACTCTGTGCCACTTTTTACACCTCACGGTCCAAAGGGCCTGAGTAATCAGATGATTGTAGCTATGCTAGATGACTATTTAGATTTAGGTTTACTGGGTAATATCTGGATTTGCTCTCTTACTAGGTGATTTTATCCTTAGCCACTAGGGGGACCCTGGAGTAATTAGTATATATACTAATGGTATAAACTTACCTTATACAGGGGGTCCCCTAGTTACAAACATCCGACTTACAAACGACTCCTACTTACAAACGGAGGGAGACAACAGGAAGTAAAAGGAAATCTACCCCTAGGAAGGGAAATTCACTCCTGTAAGAGCTATTATGGGGAAAAAGTACCCCCACTGATGCTTTTATCACCAAGGCTTGTTTCCACAACAATCCAAAATTTTCAAAATCCAATTGTCATTGGGACAGAAAGTGAGGTGAAATCTTCTGAACAGGAGCCCAGACAGCAAAACAAATGTTACAGGGGTGATAACCCTTCCCTATGCTATCCAAAAAGCTTAAAAATAGTTTTTTTGGCTGGAATTCCGACTTACAAACAGATTCAACTTAAGAACAAACCTACAGTCCCTAACTTGTTTGTAACCCGGGGACCCCCTGTATTGTTATATTCACCCTGGTCTCTGTATTAATTTACTTATGTTTATGATTTTTTATGGTGTTATCAAGGGAGAGCGGGTTTAATACTATTCACCTCCACCTGAAACCATATTATATTTTGGGGCGCCCCCGGGATGGGTACCTACTTAACATTGATTTTTATGTGTGGGATTCCTGTTTTCCAGTATTAGCTGGGCGGGTTGGAGTTAAGTGGGAGGGGTTTACAGCCGCTCTCCCTTATAGAATACGTGATGTGCAGTGGGAGGACACCGCTGCTGAAGACGTCTATGATGAAACGCGTACGGCATCACTACGCACATCACGTGACTTTCAGGAAACTGAGCGAGTGGGTGGAACGCAGGTGGAGTGCACACTGTCCACCCATAGCTCGGTCACCTTTTGCTCTGTACCGGCAAGTGCAGCCCCTTATGGGATTAGGTACTACGCTGCATGAACTACATTTTTTTGTCTGTTTGCTTTTATATATTTTTACAATTTTTTAATAAACAAATGTTTTGGAAATACTGCACTATGGGAGCCAATTTCTCTTTTTTATGAGGATTATGAATATTCACATTTACTACAACTCAGATTTCCCAAGGCTGCTCGAGGAACTGCAGAGGCTGACACCAGTGGTTACTTGCCTACCTTAAGGAGTTACATGTGCATTACCCCTGTAGGGGTAGTAGGAGCTGGTGAGTGAGGACCCTTGAGGGGAAGCACGCAAATCACCTGTCAAGATTCTGTGAGCACTAAAGTCACCTGCTACAATTCTTCTAAGCACGAACAGTCACTGTCACTGGGATGAATGCACCTATGTGTTTTTTGTATACGGTGCGAAAAATTGCATCTTGGTGCGATTTTTTAATTTTGATGCAATTTTTTTGTGTTTTTTCTAATTTTTGGTGCGATTCTTTGCATTCTTTTTGGCTTTTGTTTTCTGGGTCTACATACATCCTTCATTTAGGGTTTGGACACTATATGTACTGATATAAGCAGAGGATCACTCTACTGTCATGTAACTCATGTTTGGATTTTATATGCATTGATGAGGGATGAGCCGAACACCCCCCGGTTCGGTTTGCACCAGAACCTGCGAACGGACCGAAAATTCGCACGAACGTTAGAACCCCATTGACGTCTATGGGACTCGAACGTTCAAAATCAAAAGTGCTTATTTTAAAGGCTAATTTTCATGGTATTATCCTAAAAAGGGTTTGGGGACCCGGGTCCTGCCCCAGGGGACATGTATCAATGCAAACAAAAAAAGGAAAGGTGTGGGGCCCACTGGCCCTATATACTCTGAACAGCAGTATACAGGCAGTGCAAACAAGACAGGGACTGTAGGTTTGTTGTTAAGTAGAATCTGTTTGTAATTTTGAACTGAAATTTTGAATTTTTAAATGTGAAGCTCCAGCCCAAAAATCTGTTTTTAAGCTTTTTGGAAAACATAGGGAAGGGTTATCACCCCTGTGACATTTGTTTTGCTGTCTGTGCTCCTCTTCAGAAGATTTCACCTCACTTTTTGTCCCAATGACAATTTTTTTTCGAAAATTTGGGGTTTTTAGTGAAACAAGCATTGGTGATAAAGCATCAGTGGAAAGGAGAAAAGCTTTTCCCATATTAACTCTTACAGGAGAGAATTTCCCTTCCTATGGGGTAGATTTCATCTCACTTCCTGTTGTCTCCTTCCGTTTGCAAGTAGGAGTCATTTGTAAGTTGGATGTTTGAAAGTAGGGGCCTGCCCTATATACTCAGCAGAAATTTGGGCCTTAGGTGTTGTTGTGGCCACAACACTGTAAGCCCTCACAGGGCCCTGCTGTGAAATATTAGATCAAGAATTGTAATTACATGCCCCTGTTGAACAGGGCCAGAAAAATTGGGCCTTTGGTGGTGGTGGTGGTGCTGGTGGCACAACACTGTAAGTCCTCACAGTTACTCTTGGTGGGCGCAGAAACGGGCCCTGCTGTGAAATATTAGATCAAGAATTCTAATTACATGTAATAACAAGTATAGGAGCAATCACTCAGGATTCTCATAAGATCAGATCTACGTTTGCTGATAAATCAGTATCTAAATAAAATGAAAAACTAGAAAATGATAGTCCATATAGCAGACACAGACTGGTAAGTCTATGTAGTGCTGCTGGTGGGGAGATAAAAACGTCCAAAGGAAGCAAGCAGGGCTGCCATCATGGTAGGAGAGAAACCATATTCCTGGGGCTGCAAAATAACAAGTAGAGAGGCGCCTCTGGGTGCAGTCGTTTTTATATAAAAAATACTTTAATAAAAATTAGATAAAATCACATTGTTGCAGATAAAAATGAGCATGGTAACAGAAGTCACGGATGGTGCTCCCGATCCTGTGCCATAGACAGTCTATTTTGTAGATGTAGTCAATGCTCTTCCGGGTGTTGTGAAGCCGGCTTCGGAAGGCGAAAGAACGGCCTCAGAACGAGGCTTGAAACACAGGAGACAGCTGGCTGCAGGGGGGTGACGTCATCAGTAATGGATGCGTTTCCTGGGCATGCGCACTTGGATGTATTGCAAGTCGCGCCCCTTTCTCAACAGACATAGTCTGATTACCATACGGGAAGGTTAAATAGGGGATGAGGGAGAGAAACCAGGGCGGGGAAAAGAAAAAAAGAGAAACAGGAACGAAATGAAAAGTGACTGTGAAGTGCCCGATGCTATTTGACGTGGACAGTGACATTAACTATGCAGAACAAGAGCATATGGGAAATAGGGAGAAAAAACAGAAGAGAGCTTTGGGCATCACTCTTATTAGGTGATGTGTACTGTAACAGAAGAAAATAAATGAGAAATACAGTGAGAAGAAGAGAGTGGGAGAGAGGGGGGGGGGGGGGACATGAACTGACAGGCCACCATTGCGCATGTCTGGGAATCTACATATGAATAACATCTAAATAACTTGGTCTAGTCTTACAAAAAGGTAATATAAAAATACTAATAAAATATATAAAAAATATAAAGGTACACCAACATACAGAAAATTCAGAACAATATGGCTACTAGCACTGGTGACTATGCAAGACATAATAATTAATTAGTTGAACAGTGAAAAAATATATATATTGAAAAAAAAATATATATGGTAAATACATGAGTGGAGTTAGCTGGCATATAGGATATGAAAATTAAAATCATAAATGAAGGGTCTGTAGTGGATGTATAAAAATATGCATAAATTGGGATTGTAAGCGAGGAAAGGAATATAGTACGCCTGAAGAACAGCATCAAGTCAATAAGAATATAAATATATATATATAAATATATATGGTGAATGAAAAGTATAAAGGTAGAAAAATATATATGTATACACATGTATTATGATAAACGACACCTATACATGTACAATATATATGGAGAGGGATGAAGGGACTGGACCTATGGGTGGAGTGATACAGAATCTTACCATATAGTGCAGATTTCTATTCCTTCGTTCTTACCCCCAGGTGAAAGAAGATCTAAATTGTAAATCCAGAGCGTTTCTCGGGCACAACGTTTTTTGAAACGTTCTGCGGCTGGTAGGGATCTGGGAATTTGTTCAATAATCCAAACTTGCAATCCTTCGGTGGATTTTTGGTGAGCTTGGGTGAAGTGTTTGGGCACACTGTGTGCCACTTTCAAAGGATCAATCCCGCCCTCAATGGATCTCCGATGTTCACCGAACCTTGTCCTTAGTGCTCGTATCGTGCGGCCCACATACAGTAGGCGGCAAGGGCAAGTTAGTCAGTAGATCACAAAGTCAGAGGAACAGTTGTAAAAGTCCTTCAACATGTGAGTAACCCCCTTGGTAGTAAATGACTTCTGGCCATGTCGAACAAATTTACATATTTTACACAACGGTTTCTGACACTGGAACATCCCAACTAGTGGGACGAGTACGGGCTTATCAGGGGAGCTGTATCTGGATCGAATTTTACTGGGGGCTATTTTCATTTTGAGGTTGGGGGCTCTACGATATGTGACCTTGGGTCTTTCAGGGATATGGGGTTTCAGCAATGGATCCTGTAGTAATAAGTTCCAATGATCCGCTAGGATTTTTTCCATTTTTTTGAATTGGTAATGAAAGTTGGTGGTAAAGCGTACAGTGTGATGATCTGGGTCACGGGATTGTTTCGGAGGTTTGCCTTTTAGATAATGCTTAAAAGCTTGGTCAGTGAGAGCTGAGGGGTAGTCTTTGTCCTTAAACTTATTTTTAAGCAGGGTACTTTAGTCAACATAGTCACATTCTCTAGTACAGTTCTGTCTAAGTCGACAGAACTGTCCCTTTGGGATATTGTTAATCCATTGCGGGAGGTGGCAGCTGTTATAGTGCAAAAATGAATTTCCCGCAGTCGGTTTAACATAATTTTTAGAGACAATGGTGGAAGTGGCTACATCTGAACCTAACTCCGGGTCAAGGAAGGGTAACGTGTCGGGGCTAGCGACAAAGGTGAAGGATAAGCCATACTGGTTATCATTGCAATAT
The DNA here is from genome assembly GCA_037952835.1 of Lithobates septentrionalis. Lineage (NCBI taxonomy): Eukaryota > Metazoa > Chordata > Amphibia > Anura > Ranidae > Lithobates > Lithobates septentrionalis. The sequence continues at coordinate 1,713,405 of JBBDGP010000530.1, read as the reverse complement.
TTGACAAAATCATCGATCACATCGACGGAGCCATCCCAAATGATGATGATGTCGTGGATGTAACGACCAAAAAACACAATATTGCATGCATATGGGTTATAATGGAGAATATGCAAATTCTCCCAATAGCCCATAGCCAGGTTGGCATAGGAGGGCGCAAAGTTGGCCCTCATGGCTGTTCCCTGTATTTGGACATAAAAATCTCCATCGAACTGAAAATAATTGTGTGTTAAACAATATGAAGTGGCCTCCTAAAGAAATGATGCCTGACGGGGGTTAATAAGAGGATCTTTGGCTAGGAAGTACCCTAGTGCCATTAGGCCAAAGGCGTGAGGAATAGATGTGTACAAAGAGTTCACATCAAGTGAGAGCCATACATAAGTTGGCTCCCACTTGTATGCAGAGAGAAGCTCTAGCAGATGGGTCCCATCTCTGATATAGGACTGCAATTTATGAACAATGGGCTGGAGGAAATGATCAATGTATAAACTAAGACCCGTAGTGACGCTGTCCATGGCAGCCACTATAGGTCTGCAGGGGGGGTTATTAGGCTTTTGTGGACTTTTGGAAGGTGATAGAAGTAAGGGATTTGGTAAAAGTCTTTGAGGAGGAAAGACTTCTCAAATTTGTTAAGAATATCGTTCTGAAAAGCCAAGGAGACCAAAGTGTTGACCTCCTTGGCGAAATCAGAGGTCGGATCTTTGTTAATTTTCTGGTAGGTGGAGGTGTCGGAAAGCAACCTTCTGGCCTCTGTGATATAGTCACTCTTATCCTGTAGGACAATTCCACCACCCTTGTCTGCCGATTTAATAACCAAACTCTCTGCTTCCATCAATAATTTGAGTGCTTTAATCTCTACAGGTGACAAGTTGTGGGTGTTGGTGGCATTAGAAGATTGGCATAGCTTTTGGAAGTCCGAGAATACAACCCTATAGAAACTCTCAATGTATGGGCTTTTGGCCTGTGAGGGGTAGAAGATGGATTTAGGCTTAAAGGTGGTATGAATGATGGGAGGAGAAGTGGCAGTATGTTGACTAAGGAGATGGAGCAATTCATCATCAAGCATTTCATCATCAAGCAAAGGATTCTCCATATCATCAACTGAACTAATATCAAATAAAAATATATCTGATGGAGAAGAGGAAGGTGATGTGGATGGAATAAAATTGGCCTGAATATTCTTTTTCTCTTTTATGTGGTAGTATCGTTTTAAGGTAAGGTTCCGTATACATCTGTTGAGATCCTTAAATAACAGAAAAGGGTTGGGTTTGTTAAGAGGTGCAAAATTGAGGCCTCTACCCAAGAGTGAGGTATCAGCGTTGGATAAATTATGCGAAGATAAATTAAAAATCTTCACAGTTTCCTTATTTTCAGTGCATTGAGATTTGTTTTTACTGCATCCTCCTCTGCAACCTCTCCGGTGAGCTTTCTTTTTCTGGAGGCTGCAAGAGAAGGACTGGGCACCAAAAAAGAAGAAGACAAAATGGGTAGAGGAAGAGGAGAGTCAATATGTTGGCTCGTGCAGGGAAGATTGGGAGTGGAAGAAACAACAACCTCTGTACCTACCGAAGAAGTTTCCGTGGTAAACATAATGGGGGTAGTGATATGATTGGTATTGTCAACTGTAATGGAATTAAGAGTGGAAGATGACAATGACTGTCTATGGATAGAAGTAACAGAGGGATCATGGGGCATAGTAGAGTCATGAATGGATGGTATAGTTGGTTGTCTATTATAAAATTGATTCAAAGCTGAAAGAAGACTGGAATTGGTGGATACATTGTTTGGATGGGTATTTCTTTTATTCCTGTTATTTGGCTGTTTTTTAACCTGAGCAGGAGGATCAGGGTGGCACGGAGCTCTATTGGGCTTCCAATTGTGGTGCCAAGTGGGTGGGCCCACGGAAAGGCTTATTAAAGGACGTGGGGGATCAGTCTGAATGAGTGGGCGGGAAGGTGAATCAGTAGAGACTTGAGAGAGTGGGAGGACATCTCTCTGTCACAACACCCGGAAGAGCATTGACTACATCTACAACATAGACTGTCAATGCACAGGATCGGGAGTGCCATCCGTGACTTCTGTTACCATGCTCGTTTTTATCTGCAACAATGTGAGTTTAACTCATTTTTATTAAAGTATTTTTTATATAAAAACGACTGCACCCAGAGGCGCCTCTCTACTAGTTGTTTTGCAGCCCCAGGAATATGGTTTCTCTCCTACCATGATGGCAGCTAGGGATGAGTCGAACACCCCCCGGTTCGGTTCGCACCAGAACCTGCGAACGGACCGAAAGTTTGCACGAACGTTAGAACCCCATTGACGTCTATGGGACTCGAACGTTCAAAATCAAAAGTGCTCATTTTTAAAGGCTAATTTGCATGGTATTGTCCTAAAAAGGGTTTGGGGACCCGGGTCTTACCCCAGGGGACATGTATCAATGCAAAAAAACCTTTTAAAAACGGCCGTTTTTTCGGGAGCAGTGATTTTAATGATGCTTTAGGTAAAAAAAAAAAAAGTGAAATATTCCTTTAAATTTTGTACCTGGGGGGTGTCTATAGTATGCCTGTAAAGTGGCACATGTTTCCCATGTTTAGAACAGTCCCTGCACCAAATGTCATTTTTAAAGGAAAAAATCTCATTTAAAACTGCTTGCGGGTTTAATGTAATGTCTGGTCCTGGCAATATGGATGAAAATCAGTGAGACAAACACCATTGGTACCCCCCAGTCCATTACCAGGCCCTTTGGGTCTTGTATGGATATTAAGGGGAACCCCGCACCCAAATTAAAATAAGGAAAGGTGTGGGGCCCCCAGGCCCTATATACTCTGAACAGCAGTATACAGGCGGTGCAAACAAGACAGGGACTGTAGAATTGTTGTTAAGTAGAATCTGTTTGTCATTTTGAACAGGTACATTTTTAACGTGTTTAGCTCCAGCCAAAAAATCTTTTTTAAGCTTTTTGGAAAGCATAGGGAAGGGTTATCACCCCTGTGACATTTGTTTTGCTGTCTTTCCTCCTCTTTAGAAGATTTCACCTCACTTTTTGTCCCAATGACAAATGCTTTTTGAGAATTTGGGTTTTTTTGTGGAACAAGGATTGGAAAGCATCAGTGGAAAGGAGAAATGTTTTTCCCATATTAACTCTTACAGGAGAGAATTTCCCTTCCTAGGGGTAGATTTCATCTCACTTCCTGTTGTCTCCTTCCGTTTGCAAGTAGGGGTCGTTTGTAAGTTAGATGTTTGAAAGTAGGGGCCTGCCCTATATACTCAGCAGAAATTTGGGCCTTAGGTGTTGTTGTGGCCACAACACTGTAAGCCCTCACAGGGCCCTGCTGTAAAATATTAGATCAAGAATTGTAATTACATGCCCCTGTTGAACAGGGGCAGAAAAATTGGGCCTTTGGTGGTGGTGGTGGTGGTGCTGGTGCCACAACACTGCAACCCCTCACAGACACTCTAGTTGGAACGCAAGAACGAGCCCTGCTGCAAAGTATTGCATCAAAGATTGTAATTACACGCCCCTGTTAAACAGGGGCTGAAAAATTGGGCCTTAGGCACTGGTGCTGGTGCCACAACACTGCAACCCCTCACAGACACTCTAGTTGGAACGCAGGAACGAGCCCTGCTGCAAAGTATTGCATCAAAAATTGTAATTACACGCCCCTGTTAAACAGGGGCAGAAAAATTGGGCCTTAGGCACTGGTGCTGGTGCCACAACACTGCAACCCCTCACAGACACTCTAATTGGAACACAGGAACTAGCCCTGCTGCAAAAGAATTCCATCAAAAATTGTAATTACACGCCCCTGTTAAACAGGGGCTGAAAAATTGGGCCTTAGGCACTGGTGGCAGCGCCCAGAACCAAAAATGTTCTTACAAGCTATCAGCATGATCATTGAGGAGGAAGAGGATAATTACTCAGTATAACAGAATAGTCACTCAGCATCAGCATAGGCAGTGTTTGAAGGGATCTGACATTTCAAAAAAATGTATTCGGTTACATCAGCATCAGGTGCTTGGTAGCTGGTGGTGATCCAAGACTGATTAATTTTTATGAAGGTCAGTCGATCGACCGAGTCGGTGGACAGATGCACCATGTGATCGCTTACAAAGCCTCCAGCAGCACTGAATGTGCGTTCCGAAAGAACGCTGGATGCAGGACAGGCCATTAGCTTAATTGCATACTGTGCAAGCTCTGGCCAGTGATCCATCCTCAAGACCCAGTAACCCAGAGGATTTTCGGTGGGAAAGGTGTCCAAGTCAGATCTTGCCCCTAGGTATTCCTGCACCATGTAAAACAGACGCTGGCGATGGTTGCTGGAACCTATCATACCTTAGGGCTGCGGACTAAAAAAATTGTCTGAACACAGACGGCCACCTTCTCCACCGCTCCTTCTTTGACTGACCAAAGCCTCAGCAACACATTGTCCAGAAACAGGAGTTTGTAACCTCCCAGTCTCTGGGAACGCGTTGCACAGACCTTTCTGCAAGGCCTCCCGAAGATGTTTCATCCTCTGCTCCCTCTGTGACGGCAAGATAAGGTCCGCAACCTTACCCTTGTAACGTGGATCAAGGAGGGTTGCCAGCCAGTATTGGTCCTTCTCCTTGATACCACGAATACAAGGATCCTTACGCAGGCTTTGCAGGATCAGGGAGGTCATGCAGCGTAGGATTGCTGAGGCATTCGGTCCGGAGTCCTCTGGGTCACTAAGGACGACATGGTCTGCAGCCACCTCCTCCCTGCCACGTACAAGTCCATGTGTTTCTTGAGACTGATCCCTTAAAGACTGCTGCTGATGCTGAGTGCCAGGCTCCACCTACATACTGACACAATCCTCCTCCTCCTCTTCCTGTGTGATCGGCGGGCACGCAGGAACACTGTCTGGATAAAGGGGGCCTTGAGAGCTAAGGAAGTCCTCCTCTTCCTGCCTCTGTTCTACCTCAAGTGCCCTGTCCATTATTCCACGCAGCGTGTGCTCCAACAGGTGGACAAGGGGGACAGTGTCACTGATGCATGCACTGTCACTGCTCACCATCCTCGTGGCCTCCTCAAATGGTGACAGGACAGTGCATGCATCCCTGATCATGGCTTATTGGCTTGGCGAAAAAAAAACAAGCTCCCCTGACCCTGTCCTGGTGCCATAGTCGCACAGGTACTCATTGATGGCCCTCTGCTGCGTGTGCAGCCACTGCAGCATGGCCAACGTTGAGTTCCACCTGGTGAGCATGTCACAGATTAGGCGGTTCTTGGGCAGGTTAAATTCCTTTTGGAGGTCTGCCAGCCGAGCACTGGCACTATATGACCGGCGGAAATGCACACAGACTTTCCTGGCCTGCCTCAGGACATCCTGTAAGCCCAGGTACCTGCCCAAGAACCGCTGCACCACCAAGTTAAGGACGTGAGCCAAACAGGGCACATGGGTCAGTTGTCCCTGTCGGAGGGCGGAAAGGAGGTTGGTGCCATTGTCGCAAACCACAATTACCCCCTTAAGTTGGCGTGGCGTTAACCACCTCTGAACCTGCCCCTGCAGAGCTGACAGAACCTCTGCCCCAGTGTGGCTCCTGTCCCCCAAGGGCACCAGCTCAAGCACCGCATGGCATCTTTTGATCTGCGTACTTGTGTAGCCCCTTGAACGCCTACAGAGCACCGGTGGTTCCGAGGACAAAGCACAGGAAGAGGCCTTGGAGGAAGAAGAAGAGGAGGTGGTGGAGGAGAGAGATGTGTCACAATCATTAGTAGTGGCATTTTGGATACGTGGTGGCGGAACAACCTCCAACACTACTGCACCTTGTCCTGCATCCTTCCCAGCTGCCAGCAGAGTCACCCAATGTGCCATGAAACTTAAGTAATGTCCCTGTCCATGCCTGCTGGACCATGAGTCAGCGGTAATATGCACCTTACCGCTGACCGCCCTGTCCAGCGACACATGGACATTGCCTTCCACATGCCGGTAGAGAGCCAGAATCGCCTTCCGTGAGAAAAAGTGGCGTTTGGGTACCTGCCACTGAGGAACCCCACATTCCACAAACTCACGGAAGGGGGCAGAGTCTACCAACTGAAAAGGTAGCAGTTGAAGTGCTAGCAATTTTGCCAAGCTAGCATTCAACCGCTTGGCATGTGCATGGCTGGGAGCGAACTTCTTTTGGCGGTGCAGCAGCTGGGGCAGGGAAATTTGCCTGGTACAATCTGACGTCGGAGTACTGAAAGCAGATTGCCCACAAGTACTTGGCTGTGACACACCTAATTATACACCTTCATTCCTCTCAGTGCAGGTCTCAGAGAGGACTGAAGGTATAGTGGGGTTGGAGATCTCAGCTGATGAGGAGCAAGGAGAGGTCCTCTTTGTTCTTTGATGTGGGTCTTTTAGATACGCTTGCCAATGAACTGGCAGGTCAACATATGTCTGGTCAAGCATGTGGTGCCCAAGCGGGAGATGTTTTGGCCATGCGAGATACGCTTGAGACATATGTTGCAAATAGCAGCGCTGCAATCTGATGCACTCGTCTCAAAAAAGGCCCACACCAAAGAACTTTTGGAATAACGTGCAGAGACAGCAGCGCCCTGCACATGCGGAGCTTTGTGGTGTGATGCAGTCAGTGTGCTGCCCTTAGGCTGGCCCCTGGAGGGCATCCTGCCTCGTTGGTGATGTGCCTCCTCCTCCTCTCTCCTATCAGGCACCCATCTTGAGTCAGTGACCTCATCATCCCCTCCCTCCTCATCACTGGAGCAAACCTGGCAGTATGCTGCAGCAGGGGGAGCATGACTGCCTAATTGCTGTCCTTCTTGGGCACCCCCTCTGTCCGTGCTCACGTTACTGCCTTTATCTAGCTCAGTATCATCATCAGAGCCTTCTAAACGCTGGGCATCCTCCTGGAGCATTTACCCAACACTGGGGTCAAACAGTTCGATGGGACTCCTCAGGAGGACATGGTGGGGCTAGGGAAGGAGTCACTGATGCCATTGAGCCGAGGGAAAGGCCGCGTTGGCAGCTGCTTTGCCAGACAAAGTACCCTGAGCATGGGTGAGAGAGGATGAGGAGGATGAGGACGGCTTGGTCATCCACTCAACCAAGTCCTCCGCATGTTGCGGCTCAACACGGCCAGCTGCCGGAAAAAAGGCCAAGCGTGTCCCACGGCCACGTGCTGATGAGGATGCACCGTCTCCACGACCAGCACTGTTGCCTCTAGACACAGAGCCTGCTTGCCCTCTTTTATTTGCTTGTGACTGTCTGCCTCTCCTTGTTGGCCTTCCAGACATACTAATGGCCTGTAGCTGCACTAAGCTGGGATATATATATATATATATATATATATATATATATATATATATATATATATATATACACTACCGTTCAAAAGTTTGGGGTCACATTGAAATGTCCTTATTTTTGAAGGAAAAGCACTGTACTTTTAAATGAAGCTAACTTTAAACTAGTCCTAACTTTAAACAAATATACTCTATACATTGCTAATGTGGTAAATGACTATTCTAACTGCAAATGTCTAGTTTTTGGTGCAATATCTACATAGGTGTATAGAGGCCCATTTCCAGCAACTATCACTCCAGTGTTCTAATGGTACAATGTGTTTGCTCATTGGCTCAGAAGGCTAATTGATGATTAGCAAACCCTTGTGCAATCATGTTCACACATCTAAAAACAGTCTAGCTCCTTCCAGAAGCTACAAAACTGACCTTCCTGTGAGCAGATTGAGTTTCTGGAGCATCACATTTGTGGGGTCAATTAAACGCTCAAAATGGCCAGAAAAAGAGAACTTTCATCTGAAACTCGACAGTCTATTCTTGTTCTTAGAAATGAAGGCTATTCCATGCGAGAAATTGCAAAGAAATTGAAGATTTCCTACAACGGTGTGTACTACTCCCTTCAGAGGACAGCACAAACAGGCTCTAACCAGAGTAGAAAAAGAAGTGGGAGGCCGCGTTGCACAACTAAGCAAGAAGATAAGCACATTAGAGTCTCTAGTTTGAGAAACAGACGCCTCACAGGTCCCCAACTGGCATCTTCATTAAATAGTACCCGCAAAACACCAGTGTCAACATCTACAGTGAAGAGGCGGCTGCGGGATTTTGGGCTTCAGGGCAGAGTGGCAAAGAAAAAGCCATATCTGAGACTGGCCAATAAAAGAAAAAGATTAAGATGGGCAAAAGAACACAGACATTGGACAGAGGAAGACTGGAAAAAAGTGTTGTGGACAGATGCCAAAGGTGTGCAATGCTGTAATTGCTGCAAAAGGAGGATTCTTTGATGAAAGCAAAGTTTGATGTAAAAACAATGTTATTTCAAATACAAATCATTATTTCTAACCTTGTCAATGTCTTGACTCTATTTTCTATTAATTTCACAACGTATGGTGGTGAATAAGTGTGACTTTTCATGGAAAACACAAAATTGTTTGGGTGACCCCAAACTTTTGAACGGTAGTGTATATATATACTGATACTGCAGCTAGCAAAATCAACTACAGGTAGCTTTAGCTGAACACTGTGCAGAGGTCGCACTACACTAACGAGTAAATAATTTAGCTGCCTGCGGTAGTGATAGGATCAGGAAAATGCCACCAACCTTCTACAGGTAGCTTTAGCTGAACACTGTGCAGAGGTCGCACTACACTAGCTTGTAAATAATTTAGCTGCCTGCGGTAGTGATAGGATCAGGAAAACACCACCAACCTTGTACAGGTAGCTTTAGCTGAACACTGTGCAGAGGTCACACTACACTAACTTGTAGCTTATTTAGCTGCCTGAGGTAGTGATAGGATCAGGAAAACACCACCAACCTTCTACAGGTAGCTTTAGCTGAACACTGTTCAGAGGACACACTACACTAACTTGTAGCTTTAGCTGAACACTGTGCAGAGGTCGCACTAAACTAACTTGTAGTTTTAGCTGAACACTGTGAAGAGGACGCACTACACTAACTTGTAGCTTTAGCTGAACATTGTGAGGAGGATGCACTACACTAACTTGTAGGTTTAGCTGAACACTGTGCAGAGGTCTCCCTACACTAACTTGCAGCTTTAGCTGAACACTGTGAGGAGGATGCACTACACTAACTTGTAGCTTTAGCTGAACACTGTGCAGAGGTCGCACTACACTAACTTGTAGTTTTAGCTGAACACTGTGCGGAGGACGCACTACACTAACTTGTAGCTTTAGCTGAACACTGTGCAGAGGTCGCACTACACTAACTTGTAGTTTTAGCTGAACACTGTGAGGAGGACGCACTACACTAAGTTGTAGCTTTAGCTGAACACTGTGAGGAGGACGCACTACACTAACTTGTAGCTTTAGCTGAACACTGTGCAGAGGTCACACTAAACTAACTTGTAGCTTTAGCTGAACACTGTGAGGAGGACGCACTATCCTAACTTGTAGCTTTAGCTGAACACTGTGCACTACACTAACTTGTAACTTTAGCTGAACACTGTGCAGAGGTCGCACTACACTAACTTGTAGTTTTAGCTGAACACTGTAAGGAGGACGCACTACACTAACATGTAGCTTTAGCTGAACACTGTGCAGAGGTCACACTACGCTAACTTGTAGTTTTAGCTGAACACCGTGAGGAGATCGCACTACACTAACTTGTAGTTTTAGCTGAACACTGTAAGGAGGACGCACTACACTAACTTGTAGCTTTAGCTGAACACTGTGCAGAGGTCACACTAAACTAACTTGTAGCTTTAGCTGAACACTGTGAGGAGGACGCACTACCCTAACTTGTAACTTTAGCAGAGAAGGCCACTGTGGGACAGTGCAGCTGGAGAGGTAGTATCGAATTCCTGGAGCCAGGTTTCAGTTATAGCAAATAGATCAAGGGATTTGGAGAGGAAAAGGTCATTGACAGAAACTAGTTTGTTGAAGACTGGCCGGGCATTCCAGAGGGCACATGAAAGAGGGGGGCTGACTTGTGGAATCAGGAGAATTGGGATGAGAAGTTTGAAGTTACGACTACTGTTGGAGGAGGTAGATGGCCGATCTTGGCATTGGGAATTTGGTGTGGGAGGGCCGGGGTTTGGTGCGATGTCCCCAGACATTAGGAGTAGTAGGAGGGTGAGAGTGGTAAGGCGGGAGTGGGATTTATAGGAGGGCAGATGCTGTGGTGGAATGGACGTGGTGATACTGTGTGGGCTTAGAATGAGCAGGAGGTGGTAAGTGGAGTAAATTATTTACACGTTAGTGTAGTGAGACCTCTGCACAGTGTTCAGCTAAAGCTACAAGTTAGTGTAGTGCGTCCTCCTCACAGTTTTCAGCTAAAACTACAAGTTAGTGTAGTGCGACCTCTGCACAGTGTTCAGCTAAAGCTACAAGTTAGTGTAGTGCACAGTGTTCAGCTCCTCACACAGGGGGGGCCGGGATCTTGCGGTCCCCTTGTTAAAGGGGGCTTCCAGATTCCAATAAGCCCCCCACCCGCAGACCCCCACAACCACTGGCCAGGGTTGTGGAATGAGGCCCTTGTCCTCATCAACATGGGGACAAGATGTTTTGGGGGGCTACACCAAAGCACCCTCCCAATGTTGAGGACATGTAGCCTGGTACGGTTCAGGAGGGGGGGGCGCACTCTCGTCCCCCCCTCTTTTCCTGCGGCCTGCCAGGTTGCGTGCTCGGATAAGGGTCTGGTGTGAATTTTTGTTGGGACCCCACGACATTTTTTTAAAAAATTTGGGCACGGGGTTCCCCTTAAAATCCATACCAGACCTGAAGGGTCTGGTATAGATTTTGAGGGGGACCCCATGCCATTTTTTAAAAAAAAATTTGGCCTGGGGTTTCCCTTAATATCCATACCAGACCTGAAGGGCCTGGTATGGAATTTAGGGGGACCCCCACGTCATTTTTTTTTAATTTTGGTTCGGGGTTCCCCTGTGAGGAATTCCCATGCCATTTTTATCAATGAACTTTTATGTGTATTGTCGGTTCATTAATAGCCGCGAGTAGTTTTAAATGACTTTTTTCCCTTTGAAATGTAATTTTGGTGTCAGACTGTTCTAAACACGGGAAACATGCGCCCCTTTACAGGCATACTATAGACACCCCGCAGGTACGAAATTTGAAGGAATATTACACTTTTATTGTTTTACTTTAAGCATTATTAAAATCACTGCTCCCGAAAAAACGGCAGTTTTAAAACTTTTTTTTGCATTGATCCATGTCCCCTGGGGCAGGACCCAGGTCCCCAAACACTTTTTATGACAGTATGTAGTAAAAAAAAAAGCCGCGCTGGAAAAATACATCAAAAAATTATAAAGGAAGCAGCAGTAAACAGTGCGACAACACAGAAAATTCTAAATTAAATTATAAACTGCGCTAGAAGTTCAATAAATTATTTTAGATATGTTGAAATATAATGAAAGTCCAAATTCATCCTCAAAGGAAAGCACTCCGGATCACCAAAACACTTCCATGTACACAAAATTAATTAACAGTCCAACTGAAGAACCCAAACACCGTGGTAGTAAGTTGCCCTTACCGAAACAGCAAGCAATATAGGCGGATGGCTTAAACCCAGCCAGGGCCTTTAAGGTAGAGAGTATTCGGCTCTTTCCAGGCTCAAGTTACCGTTCCCTCAGTTCATATGCACCGGAAAAGAGAGAAAAGCAAGAAAACTGGCCATAGTGTAGTATTTCCATATATCATATGGAGACCTTCAATTGTAACCAACACCCTGATGTGCACATAAACCAAAAGGTGATATTCCCACCACCATAGCTGTAGAGTATGCTTACTAACTCGCAAGCTTTAAAACGCACTAGGAATCAATTGAATGGTCGGCCGGCATAACAAACACAAAGCGGAGCCCGTCCTCGTTATGCCGGCTGGCGTGTTTTACATACTTTTACGCAAATTCATCTTTTAATTGATACGGATCTCCTGGCTGCAGAGGGCGAATAGTTTTTTACCTATCACCATTCAATTGATTCCTAGTGCATTTTAAAGCTTGCGAGTTGGTAAGCATACTCTACAGTAGGGATAAGCCGAACACCCCCCTGTTCGGTTTGCACCAGAACATGCGAACAGGAAAAAAGTTCGCTCGAACATGCGAACACCGTTAAAGTCTATGGGACACGAACATGAATAATCAAAAGTGCTAATTTTAAAGGCTTATATGCAAGTTATTGTCATAAAAAGTGTTTGGGGACCCGGGTCCTGCCCCAGGGGACATGGATCAATGCAAAAAAAAGTTTTAAAAACGGCCGTTTTTTCAGGAGCAGTGATTTTAATAATGCTTAAAGTCAAACAATAAAAGTGTAATATCCCTTTAAATTTCGTACCTGGGGGGTGTCTATAGTATGCCTGTAAAGGGGCGCATGTTTCCCGTGTTTAGAACAGTCTGACAGCAAAATGACATTTCGAAGGAAAAAAACCCATTTAAAACTACCCGCGGCTATTGCATTGCCGACAATACACATAGAAGTTCATTGATAAAAACGGCATGGGGATTCCCCACAATGAAACCCCGAACCAAAATTAAAAAAAAAAAAAATGACGTGGGAGTCCCCCTAAATTCCATACCAGGCCCTTGAGGTCTGGTATGGATATTAAGGGGAACCCCGGCCAAAATGTAAAAAAAAAATGACGTGGGGTTCCCCCTAAATTCCATACCAGACCCTTCAGGTCTGGTATGGATTTTAAGGGGAACCCTGCGCCAAAAAAAAAATAAATGGCGTGGGGTCCCCCCAAAATTCCATACCAGACCCTTATCCGAGCACGCAACCTGGCAGGCCGCAGGAAAAGAGGGGGCGACGAGAGTGCACCCCCCCCTCCTGAACCGTACCAGGCCACATGCCCTCAACATTGGGAGGGTGCTTTTTTTTTTTTGGCGCGGGGTTCCCCTTAAAATCCATACTAGACCTGAAGGGTCTGGTATGGAATTTAGGGGGAACCCCACGTCATTTTTTTTTTTAAATTTTGGCCGGGGTTCCCCTTAATATCCATACCAGACCTGAAGGGCCTGGTATGGAATTTAGGGGGACTCCCACATCATTTTTTTTTTTTTAAATTTTGGTTCGGGGTTTCCCTGTGGGGAATTCCCATGCTGTTTTTATCAATGAACTTCTATGTGTATTGTCGGCAATGCAATAGCCGCGGGTAGTTTTAAATGGGTTTTTTTCCTTTGAAATGTCATTTTGCTGTCAGACTGTTCTAAACACGGGAAACATGCGCCCCTTTACAGGCATACTATAGACACCCCCCAGGTATGAAATTTAAAGGGATATTACACTTTTATTGTTTGACTTGAAGCATTATTAAAATCACTGCTCCTGAAAAAACGGCCGTATTTAAAACTTTTTTTTGCATTGATCCATGTCCCCTGGGGCAGGACCCGGGTCCCCAAACACTTTTTATGACAATAACTTGCATATAAGCCTTTAAAATTAGCACTTTTGATTTCTCCCATAGACTTTTAGGTTCAATATGTTTTCATTATTTGTTTTTCACATTAAGAACAAAAAAGTACAGGATCTAGATCAGGACCCAAACATAGGGTACACCGATCCACAACATAAACATGTAAACATTTATATAGTACAGTTTTACATGCGTGTATGTGAATAGAAAGGATGTTAGTAACAAAAAAGGTTCAGATACGATGCATATTTTGTCATACTGTCTATCCCTCTGGCTCGGAAGCCCCAATGGGATCCTGCTGCTCCAGAGGCCGAGGTGATAGATTTTCCATATGTACCCTTAGAACCGGGGTTGATAGTATTTCGAAATTCTTGGCTGCCTAAATTATATGTTGGCAGCTACAAATATAATTGGCACATAAAATGATTATCGAAGAAAGAAAGGATACAGAAATAGAGGAGTTAAAGAGTAATAGACAGGAGAAAAGGGATGATGAGAAAAGGGGGAACCCCGAGGAGGGGAGTGAGTAGGGGGGGGGTAGAGGCAGCGGACCACACCTAACTGTTTGTGTAATAATGACACAAAGGTTAAGAGGGGAAGTAGAAAACCTCCGTGTTTTTTTTTTTTTTTTTTTTATGTTGTATTTAAAGGTGAAAGTCTATTCCTTAATTTGTCTGAAGTAGAGTAATGCCTCCAGATACTCCAGATGAACGAAAACTTTGCTTCTTTTTCTATGGATTTAGCCTGCATCTCCTCCATGAGCATAATATCATTTATTTCAGCTACCCATTCGATGAGGGATGGAGGAGAGGCAGTTTTCCAATGTCTAGGAATTAGTTGTCTCGCCGCGCTCAGAAAGAATTTGAGCAGACTGTGTTTTTGGGATTTGAGGGTCCCTGGAAGAACGGAGAGAAGCGCTATGGTGGGGGAAGGTGTGAGAGATTTGTCATAGATCTCATTATAAATTTGAAAAATTTGTGTCCAAAAAGGCCGAATCACATCACATTCCCACCAGATATGCTTATATGAGCCTGTTGCGGAGTTACATCTCCAGCATACGTCGGATGCAGATGGGAACATAGTCCTGAGAGTAGTCGGGACCCGGTACCACCTTGATATTAATTTATAATTTTTTTCCTGAGTGTAACTCGAGATAGATGATTTATGGGTAAAAAGGAAAGCTTTACCCCACTCCGCCTCTGTTATGTCTTTTCCCAGCTCCTCTGACCATGCAGTGGTGTATTTAGGAAGGCTGTTATGAGTGTAATCTATTGACAGCTTATACACCAGTGATAGAGTGTGGCGAGGCGTCTCTGTGTAAGTGGTTAGTTGTTCGAATCCGGTCAGGGGCCTGTGTATGAGATTGGAGGCATGAAGTTTTTTGGAGTAAGAGGTTAAATGTAAACGAGTAAGCCATGTCACCTTAGAGGTGGCTGTGCTGTGGGGGGTCATGAAGGTACCCGTCTCCGGGTCTACAAATTGTTGTGCTGTAGGCCAGGGATCTCTCAAGTAACCTCCCAGATTGTGTACAAGGCTACCTTCTGGAAGTGCTGGGTTGTCAAATAAGGGAGTGAGGGGACTCGGTTCAGTAGATAGTGAGTATGTCTCTCTTTTCCGGTACCATACCGCCAAGGCGTCTCTGGTGAGGGGGGATAAGCTAGCAATGGATTTATATGTTTTGTCAGCTCCCCAGAGAAGTGCTCTGAGGTCGTCCGATGACATGTCCTGTTCTATCAAGGTTGAAGCTTTGATCAGGGGACGAGGGAACCACTCCAGAACTCGGGAGATTACAGCTCCCATAGACTTTTAAAGGGTGTTCTGCGGCATTCGAATTTGCCGCGAACACCCCAAATTGTTCACTGTTCGGCGAACTTGCGAACAGCCAATGTTCGAGTCGAACATGAGTTCGACTCCAACTCGAAGCTCATCCCTACTCTACAGCTACGGTGGTGGGAATATCACCTTTTGGTTTATGTGCACATCAGGGTGTTGGTTACAATTGAAGGTCTCCACATGATATACGGAAATACTACACTATGGCCAGTTTTCTTGCTTTTCTCTCTTTTCCAGTGCATATGAACTGAGAGAACGGTAACCTGAGCCTGGAAAGAGCCGAATACTCTCTACCTTAAAGGCCCTGGCTGGGTTTAAGCCATCCGCCTATATTGCTTGCTGTTTCGGTAAGGGCAACTTACTACCACGGTGTTTGGGTTCTTTAGTTGGACTGTTAATTAATTTTGTGTACATGGAAGTGCTTTGGTGATCCGGAATGCTTTCCTTTGAGGATGAATTTGGACTTTCAATATATTTCAACATATCTAAAATAATTTATTGAACTTCTAGCGCAGTTTATAATTTAATTTTTATGACAGTAACTTGCATATAAGCCTTTAAAATTAGCACTTTTGATTATTCATGTTCGTGTCCCATAGACTTTAACGGTGTTCGCGTGTTCGAACAAATTTTTTGTCTGTTCGCAAGTTTTGGTGCGAACCGAACAGGGGGGTGTTCGGCTCATCCCTAGTCTAAACACACAAATCCCGATTTTGTCAGGGGAGAGGAGACAAGATCATGTCTTCCTACTGAGTAGAAACAATGATCTGTCTCCTCCTCTAGTCACTCACATTCCTCCACAGTTAGAACACACAGTGAGGGAACACATTTAACCCTTTGATCGCCCCTAGTGTTAACCACTTCCCTGCCAGTGATATTTATACAGTAATCAGTGGCTATTTTTAGCTCTGATCACTGTATAAATGTCAATGGTCGCAAAAAATTGTCAAAAGTGTCCGATCTGTCTGCCGCAAAGTCACATTCCCGATAAAAATCGCAGATCGCCGCCATTACTAGTGAAAAAAATAAAAATGACTTAAATCTATCCCCTATTTTGTAGACGCTATAACTTTTGCGCAAATTAATATACGCTTATTGCAATTTCTTTTACCAAAAATATGTAGAAGAATACATATCAGAATAAACCGATGAAGAAATTTTTATTTTTTGAGGGGATATTTATTATAGCAAAAAGTACAAAATATTATGTTTTTTCAAAATTGTCGCACTTTTTTTTGTTTATAGTGCAAAAAATAAAAAACGCAGAGGTGATCAAATACCACCAAAAGAAAGCTCTATTTGTGGAGAAAAAAGGACATACATTTTGTTTGGGTACAACGTCACACAACCGCACAATTGTCAGTTAAAGCAACACAGTGCCGTTTGGCAAAAAAAATGGCCTGGTCAGGAAGGGGGCAAATCCTTCCGGGGCTGAAGTGGTTAAAACATCTTGCGCTATGAACATCTAATTTGTCTTTGAGCCATGATTTCCAACTAATGGGAGATATGAACAGCAAAAGAGTGCAGATCAGAGACTGAAATCGATCTAAACCCTATGTTGGAGAATTCTCAGGCTGTATAGGCTTTTTGACCATATTCATCTGATGAGTGGTTTGTCTTACCACTCACCAGTAAGATTTCTTTGAACACTTATTTTGAGCACATGGTGTGAAGGGATTTGTTTATGCCCTTTAAAAAGATATTGGACACATTTTGCTTATTCAAATGCTTGAATAGTGAGTATTCTATAATAATAAACACTGTTTACAGGATATTTTTGCATAAATGATGTGAAAATATTTTACATTTTGTTTATTTATATACTGTTTATACACAGTATCTCACAAAAGTGAGTACACCCCTCACATTTTTGTAAATATTTTATTATATCTTTTCATGTGACACACAACACTGAAGAAATGACACTTTGCTACAATGCAAAGTAGTGAGTGTACAGCTTGTAAAACAGTGTCAATTTGCTGTCCCCTCAAAATAACTCAACACACAGCCATTAATGTCAAAACCACTGGCAACAAAAGTAAGTACACCCCTAAGTGAAAATGTCCAACTTGGGCACAAAGTGTCAATATTTTGTGTGGCTACCATTATTTTCCAGCACTGCCTTAACCCTCTTGGGCATGGAGTTCACCAGAGCTTCACAGGTTGCCACTGGAGTCCTCTTCCACTGCTCCATGACGTCATCATGTTGCTGGTGGATGTTAGAGACCTTGCACTTCTCTACCTTCCATTTGAGGATGCCCCACAGATGCTCAATAGCTTTTAGGTCTGGAGACATGCTTGGCCAGTCCATCACCTTTACCCTCAGCTTTGTTAGCAAGGAAGTGGTCATCTTGGAGGTGTGTTTGGGGTCCTTATGATGTTGGAATACAGCTCTACGGCCCAGTCTCCAAAGGGAGGGGATCCTGCTCTGCCTCAGTATGTCACAGTACATGTTGGCATTCATGGTTCCCTCAATGAACTGTAGCTCCCCAGTGCTGGCAGCACTCATGCAGCTGCAGACCATGACACTCCCACCACCATGCTTGACTTTGTACTCCTTGTCTTTGTACTCCTCATCTGGTTGCCGCCACACGCTTGACACCATCTGAACTAAATAAGTTTATCTTGGTCTCATCAGACCACAGGACATGGTTCCAGTAATCCATGTTCTTAGTCTGCTTGTCTTCAGCAAACTGTTTGTGGGCTTTCTTGTGCATCATCTTTAGAAGAGGCTTCCTTCTGGGATGACAGCCATGCAGACTAATTTGATGCAGTGTGTGACGTATGGTCTGAGCACTGAGAGGCTGACCCCCCCACCCCTTCCACCTCTACAGCCATGCTGGCAGCACTCATACGTCTATTTCCCAAAGACAACCTCTGGATATGACGCTGAGCACGTGCACTCAACTTCTTTGGTCAACCATGGCGAGGCCGGTTCTGAGTGGAACCTGTCCTGTTAAACGCCTGTATGGTCTTGGCCACCGTGCTGTAGCTCAGTTTCAGGGTCTTGGCAATCTTCTTATAGCCTAGGTCATCTTTATGTAGAGCAACAATTCTTTTTTTCAGATCCTCAGAGAGTTATTTGACATGAGGTGCCATGTTGAATCTCCAGTGACCAGTATGAGAGAGTGAGAGTGATAACACCAAATTGAACACACCTGCTCCCCGTTCACACCTGAGACCTTGTAACACTAATGAGTCACATGACATCAGGGAGGGAAAATGGCTAATATTCACTTAGGGGTGTAATCACTTTTGTTGCCAGCGGTTTAGACATTAATGGCTGTGTGTTGAGTTATTTTGAGGGGACAGCAAATATATATATTGTTTAAAATCATTTGATAGTGGTTACACTGGTTTATTATATAAACCACAAAGTGCAGCGCAAAAAATTTATAAAAAGTCCCAAAGTTGAGGAAATATGACATCTCAATTAAAACAGTCCAATCGATGTAGGTCCACACAAAGGAAATTGGTGGGAAGAATCCTTCACCAAGAAGGAAAGGTTCACACTAATGCCCCGTACACACGATCGGACATTCCGCCAACAAAATCCATGGATTTTTTCTGATGGATGTTGGATCAAACTTGTTTTGCATACACACAGTCACACAAAAATTGTCGGAAATTCTGAACGTCAAGAACACGGTGACGTACAACACGTACGACGAGCCGAGAAAAATTAAGTTCAATAGCCAGTGCGGCTCTGGATTCCGAGCATGCATGGAACTTTGTGCGTCTGAATTGTGTACACACGATCAGAATTATGACAACAAATTTTGTTGTAGGAAAATCTGAGTTCCAGATCTCAAATTTTGTGTGACGGAAATTCCGATGAAAAATGTCAGATGGAGCCTACACACGGTCGGAATTTCCGACAACAAGCTCCCATCAAACATTTTCCGTCGGAAAATCCTATCGTGTGTACAGGGCATTACTCTTACCCCAATGAGTGGACTATTTAATCAAAAGCAGTCAAACGTGCTTGAAAATCCTCCACTTAGATTTCACCATACAAATGGGGAGATAGATTGCATGAACAACAATAGGATCCTCCTTAGATAGACTCTCATCACATCAGGACATCATGTAAATAGGTATAAAAAACATAATAGCGCAGTATTACTGACAAGTACATTTATTAAGAATACAGCAAATGCCAGAATACTCACAACCAACGCAGTAAAAAGCGCATTTCAATCCAATAAAAACTATCAATGTTTCCATCCAGTGTGATGTAGAGCTTAGCAACGTCACGTAACCCAACTCCTCACACTGAGTTTCATCGTAACCAGACGTCATCAGGGGCATGGCCACGTATACAAGAGTTGCTATATATATATATATATATATATATATATATATATATATATACTGCAAGCTGGAAATGGAATTAGACAGCAATCACTGGCCTTCTGGAAACCGTAAATGGAGAACTCGAAGTGGAGAACACCAGTGACATCTATCTGAGTTCCACTTGCAGGAAGTAAGGTACTACAACCATTTCCTGGTTGTAAAAGACTGGCCATCAATGAAGAAAAACACAGTCTTTATAATCGCACTAGAATAGCCAGAATAAAAAATCACCAGTCTAAAGAAAAAACTTATGCTGGTATAGAAAGAGTATTTAAATAAAACAATTTTTTTTCTTCATATGACACTACCAATATAGACCCATAATGGTTAAGCTTCACAGTGCCCTCTAGTGGATGGAAACATTGATAGCAGGTCAGTTAGTATCAACCTTGCACAGAATAAAGGATATAAAGATATCACTAAAAAATCTGATAGTGAATAAAAAAACAATCAGTGAATAGACAAAAAATGACAGAACATTCAATAAAAATTTCATCAGAAATTACAGTTATAAAATAAAAAGATAAAAAGGACAAAAACTGAGTAAAAAATGCAAAAAACTTTAAAACAAACTGTCAGCGCTGGGCTCAGCCCTTCCTTCTCAAAGCTGGCCGCTCAGCTGTCGGCTAATTGCCAGCGCCTAGCTCTCCACAGTGACTCACCTGTTGATGATATCCGGCTCGTCAGTCCTGCCTACTTAAGCCATCCAGTCCAGATGATCTCTGCCTTCACCTTGGTCACATCTCTAGAGACGCTCTCCTGTGTTCTTGTTAAAGACTTGCTTGGCTGACATTCCTTCTAGCTCCAGATCCTGCTTGCTGTTCTACTACGCTCATCTCTGGCTCCCTGACATTTTGGCTTGTCTGATTATCCGTTCCGGTTCCTGAACTCTGGCTATGTTTTGACTACGTTTACTCTGTTTACCTTTTTTTATTATTATTATTAAACAAGTGTGATTTAACTGTACTTCTGTCTAAGTCTAATTCATGGTTTCTGACAGTAGGCGAAGGCCATGATTTCAGAACATGCAGTGAATCCACTTGTTGGTAATATTTTTTTCCAGGTTGAATGAGCAGGATCACTGCATGGATCTGTGTTCTATGCCGTTACAAACGTTCCTGAGTCGCACGGCTCACCTGGAATCTCCCACTGTGGCTGCTCCGGTACAATCTGTGTTGCAGGCCGTCCCTGCTGCTGCTCCAGTCTCTGTACAGGCACCCGCCTTGAGTATTGCCTCTATAAGAGGTATGTCTGGTTCCGCTCCACTTCTCCATTTGGGGCAATCCAGTCCAATGAAGAGGGTTTCTCAACCAGGTTAAGATATACTTTGAGATGCTGCCCCAGGCGTTTCCCACAGACAAAAGCAAAGTAGGTTTCATGATATCTTTGCTTTCTGAGAGAGCCTTGGCCTGGGCAAACCCTCTATGGGAGATGCAAAAACCTGTTGTCTTGAGTTAGCCTGCTCTGCTTCTGCTGCCAAGTGCCTCATGTCCATCAAACAGAGTACGAGAACTGTTGCCAATTATGCCATTGAATTCCGTACTCTGGTAGCAGAGGTTGCTTGGAACAATGAGGCCCTCGTGGCTGCTTTTTCTCATGGTCTCTCGGATACCATCAAGGATAAGATAGCAGCCCGAGATATACCCACTGAGCTGAAGAGGTTGATCACGTTTGCAATCCTCATTGACTCCAGACTCAAAGAAAGACTAACTTTTAAGGAGTGCTTGCGGAAGCCTCCTGTACATTTGTCTCTGAACTTTGCAGTTCCACCCTTGCCTCCCTCACCTCCCATGCCTCCTGGTACCGAGTTGGTCTGTGAAGATGAACCCATGCACTTGGGCTTCACGTGTCTCTCTGCGCATGAGAGAACCCCTAGGAGGAGGGAGAGATTGTGCCTTTATTGTGACCAGGCTGTTCACTTTATGAAGTCTAGGGAACGCCCGAACCTTGAGGTCCTGTCACGGACAGACCTTAGGTGACGTTGTTTCGTCCCCAGTTATCCAGAAGGATAAGCCCCTGCTTTTGGTTACCCTTTCTTGGGCTGAGCCGTCCATCTAGATACAGGCTCTAATCGACTATGGGGCTGCAGGCCTGTTCATTGATGCTGCCTTTGTATCGAAGCACTCAATTCAGCTGCAGCTGCATGACACTCCACTTTCCATTGAGGTTCTTGACGGAAGACCTCTACAGCCTGCCCATGTGACTCATGAGACTTTTCCTTTGTCCACGGCCGTAGGGGCTCTTCACTATGAGATAATCCAATTCCAAGTTATTTCCTTACCTAAGTTTCCGCTGGTTATTGGTTATCCTTGGTTACAGACGCACAACCCCTCTTTTTATTGGCTCCGTGCTGAGCTTCTCTCCTGATCGCCACAATGCAGTAAGACATGCTTCCAGAAGGTAACCAAGGTCCTGTGCACCTCTTCACTCTCCTCCCTGCCGGAGGAGTACCGCAATTTTAGAGATGTCTTTGACAGAGGTCAAGCCGGTAGTTTGCCTCCACACTGGTCGTATGATTGTGCCATTGACCTTCAACCTGGTGCCATACCCCTTAATGGCCTGGTTTATCCTTTGTCGGTCTTGGAGGATAAGGCCATGCAGGAGTATGTTGCAGATGCACTTTTTCGAGGTTTCATTGGCAAATCCCTGTCTCCTGCTGGTGCTGGTTTTTTCTTTGTTGAGAAGAAGAGTGGTGAACTGAGACCTTGTATTGATTATAGGTGTCTCAATCGTTTCACGATTAAGAATGCCTATCCGATTCCATTGATTATGGAGTTATTTGTGAGGATTAAGGAGGGTGACGAGTGGAAAACTGCGTTTAATACCAGAACAGGCCATTATGAGTACCTCGTAATGCCTTTGTAATGCCCCGGCAGTTTTCCAGGAATTTATTAACAATGTCCTCCGAGATTTGTTGTAGTTATGTGTGGTGGTTTATCTGGAAGTATGAATTCCATCGTGAACAGGTTAAATTCCTGGGTTATGTCATTTCCACTGCTGTTTTTTTAATGGACCCAAAGAAACTTTTAGCAGTCCTACAGTGGCCCCGACCCATGGGGTTACGTCCTCTGCAGCGTTTTCTTGGCTTTGACAACTATTATCGGAAGTTTATTCATAACTTCTCATATCTGGTCAAGCCCCTGACTGATATGACCAGAAAGGACAGTAACCCACAGAGTTGGTCTCCGGAGTCCATTAAGGCCTTTGAGAGTCTCAAGGCTGCCTTTGTTTCTGCTCCTGTGTTGGCACATCCTGATCTTATGTTATCTTTTATCCTTGAGGTTGATGCTTCTGAGACTGGACTTGTTCTGTCTCAATGTCCTACCTCTGAGAACGCTATGCATCCTTGTGGCTACTTTTCCAAGAAATTGTCACCTGTGGAGTGCAATTACGAGATTGGTGATAGAGAGCTGTTAGCGATAATTTTAGCCCTGAAAGAATGGAGACATCTCTTTGAAGATACAACTGTGCCTGTTCTCCTTCTTACTGATCATAAGAATCTCACATTCTTGTCTGAGGCTAAACGCCTCTCTCCCAAAAGGGCACGAGGGTCTCTTTCCTTGTCTAGTTCCAATTACATTGTCTCATTCTTACCTGGTACTAAGAATGCAATGGCTGACGCTTTGTCACGACAATTTCCCTCCGCTTCCAAGATGGAGTCGGCTCCGGTTCCTGTGATTCCTCCTGATCATATTCTGACTACGGTTCGCACCAGTCTCACTTCTCCTTTTGGTGACAAAATTCTTGCTGCTCAGGTCCATGCTCCTACTGAGAAACCTTATGACTGCTGCTTTGTCCCAGAGACTCTCCATACTGCCGTGCTCCAGACTTACCATTTCCCCAAGGCTGCTGGCCACCCTGGGAAGAATCAACTCTTTTGGGCCATTTCCCAACAATTCTGGTGGCCTAGTCTACGTGATGATGTAACTGCTTTCATAGCTGCCTGTGTGCTAAAAGTAAGACTCCACGACACCTTCCAGTGGGCCTCCTACAACCCATACCCAATGGAAAGAGGCCCTGGACACACCTGTCTATGGATTTCATTGTGGAGTTACCCAACTCCCAGGGCAACCCAGTTATCCTTATGGTGGTTGACCGGTTCTCAAAAATGTCCCATTGTATTCCACTTAAAAAGTTGCCCACTTCTAAAGAACTGGCTTCCATTTTTGCTCGGGTGATCTTTCGCTTACATGGGCTACCCAAGGTGATTGTCTTGGACAGGGGTAGTCAGTTTGTGTCCCGGTTCTGGCGAGCCTTTTGTGCACAGTTGGGAATTCAGCTTGCTTTCTCCTCTGCGTATCACCCACAGTCTAATGGGGCCACAGAATGAGCCATTCAGTCCTTGGAGCAATTCCTATGTTGCTATATTTCTGACCATCATAACAACTGTGGGCAGAGTTTGCTCACAATAGTGCCTTGAATTCTGCTTCCCGATTGTCCCCGTTTATGGCGAACTATGGTTTCCAACCTTCCATGTTGCCTGACTCATTTGTTCTGCAGAGTATTCCTGTGTTAGAGGAGCATCTCCGTGGTCTCCGTTCCACTTGGGCATAAGTCCAAGAGGCTTTGCAACATGCTAATGATAGGTACAGACTCCATGCTGACCGCAGACGCCTGCCTGCGCCTTCCTTCCACGTTGGGGACAGGGTCTGGTTGTCATCTAGCAACCTCCAACTTCGTGTTCCCTCTCTGAAGTTCGCACCTCGGTTTATAACCAGTGGCTTAGGCATTAGATCTTCCTTCTAATATGCGTATTCCGAATGTATGTCATGTCTCCTTATTAAAACCTGTGGTCGGCAACCGCTTTACCACCTTGGTGCCTTGTCCCCACCCTGTACAAGTTGAGAACCATGAGAAGTATGAGGTACAGTCCATTGTTGACTCCTATAGGTTCCGTGGGCGCATACAGTACCTGGTGCATTGGAAAAGGTACGGTCCAGAGGAATGCTCTTGGGTCACATCCTCGGACGTACATGCCCCTGTCCTCCTCCGTGATTTCCATAGACTTTTACTCCCCAAGCCTGGTGGTCCTCCGAGGGGGAGGGGTCATTGAGGAGGGGGTACTGTCAGGGCTGGGCTCAGCCCTTCCTTCTCAAAGCTGGCAGCTCAGCTGTCGGCTAATTGCCAGCTCCTTTCTCTCCACAGTGACTCACCTGTTGATGATATCCTGCTCGTCAGTCCTGCCTACTTAAGCCGTCCAGTCCAGATGATCTCTGCCGTCAGTCCTGCCTACTTAAGCCATCCAGTCCAGATGATCTCTCTAGAGACGCTCTTCTGTGTTCCTGTTAAAGACTTGCTTGGCTGACATTCCTTCTGGCTCCCTGACATTTTGGCTTGTCTGACTATCCGTTCCGGTTCCTGAACTCTGGCTATGTTTTGACTTTGTGTACTCTGTTTACCTTTTTTTATTATTATTCAACAAGTGTGATTTAACTGTACTTCTGTCTTAGTCTGATTCATGGTTTCTGACACAAATTTAGCTGTTGTTTATGAATGCATTTATGTCCCATCAATGTTTAAAGGGTAAGTTCACCTTTTTGTATACTTTTCTTTTCTAAATTCCAGCTCCACTATGCACCAATATAACATTCATGTACTTTTTTTGCAAAAATATCAAAGCTTTCCATTAAATCTACAGTCGCTTACTTTTCTTGTCCTTATCCACATTTCCAGATGTTTCCACTAGTAATGTCTTCTTCCTGATCAGACTTTAGGTCATGATACAGGAAGGAGTTGACCAGCTGACCTCATTAGCACACACCCTGCATCATCCACCCACCCATTCCCAGATGCACATTTTTTAAATGAAAAGCAATCAGTGATCACACTTCTCAGTAAATACAAAATCAGATTGCATAGTGTATGGCCATCTTTCTACAAGTACATAGGAGGGAGTGGACAGAAACACTCAGCTGTCAAGCCCCATTCACAACTCTGCATAGCGGGAAATCGCATTCCCATATGCGTCTTTTTTTTTCTTTTAGGGGGAAGCATTTTCACTTATCACACATAGGGCAGCCCATCCACCTGAATGGGCTGCCCTACACACAGAAATTACCCCAAAGGAGCTTCAGAACTAGTTTTTAGGGTAGGGCTTGGTGCGTTTTTTACTGCGATTTTTGAGTCAGCACATTTCACTGAAATTGGTGCAATTACACAAGAACAACGAGGCTCTATTCACATTTGTGTGTTTCTTAGCATTTCACTTTCAGGCCCCATTCACATCTAGCATAGTGGAAGCACACATTTTGTGACTCGTTTTTCCTGTGACACGCATAGGGCAGCCTGTTGATTTTAATTGGCTGGACTACATGTGGTTAATAGGACATTTTGGTGTTTTGTGGGTTGTGAGTTTTTTACTGTGTGTTTTGCAGACTTCGCCCCTCGTTTTTTCACATGGCAAAAATGTGTGTTTGCTTCTGTGTTTGATGTGCTGTTAACAATTAATGGCACTGAAAGCGCAACTAGTAATTTTAGGTGCATAAACATGGCCATACACTATGCAATCTGAATGTATATTGTGTATTTAGTGAGAAGGGTGATTACTGAATGATTGCTTTTCATTTAAAAAACATTGAGCGGAGGGTAGATGATGCAGGGTGTGTGCTAATGAGATCAGCTGGTCAACTCCTTCCTGTGTCATGATCTAAAGTCTGATCAGGAAGAAGACATTACTAATGGAAATGTCTGGAAATGTGGATTAGGACACGACAAGTATGTGACTGTAGATTTAATGGAAAGCTTTGATATTTTTGCAAAAAAAGTACATGCATACTATATTGGTGCATATGGGAGCTGGATGTTAGAAAAAGAAAGTGTACAAAGGTGAACTTACCCTTTAAATGTAAAAAGGTGAACTTACCCTTTAAACCATGGGGCCTATAGGATTTGAGCCAGAAAATCCATTAATGCCCTGTACACACGATCGGAATTTCCATCAGAAAAAACTTGGATGTTTTTTCCGACGGAATTCCGCTCAAGCTTGCCTTGCACACACACGGTCACACAAAAGTTCTCTGACTTTCGACCGTCAAGAACACAGTGACGTACAACACTATGATGAGCTGAGAAAATAAAGTTCAATGCTTCCGAGCATGCGTCGAATTGTTTCTGCGCATGCGTGATTTCTTTGTGCGTCCGAATTGCATACAGACTAACACATTTTCGGATAGGCACTTTTTCTGACCCAAAAATAGAGAACCTGCTCTCAATCTTTTGCTGGCGGAAATTCAGACAGAAACAGTTGGATGGAGCATACACACGGTTGGAATATCCGACCAAAAGCTCCCATCACACTTTTTTTGACTGAAATTCTGCTCGTGTGTACGGGGCATTAGTCTCGAGTTTGGAGATTTCCCTCTGAATTTGGCTACCTTTCCAATGGGCAGGATACTGATCTATAGCCAAAAAAGCGGTCCCTTTCATATCCCTACCATGATGGGTAACAAAATGCCAATAAAGGCTATGCTTGGGAAAGCCTTTTTTTATGCTGGCTATGCGCTCCTTAATCCGCACCTGAAAGGTGCGAATGGTGCCCCCAACATAATGTAATCCACATGAACAAGTAATAATTTTTAGAAGAACAAATTAAAAAAGGTTGGATGTTATAGGATTTAGAGGTAGTATTGGACCAAAAGGAATTGTATTTTCTGTCCTTCAGACAGTTTGTCCGACACACCACACACCTTCTACAAGGGTAAAAGTCCTTCAACTGATGAAAAAAACTACATTTCTTAGGAGAATCAACTATATTTGGGGCAACCTGCAATCTCAGAGGGGAAACCCCTCTGAAGATCACAGCTGGAATCTCTAGTAGTGCCGGACCCAAGGCTCTATCATTCCTAAGGACGTCCCAATGTTTCTTGAGTATCTTCTTAATAATAAAATGCTGTGTAGAATATGAGGTAAAGAAGGAAAATTTTGGAGAAAACTTAGATGAATGATAGGTCTGTCTTATAATAAAAGGGGCCAAAAGTGCTGTCCTATCTCTCTGTTCAATTTTGTGGATGGTCCTATCAAGTTCTATGGGGTCATAACCCTTATCCTGGACCGTATTTTAAGGTGACCTGCCTCCCATAGATAGTCCTCTCGAAAAGTACAGTTCCTCCTCAATCGTAGGAACTGGCTTTTTGGAACAGCTTTAAATGTCAATAAAACCATTACAGTCAGTGTCCTTCAAAACATAAAGATATAAAATTTTTAATTTTTGTGAAGAATCACCAACAAGTGGGACACAATTGTGAAGTGGAACGAAATCTATTGGATATTTTAAACTTTTTTAGAAATTAAAAAAACTGAAAAGTGGTGCGTGCAAAATTATTCGGCCCCTTTACTTTCAGTGCAGAAAACTCATTACAGAAGTTCAGCGAGGATCTCTGAATGATCCAATGTTGTCCTAAATGACTGATGGTGATAAATAGAATCCACCTGTGTGTAATCAAGTCTCTGTATAAATGCACCTGCTCTGTGATAGTCTCAGGGTTCTGTTGAAAGCGCAAAGAGCATCATGAAGACCAAGGAACACATCAGGCAGGTCCGTAATACTGTTGTGGAGAAGTTTAAAGCCGGATTTGGATACAAAAAGATTTCCCAAGCTTTAAACATCCCAAGGAGCACTGTGCAAGCGATCATTTTGAAATGGAAGGAGTATCAGACCACTGCAAATCTACCAAGACCTGGCTGTCCCTCTAAACTTTCAGCTCAGACAAGGAGAAGACTGATCAGAGATGCAGCCAAGAGGCCCATGATCACTCTGGATGAACTGCAGAGAACTACAGCTGAGGTGGGAGAGTCTGTCCATAGGACAACAATCCGTCGTACACTGCACAAATCTGGCCTTTTTGGAAGAGTGGCAAGAAGAAAGCCATTTCTCAAAGATATCCATTAAAAGTATCGTCTAAAGTTTGCCACAAGCCACCTGGGAGACACACCAAACATGTGGAAGAAGGTGCTCTGGTCCGATGAAACCAAAATCGAACTTTTTGGCCACAACGCAAAACGATATGTTTGGCGTAAAAGCAACACAGTTCATCACACTCAACACACCATCCCCACTGTCAAACATGGTGGTGGCAGCATCATGGTTTGGGCCTGCTTTTCTTCAGCAGGGACAGGGAAGATGGTTAAAATTGAGGGGAAGATGGATGCAGCCAAATACAGGACCATTCTGGATGAAAACCTCTTGGAGTCTGCAAAAGACCTGAAACTGGGACGGAGATTTATCTTCCAACAAGACAATGATCCCAAACATACAGCAAAATCTACAAAGGAATGGTTCACAAATAAACGTATCCAGAATGGCCATGTCAAAGTCCAGACCTGAATCCAATCGAGAATCTGTGGAAAGAGCTGAAAACTGTTGTTCACAAACGCTCTCCATCCAACCTCACTGAGCTCGAGCTGTTTTGCAAGGAAGAATGGGCAAGAATTTCAGTCTCTCGATGTGCAAAACTGATAGAGACATACCCCAAGCGACTTGCAGCAAAAGGTGGCTCTACAAAGTATTAACGCAAGGGGGCCGAATAATTTTGCACACCCCACTTTTCATTTTTTTATTAGTTAAAGAAGTTTCAAAAATCCAAAAGATTTCGTTCCACTTCACAATTGTGTCCCACTTGTTGGTGATTCTTCACAAAAAATAAAAATGTTATATCTTTATGTTTGAAGCCTGAAATGTGGCAAAAGGTTGAAAAGTTCATATATATATATAAGTTCATATATATATATATATAGCAACTCTTGTATACATGCCCACACACCTGATGACGTCTGGTTATGACAAAACTCATTGTGAGGAGTTGGGTTACGTGACATTGCCAAGCTCGACAGCCGACCATCACACTGGATGAAAACATTGATCTTTTTTTATTGGATTGAAATGCACTTTTTACTGCTTTGTTTGTGAGTATTCTGGCCTTTGTTGTATTCTTAATAAATGTACTTGTCAGTAATACTGCACAATGATGTTTTTTATACCTAAAGGCGGTCCCCTAGTTACAAACATCCTACTTACAAACAGAGGGAGACTAAAGGAAGTGAGAGGAAATCTACCCCTAGGAAGTGAAATTCATGCCTGTAATGCCGCGTACACACGATCTGGATTTTGGCCGGAAAAAAGATATGATGGCTTTTCCGATGGAATTACGCTCAAGTTTGCCTTGCATACACACAGTCACACAAAAGTTCACTGAACTTTTGACCGCCAACAACGCGGTGACGTACAACACTATGACGAGCCGAGAAAATGAAGTTCAATGCTAACGAGCATGCGTCGAATTGTTTCCGAGCATGCGTAGGAATTTTGCGCGTCGGAATTGCTACAGATGATCGCATTTTCGGATAGGAACAAAAAATTGAGAACATGCTCTCAATCTTTTGCTGGCTGGAATTCGGCCAGCAAAAGTCCGATGGAGCATACACACGGTCGCATTTTCCAAACAAAAGCTCTCATCGGTCTTTTGCTGGCCGAATTTCCGGTCGTGTGTACATAAGAGTTATTAGGGGGAAAAGGTACCTCCACTGATGCTTTATCACCAAGGCTTGTTTCCACAACAACCCAAAATCTTCAAAATCCAATTGTCATTGGTACAGAAAGTGAGGTAAAATCTTCTGAACAGGGGCACAAGCAGCAAAACAAACATTACAGGTGTGTTAACACTTCCCTATGCTATCCAAAAAGCTTAAAAATCGTTTTTGTTTTTTTTTACCTAGAGCTACACTTAAAAAATGTACCTGTTCCGACTTACAAACAGATTCAACTTAAGAACAAACCTACAGACCCTATCGTGTTTGTAACCCTGGGACTGCCTGTATTTACATGATGTCCGGATGTGATGTCTATCTGAGGACGATCCTATGTGTATGGTGAAATCTAAAAGCTTTCCTTCTTTGTAATGGATTCTTCCCAGCACTTTCCTTTGTGTGGACCTACACCTATTGGACTGTTTTTTTTTTTTGAGACGTCACATTCCTCAAACATTGGGACGTTTTATTAATTTTTAGAGCTGCACTTTGTGATTTATATTATTTTGTCTTTTTTGCCAGGAGATTTGTGTCAGCAGCTGTATTGCTATTAGTAATGATATCAATCATTAGCATGGATATTTTTGGTTTTCATAACTGGTTTATTATTAGACATGTGCATTCGTTTTCGTCCGAATGCATTTTCGTCCAAATTTCAGGTATTTTCGTTATCGCTTTAACAAACGATAACGAAAGTGCAGAATCCGAAAAACGAAAGATCCGACATAAACAAATGCTTTATTTTCGTTTTTGTTGCTACAACAGTTTGATATAGATAGGAGATTCGACATGATGATGACAATAACAATCTGTGTCCATCAAACCTGTAGTCGAATGTGCCTAACCTTAACTCTATTAGTTCAAGATTATTCTACATAGAGAGAAAAGATTCGACATAGTGATAAAAGATTTGACGTAGGGGAGAAAGATTCAACGTAGGGGAGAAAGGATTCGACGTAGGGGAGAAAATATAAATAAAAATACTGATGATGATGAATGTTATTGGCTGATTGTAACCAAAGAGGAGGAGCAGTAAAATAGCTATAACTAAGTACACACGTACTTTGGCTTATGGGGTCTGTTGAAAGTTCTAAGAAGATTCGACGGAGCAGGTAAACTATACGGCGTCGTACAGTTTAGCTGCTCCGTCGAATCTTCTTTAAACATTCGACAGACACCATAAGCCTTCAATGACAGATTCGACCTTAATTTGGATTTTTGGACGAATGCAATTTTTAACGAAAAACAAAATAAATAAAAACGAATTTCGGAAGTAACTAAATAAATGTATTTTTCGGACGAAAACTAAATTCCGAAACTAAATATTTCAGTGTGCACATGTCTATTTATTATACGTTTTTTGGAATCACTGTATTTTATAGCAGCACCTATTTTTACTACAGTAATTGACATCAGAGTTTATACTATAGCCTGGTGTAGTGGAATTTAGAAACCTGATGGAATGATTGAGTTGCAGCAATGTTTGTGGCAGGGTTGTCAACTCAGTTGAAAGTGTATGATAGTGCTGTTTAAATAATTCATGAGCTAAAATGTTTTTAGGCTGAGTATGCCTGGCACATATATTTTTTGGGCAGTTTCTCCCATTCTTCTTTGCAGGACCTCTCAAGCTCCATCAGGTTGGATTGAGAGCATCTATGAACAGCCATTTTTAGATCTCTCCAAAGATGTTCAATTGGGTTCAAGCCAGGGCTCTGGCTGGGCCACTCAAGGACAATCACAGAATTGTGCCAAAGCCATGCCTTTGTTATCTTGGCTGTGTACTTAGGGTTGTTGTACTGTTAGAAGATGAACTTTTGCCCCAGTCTAAAGTCCAGAGCGCTCTGGAGCAGGTTTTCATCAAAGATGTCTCTGTACATTGCAACATTCATCTTTCCCTTGATCTTGACTAGTCTCCCAGTTCCTGCAGCTGACAAAACATCCCTATAGCATGATGCTGCCACCACCGCGCTTCACTGTAGGGAAGGTATTGGCCAGGTGATGGGCGGTACCTGGTTTCCTCCAGACATGACGCTTGCCATTCATGCCAAAGAGTTCAATCTTTGTTTCATCAGACCAGAGAATTTTGTTTCTCATGGTCTGAGAGTCCTTCAGGTGCCTTTTGGCAAACTCCAGGTGGGCTGTCATGTGCCTTTTACTGGCCACTCTACTATACAGGCCTGATTGGTGGAGTGCTGCAGAGATGGTTTTTCTTCTGGAAGGTTCTCCTCTCTCCACAGAGAAATGTTGGAGCTCTGTCAGAGTGACCATTGGGTTCTTGGTCACCTCCCCGACTAAGGCCCTTCACCCCCGATCGCTCAGTTTGGCCAAGCTGCCCGCTCTAGGAAGGTTCCTGATGGTTCCAAACGTCTTCCATTTATGGATTATGGAGGCCACTGTGCTCATTGGAACCTTTAATGCTGCAATTTTTTTCTGTACCCTTCATGGCTTGGTTTGTGCTCTGATATGCACTGTTAACTGTGGGACCTTATATAGACAGGTGTGTGCCTTCTCAAACCATGTCCAATCAATTGAATTTACCACAGGTGGACTCCATTCAAGTTGTAGAACCATCTCAAGGATGCACCTGAGCTCAATTTTAAGTGTCATGGCAAAGGCTGTGAATACTTATGTACATGTGATTTTTTTTGTTTTTTATTTTTAATAAATTTGCAAAGATTTCAAACAAACTTCTTTCATGTTGTCATTATTGGGTATTGTGTTAAATATAGTACAGCGCTATTGAGCCAAACCAATGCTATGTCCAGTGCGACACAAACAATATTTGTTGGGAATAATACATTTTTTAGAAAAATATATGTCTTTCAAGAAAATAATGTCTTTCAATAAACAATCCACCACAGTGCTCAATATCCAGTATTCCACCTTCTCTATATAGGAGAGCCTGGATTACCGGCTGTGAGGAGATCTCTATCCCAGGAGGGAAAGGAGGATACCTAAACTCTGATTATTTGCTGTGAGGTGAACGGTGAATTCACCTGGTGGTGGTTGTTCACTTTCATGGAGCAGGTGGAATACTGAATATTGAAGAGCACTGTGGTGGATTGGTTATTGAAAGACATTATTTTATTGAATGACATTATATATTTTTTCTAAAAAATGTATTATTCCCAACAAATATTGTTTGTGTCACACTGGACATAGTATTGGTTTGGCTCAACAGCACTGCACTATATTTAACACAGTATATGTATTTAGAGGGGTGGAATCATTAATCAGTGTACAGCGGCTATTGCAATTATTTAAAATGTAAAAATGTATGTATGTATATATATATATATATATATATATATATATATATATATATATATATATATATATATATATTACCGTTACATATATGAGTGCCTATCCCCCTTTACATCAGGGTCCCCAGAGAGCCCCCACTTACATCAGGGTCCCCAGAGAGCCCCCCCCACTTACATCAGGGTCCCCAGAGCCCCCCTCATTACATCAGGGTCCCCAGAGTGCCCCCCTTACATCAGGGTTCCCAGAGAGCCCCTTCCTTACATCAGGGTCCCCAGAGAGCCCCCCTTGCATCAGGGTCCCCAGAGAGCCCCTTCCTTACATCAGGGTCCCCAGAGAGATCCTTCCTTACATCAGGGTCCCCATAGAGCCCCTTCCTTACATCGGGGTCCCCAGAGAGCCTCCCTTACATCAGGGTCCCCAGAGAGCCTCCCCTTACATCAGGGTCCCCAGAGAGCCTCCCCTTCCTTACATTATGGTCCCCAGAGATCCCCCCTTACATCAGGATCCCTAGAGAGCCTCCCTCTACATCAGGGTCTCCAGAGGGTCTCCCCCTTACATCAGGGTCCCCAGAGAGCCCCCCTTACATCAGGGTCCCCAGAGAGGGTGGGAGAGAGAGGGGGGGTGAGGGTGGGTGAGAGAGAGGTGGGTGAAGGTGGGTGAGAGAGGGGGCTGAGGGTGGGTGAGAGAGAGAGAGAGAGAGAGGGGAGGTGAGTGAGAGAGAGGGGGTGAGGGTGGCAGAGAGAGAGGGGGTGAAGGTGAGAGAGAGGGGGTGAGAGAGAAAGGGGAGGTGTGTGAGAGAAAGGGGGTGGGGGTGGGTGAGAGAGAGGGGGTGGGGTGGGGGTGGTTGAGAGAGGGGGGTGAGGGTGGGCGAGAGAGAGGGGGGTGGGGAAGGGGTGGGGAGGGGGTGGGTAAGAAAGGGGGTGGGTGAGAGAGAGAGGGTGGGTGAGAGCGGATGAAGGAGGGTGAGAGGGGGGGTGGGGGGAGGGGGTTGGAGAGAGAGAGGGTGGGAGAGAGAAAGAGTGGGGTGAGGCGGGTGAGAGAGAGAGGGGGGGTGAGGGAGGGTAAGAGAGAGACGGGAGAGGGTGAGAGAGAGGAGGGTGGATGAGAGGGGGTGAAAGAGAGAGGGGTGGCTGAGAGGGGAGTGAGGGAGGGTGAGAGAGAAGGGGTGGGAAATAGAGACCCCCAAGTCCTGCCTGCAGTCCCTACTGCCCCAGCCCCTGTCTGTGTGGGTAGGCATGTGTGATGCACCTACCTCCCACCCACCCTCGGTCAGCCTGTTTTCTTCCTGTTCCATGACAGTGACAGCTGGGAGAGGAGCTTGGAGAAGGAGTGAAGACTCTAGGAGGTGCCGGGGATGCTTCTCAGGGTGGCGGTAAGGTCTCTTCTTCTCTCTCTCACTCCCTCCTGGGCTCTTACTGGCTGCCCAGGCCTCCCCCTCCCTGTTTGAAGATTCTGCTGCCCTGCACCCCACCGCCACCGGACCAGCAGTGGGACGCTCCAGTCCAGGACCATGACAAGGGGGCTGAGCTCAACTCTTTAGGCCCCACGAGCACTAGCGCAGAGGAGGAGGAAGTGGAATCCTCCTCAGCTTTGAATTCTGGGCAGGGAGGGAGTCGCGGCCGCGATGTCACTGGTTGCTAGATGCTAGGCGGCTCTAGCAACCAGTGGCCAGGAGTAGAGTGAGGTGGAGGCTGGGGCAGAGCCGGAGCCAGCGCTACCACGGCTCAGTCTGCCCCTGTGCCCTACATTCTGGACTGCTCCCAGTGTTAGTTTCATTCATGGAACAAAAGAGAGTCCCGGGAATGCAGGTGCCCGGGACATACCTGCTAATTGCGGGACTGCACCCACCCAGTAAGAGACTCGGGGCTATGGGCCCCAGACTCAGGGCTATAGCCCCAAAAGTCACTACCTTGCGACGCTACTGATAGGAACATATTATTGCAGGTAGCGCTGATTGCACATATATTAATAGTTTGGTAACGGCTTTGCACTTCAATCAGCTGCAACCATGGATGTATTTAGTTTATTAGAACACAGGGAGATTGGTTTGGCTGAGGTATTTTTAGGTAATACCAATGGGCGTAAAAAAGGAAAAGAATTGTGTCAGGGGGACTTTTAGGCTCGGTTTCCACTATTGCAACCCCAAAGTCGTGTGATTTTGCAGCAATTTTACCGTAATTTTTTGCATTTGAAGCAATGCCTGTGTATTCTTGAGGTCTATGGACCTCAAGTTGCATCAAAGTGGGACCAAAGTAGTGCAGGGACTACTTTGAAGTAGCTGCGACTTGAAGTCACACAGATATGAACGGTACTCATTGGAAATCATGGGGTATGACTTGTCATGAGACTTTTCAGTCCCAAATCGCATGAAAAGTCACACTAGTGGAAACTGAGCCTAAATGAGGCCAATCACTACCCTGTTTCCCCGAAAATATGACCTAGCTTGATTGTCGGTGATGGCTGCAATATAAGCCCTACCCCCCAAATAAGCCCTAGTTAAAGTCCTTGTAGGACTTATTTTCAGGGTAGGGCTTATTTTCGGGGAAACAGGGTAGGGCTTAATTGGGTGGTAGGGCTTATATTGCAGCCATCACGGACAATCACGCTAGGTCTTATTTTCGGGGAAACAGGGTATATAGAGTAAGCACATAGGATATAAAACACAGTATTACTTGTATGATTTTATTACATAATATCCAACAAAAAAGGGGGTTTTGGACTAAAATGAGAGATGTATACCAAAAAGTAGTCATTGCAAAGAACATTCAACTGTACCTTGTGAGATCATATACAGCATACGCAATGAAAAAAAATGCATACACAAAATCGCATAAACGCAAGGCATGCTAAAAAACACATATACATATTGACGCTCTGGTACTTTGGCATATCATGGTATGAAGACAAGTCCTACACAATATAGGCCACTGGAAGGGCTGGATGGTATATAAAAGTCAAGTGGAACACTGTAAAAGACATGTAAAATCATCTGTATAGACATCATGTAGGTCTGACGCGTTTTGTTGGGGTGTACCAACTCTTCAGGGGCGATTGCAATGGTAATCTATAATTATATATGGTATAATGTAGCTAAATAATAGGGGTAAGTAATGGGTGTAAGGGACAGAGTGGACATCCCTATAAATACTCACGTCAAGTCCCTTGTCGCCATTGCTATATGTATTGGTTATGGAGCACCTTACGATAGCAATCCGGAATAATATGGATATACAGGGAATAAAAGTGGGAGATAAAGCCTATAAAATGTCGGTATATGCAGATGATTTGCTAGTGTATATTACGAATCCAGTGGTAACAATGCCAAATTTAATTAAAGAATTTAAACGTTTTGCCGAATTGAGTAACTTTAAGGTGAATTACAATAAATCGGAAGCTTTAAATATAAATATGCATAAGAACATGGTGGATTCTCTTAAAAAAAAACTTTTCTTTTAAATGACAGGATAACGCAATCAAATATCTTGGGGTATTTATTCCTGGGGAAATGGAAAAGCTCCAGGAATATAACTATCTGCCAATGGCGCAAAAAATAATTAAGACACGTCAACGGTATGATAGGGGCGTTTTCTCTTGGACGGGCAGGATAAACATTATAAAGATGGACATATTGCCTAAGATACTCTATATATTTCAGGCCATTACGATATTTCCCGTAAGAAATATTTTGAACCTCCTACGGAAGGCTATAGGGAGTTTTATATGGGCGGGTAAATCAGCGAGGATTAGTAGAGCAGTACTAACTAGATCTAAAGAACGGGGGGGGGGGGGGGGGGGTTGGCGCTTCCAGATCTCTCAGTATATCTTAGATCGGTATTTGTGGCTAGAATAGTGGACTGGTTCCACAATGCAGAATGTAAACAATGGGTGAAATTAGAGGAGGTGATTGTGGCCATGAAATTGAAATCACTTGCATGGATAAAGAGAGAAAATATGCACCCTGTTGAAAAATTGCCATTTCTGGTGGCTTCAACACTGAAAGTTTGGGATGGATTGGTGGGGAGGGGGATAGGGTCTAACTATGTTGGCCCAATGACCCCCCTCTTCAGCAACCCAGAATTCCCACCGGCATTGGAGGCCACGACCTTCTTAAAATGGCAAAGTAAGGATGATATAAGGGTGGTGCAGTTAATGGAGGGGAATGGACCTCCCTCGATAGAGGTTTTAGGTATGGAATATGCCTTGCGTTTATGCAATTTTATGTATGCATTTTTTTGTCATTGAGTATGCTGTATATGATCTCACAAGGTACACTTGAATGTTCTTTGCAATGACTGCTTTTTGGTATACATCTCTCATTTTAGTCCAAAACCCCCTTTTTTGTCGGATATTATGCAATAAACTCATACAAGTAATACTGTGTGTTACATCCTATGTGCTTACTCTATATAGTGATTGGCCTCATTTAAAGTCCCCCTGACCAAATTCTCTTTCTTTCTGTCCAGATTTGGGATGGAGACCAATCACCGATGGTGCCACGGACCACATTATTTTTTTCCATACCAATGGGAGATCTGAAACACTCCTTTAGGAAATTGAACAATCTTTTTGAAAAAAGGTTAGAGCGTGATGGGACATGGCTGTTTGACCATTATATAGAGGCTGGAATGGGCTGAGGTGGGATGTGCCCCCAAATGATGGATTGTTGGATGAAGAATCCATTAAAGAATGGTATACATTTTTCAATAGTAAAGGGATAGAGTTGTTGCAATTCTTGTTGAAACGAAAACAAACTAAGATTAAGAATTTAACAGATTAATATCTTGAAAGATTTTGCTGAACCACATAAAGAAAAACCTGAATTTATTAGACTCTCAGGAGAATTGAAAGTCAACAATGAAAAATGGAAGAAGGAAGTAAAAGATAAAAAGAGAAAGACATTTTTGTGAGATTTAGGCGACTACAAAGATAAAAAGGTGTTCAAATGGCAATCAAAATTGGAAGAACAAGAGACCCATACCACCCCATCTAGATTGGAGGTGGGTAATGAGGTTAGTGTACAAGGGGGTACACAAATTTAGGTGCTAAATTGAGGAAAAGGACCTCCAAGGTAGTATTCTCAGGAATACTACCGGTACATCGAGCCACACCAGAAAGGCAGAGGGAGATTAGGGAAGTAAACAAGTGGCTGGAGAGCTGGTGTAGTAAGGAGGGGTTTGGGTTCCTGGAGGACTGGGCCGACTTCTAAGTCGGTAACCGGTACTATAGAAGGGATGGACTGCACCTAAATGAGGAGGGTGCAGATCTGCTGGGAATGAAGATGGCCAAAAAGTTAGAGGGGTTTTTAAACTAGGCGATGGGGGGGAGGGTCCAGAGACAGTGATAGCCAGCGCGGATGATATTCCCGAGGGTAGTGTTGGGGGCATTAGTGGTAGGTTAACCAAAGCACAAAAACATAAGGTGAGTATAGTAGCAAGTCCTAGTTGCAATTTTGAAACACCCAATACGAGGACAATATGCGACCGGTCTAAACTATGTGGCATGTTCACCAATGCCAGGAGC
Source organism: Lithobates septentrionalis (assembly GCA_037952835.1). NCBI lineage: Eukaryota > Metazoa > Chordata > Amphibia > Anura > Ranidae > Lithobates > Lithobates septentrionalis. The sequence goes on along the minus strand of JBBDGP010000530.1, from coordinate 1,674,542 downwards.
ATGGCAGACAAGATGGGTGAACTAGAGATACTGTTGTACAAGGAGGATTTGGATTTTGTGGGAATTTCAGAGACCTGGTTCAACAGCTCTCATGATTGGCTGGCAAACATTCAAGGGTATACCCTATACCGCAAGGATAGAGAGGGTAAAAAAGGGGGAGGGGTATGCCTATATATCAAGAATAATGTACAAGCGAATGTGAGAGATGACATCACTGAGGGAGCTAGAGAGGGGGTGGAATCCTTATGGGTAGAGCTCCAAAGGGATGAAGCTAAGGGGAAAATAATACTGGGAGTATGCTATAAGCCCCCTAACCTGAAGGAGGAAGTGGAGACGGATCTCCTATCACAAATTGGATTAGCAGCAAGGATGGGAAGTGTTATCATAATGGGGGATTTTAATTATCCAGACATAGACTTGGCGGAGGGAACCGCGCATTCATTTAAGGCTCGCCAGTTCCTTAATGTCTTGCAGGACAATTTTATGGGTCAGATGGTAGACGCACCAACTAGAAATAAAACATTACTGGATCTTCTGATTACCAACAATACAGACCTGATCACAGATGTGGAAATACGGGGCAATTTAGGTAACAGCGATCACAGGTCAATTAGTTTCAGTATAAATCACACAAATAGGAAACATAAAGGGAATACAAAGACACTGAATTTCAAAAGAACCAACTTCCCTAAACTACAAACCTTGCTAAAAGGCATAAATTGGGATAAAATATTAGGAACAAAGAATACGGAGGAGAGATGGGTTTGCTTTAAGAGCATATTAAATAAGGGCATTAGCCAATGTATCCCATTGGGTAATAAATTTAAAAGAGCGAACAAAAATCCTGGATGGCTTAACTCCAATGTAAAAATGCATATAAAAGCAAAGGAGAAGGCCTTCAAAAAATACAAGGTTGAGGGATCATCCTCAGCATTCAGAATTTATAATGATGCAATAAGAAATGTAAGGGTGCAATTAGGACGGCTAAGATAGAACATGAAAGACACATAGCGGAGGAGAGCAAAAAAAATCCCAAGAAATTATTTAAGTATGTAAACAGTAAAAAAGGGAGGACAGACCATATTGGCCCCATAAAGAACGAGGAAGGACATCTGGTTACAAAGGATGGGGAGATGGCAAAGGTATTGAATTTATTCTTCTCCTCAGTCTTCACGAGTGAATCGGGGGGCTTCAGTAACCAAAACTGCAGTGTTTATCCTCATAACACAACACAGGAAGCACCTCCATGGTTAACAGAGGACGGAATTAAAATTAGACTTGAGAAACTTAACATTAATAAATCACCGGGACCAGATGGCTTGCATCCGAGGGTACTTAGGGAACTCAGTCAGGTGATTGCCAGACCGTTGTTCCTAATTTTTACAGACAGTCTATTGACTGGAATGGTACCAGCTGATTGGAGAAAAGCCAATGTAGCACCAATATTTAAAAAGGGCCCAAAAAACATCCCTGGGAATTACAGACCAGTTAGCCTAACATCAATAGTATGTAAAATCTTGGAGGGGATGATAAGGGACTATATACAAGATTTTAGTAATAGGAACAATATCATTAGCAGTAATCAGCATGGATTCATGAAGAATCATTCTTGCCAAACCAATCTATTAACCTATGAGGAGGTGAGTTGCCATCTAGATAAAGGAAGGCCCGTAGAAGTGGTGTATCTGGATTTTGCAAAAGCATTTGACACAGTTCCCCATAAACGTTTACTGTACAAAATAGGGTCCGTTGGCATGGACCATAGGGTGAGTACCTGGATTGAAAACTGGCTACAAGGGCGTGTTCAGAGGGTGGTGATAAATGGGGAGTACTCAGAATGGTCAGGGGTGGGTAGTGGGGTGGGTTCTGTGCTGGGACCAATCCTATTTAATTTGTTTATAAACGATCTGGAGGACGGGATAAACAGTTCAATCTCTGTATTTGCAGACGATACTAAGCTAAGCAGGGCAATAACTTCTCCGCAGGATGTGGAAACCTTGCAAAAAGACCTGAACAAATTAATGGGGTGGGCGACTACATGGCAAATGAGGTTCAATGTAGAAAAATGTAAAATAATGCATTTGGGTGGCAAAAATATGAATGCAATCTATACACTGGGGGGAGAACCTCTGGGGGAATCTAGGATGGAAAAGGACCTGGGGGTCCTAGTAGACGATAGGCTCAGCAATGGCATGCAATGCCAAGCTGCTGCTAATAAGGCAAACAGAATATTAGCATGTATTAGAAGGAGGGCAACAAAGCTAATAAAGGGTCTGGAGGATCTTAGTTATGAGGAAAGGTTGCGAGCGTTGAACTTATTCTCTCTGGAGAAGAGACGCTTGAGAGGGGATATGATTTCAATTTACAAATACTGTACTGGTGACCCCACAATAGGGATAAAACTTTTTCGCAGAAGAGAGTTTAATAAGACTCGGGGCCACTCATTACAATTAGAAGAAAAGAGGTTTAACCTTAAACTACGTAGAGGGATCTTTACTGTAAGAGCGGTAAGGATGTGGAATTCCCTTCCACAGGCGGTGGTCTCAGCGGGGAGCATTGATAGCTTCAAGAAACTATTAGATAATCATCTGAATGACCGCAACATACAGGGATATGTAAGGTAATACTGACACACAATCACACACATAGGTTGGACTTGATGGACGTGTGTCTTTTTTTCAACCTCACCTACTATGTAACTATATAAAAGAGGCCCCAATCAGCAGTATAGAAATAAGGATCCAGTGAATGAGCAACCTGTTAATCGACCACATAATGGCATGCACAATAGTTATAATGAGGGGAATAGACCCTATTATACACCCAGAGGACACAGGAGACCTTTTAATAATGGTTTTAATAGGGGAAGTTTTAATGGTGGAAGGCCTTTTAGACTAGGTATTATGGATATCCTCAGCCTGCCCCCTATTACCCCACTCAGCAGGAATATAGATCCCCTCAGGGTTACAATAGGTCCCAAGAAGGAGGTTATATCCCAGAGGGGAATAACAGGTTCACTCTGTTGGAAAGATATGATGAGCAACCATATAGAGGGGATTTCTTAGGACCCATGCAGACCCCCAGGAGGGATGGACAGGGGGGAGGTATGGAAGCACATCTGGAGTAGAAAGAAAAGAAAGAGGGGAAGGAGAGATGGGAGGAGGCTCAAAAAAAAAAAGAAAATACCAGTAGGGGAAGGCATTTTTAATTTAAGTGGTGTACCACTGAATACTAATGAAATAAAAGTTTTAGATAAAGGTTTGAAGTTTGCCCCTGTTAAGAATGTAAATACACTTGAGACCTATATAAATGTTCACAAATAGGGATGAGCCGAACACCCCCCTGTTCGGTTTGCACCAGAACATGCGAACAGGCAAAAAATGTGTTCGAACACGCGAACACCGTTAAAGTCTATGGGACTCGAACATGAATAATCAAAAGTGCTAATTTTAAAGGCTTATATGCAAGTTATTGTCACAAAAAGTGTTTGGGGACCTGGGTCCTGCCCCAGGGGACATGGATCAATGCAAAAAAAGTTTTAAAAACGGCCGTTTTTTTCGGAAGCAGTGATTTTAATATTGCTTAAAGTGAAACAATAAAAGTGTAATATTCCTTTAAACTCCGTACCTGGGGGGTGTCTATAGTATGCCTGTAAAGGGGCGCATGTTTCCCTTGTTTAGACAGTCTGACAGCAAAATTACATTTCAAAGGAAAAAAAGTATTTAAAACTACTTGCGGCTATTAATGAATTGTCGGTCCGACAATACACATAAAAGTTCATTGATTAAAACGGCATGGGATTTCCCCACAGGGGAACCCCGAACCAAAAATTTAAAAAAAAATGGCGTGGGGGTCCCCCTAAATTCCATACCAGGCCCTTCAGGTCTGGTATGGTTATTAAGGGGAACCCCACGCCAAAATAAAAAAAATGGTGTGGGGTTCCCCCAAAAATCCATACCAGACCCTTATCTGAGCACGCAACCTGGCAGGCCGCAGGAAAGAGGGGGGGACGAGAGAGCGCCCCCCCCTTCTGAACCATACCAGGCCACATGCCCTCAACATTGGGAGGGTGCTTTGGGGTCTCCCCCAAAGCACCTTGTCCCCATGTTGATGGGGACAAGGGCCTCATCCCCACATCCCTTGCCCGGTGGTTGTGGGGGTCTGTGTGGGGGGGCTTATCGGAATCTGGAAGCCCCATTTAACAAGGGGACCCCCAGATCCCGGCCCCCTCTGTGAGAAATGGTAAGGGGGTACAAAAGTACCCCTACCATTTCACAAAAAAGTGTCAAAAATGTTAAAAATAACAAGAGACCGTTTTTGACAATTCCTTTATTTAAAGTCTTCTTCTTTCCATCTTCTTTCTTCTATCTTCTTTCAGTTTCTTCCTCCATCTTCTTCTTCCTCTGGTTCTTCCTCTGATCCTCTGCTTCTTGCTCCGGTGTTCTCGTCCGGCATCTTCCTCCGCGGCGTCTTCTTCCTTCTCGGGCCGCTCTGCATCCATGATGGGAGGCTCCCACTGTGTGACACTTCTCGTCTTCTGACACTTCTTAAATAATGGAGGGCGGGGCCACCCGGTGACCCCGCCCTCCTCTGCAGCATGGGGAATTGACGGGGACTTCCCTATGGGTTTCTCTGTGACGTCAGAGGGGGCTGGGTCACCCAGTTACAACACCCTTTAAAAGTCTATGGGAGAAATCAAAAGTGCTAATTTTATAGGCTTATATGGAAGTTATTGTCATAAAAAGTGTTTGGGGACCTGGGTCCTGCCCCAGGGGACATGGATCAATGCAAAAAAAGTTTTAAAAACGTCTGTTTTTGCAGGAGCAGTGATTTTAATAATGCTTAAAGGGAAACAATAAAAGTGTAATATTCCTTTAAATTTCGTACCTGGGGGGTGTCTATAGTATGCCTGTAAAGGGGCGCATGTTTCCCGTGCTTAGAACAGTCAGACAGCAAAATGACATTTCAAAGGAAAAAAAGTCATTTAAAACTACTCGCGACTATTGATGAATTGTCGGTCCGACAATACACATAAAAGTTCATTGATAAAAACGGCATGGGATTTCCCCACAGGGGAACCCTGAACCAAATTTTTTTTAAAAATGGCGTGGGGGTCCCCCTAAATCTCATACCAGGCCCTTCAGGTCTGGTATGGTTATTAAGGGGAACCCTGCACCAAATTTTTTTAAAAAAATTGCGTGGGGTCCACCCAAAAATCCATACCAGACCCTTATTCGAGCACGCAACCTGGCAGGCCACAGAAAAAGAGGGGGGACGAGAGAGCGCCCCCCTCCTGAACCGTACCAGGCCACATGCCCTCAACATTGAGAGGGTGCTTTGGGGTCCCCCCCAAAGCACCTTGTTCCTATGTTGATGGGGACAAGGGCCTCATCCCCACAACCCTTGCCCAGTGGTTGTGGGGTTTGCGGGTGGGGGGCTTATTGGAATCTGGAAGCCCCCTTTAACAAGGGGACCCCCAGATCCTGCCCCCCTCGTGTGAAATGGTAAGGGGTACAAAAGTACCCCTACCATTTCACAATAAAAGTGTCAAAAATGTTAAAAATGACAAGAGACAGTTTTTGACAATTCCTTTATTTAAAGTCTTCTTCTTTCCATCTTCTTTCTTCTATCTTTTTTCTTCTATCTTCCTTCGGTTTCTTCCTCCATCTTCTTCTTCCTCTGGTTCTTCCTCCGATCCTCTGCTTCTTGCTCTGGTGTTCTTGTCCGGCATCTTCCTCCGTGCCGTCTTCTTCCCTTCTTCGTTCTCGGGCCGCTCCGCATTCATGATGGGAGGCTCCCACTGTGTGACGCTTCTCGTCTTCTGACACTTCTTAAATAACGGAGGGCGGGACCACCCGGTGACCCCGCCCCCCTCTGACGCACGGGGACTTGACGGGGACTTCCCTATGGGTTTCCCCGTGACGTCAGAGGGGGCGGGGTGACCCAGTTACGTAACACTTTTTATGACAATACCATGCATATAAGCCTTTAAAATTAGCACTTTTGATTTCTCCCATAGACTTAAAGGGTGTTCTGTGGCTTTTGAATTTGCCACCAACACCCCAAATTGTTCGCTGTTCGGCGAACTGGCGAACAGCCGATGTTCGAGTCGAACGTGAGTTCGACTCAAACTCGAAGCTCATCCCTATTCAAAAGTATGTTAGAACCCTGAATATTAAAAAATATTTTTTATCTAAATCTAGTGAGAGACCCACTCAAGATGTTGGAAAACCACGTACCAAATAAACAAATAGGTCCACATTTAAACCACCTTCGGCTGATAATAAATTCATAGAGGTGTTTAAAAATATGGTGGTAAATGATTTGGAAAAACTGAAGGTTAAGACAGTTAACGATCCAGAATATATTAGGAGAGGGATAAGATCTTTGGAGGAAAAGAAAAATGTGGTCATTAGACCTGCTGATAAATGGGGGGATATGTACTCATGTCTAAGAAGTACTATAAGAATGAGTTGGAGAGACTACTGGACGAAATAAATACTTATAGACTGCTGAATAGTAACCCAGTTAAACAATAAAAATTAAACAATATAAAGATGAATTATCCAGATTAATAAAAAGAGGTACAAAGAAAAAGATTCTGAGTAAGAAAGAAGCAGAATATTTGAACCCCACCTCATGTCAGACCCCATACTTTCTTCAGAAAATACACAAAGATAGCGAGAACCCCCCAGGTAAACCAATTGTTAATGGGGCGGATTTTCTTTCTTCCAGATTGGGCCAATATCTGGATATTTTTTCCAGATTAGTATCAAAATTTATATGCCAGGCAATCAGTTAAATGGGCATTAGACATTTCTACGATAGAAAGGAAACATCGGAAATATCTATTGGATTGTTTGGATTTTGGACTCCAACACAATTATTTTTGGTATGACAATAGATACTTCCTGCAAACTACCAGAATGGCTATGGGAGCTGTTTTTTCCCAAGTGTACCCAATTTATTTTTGGCACACTGGGAGTCAGAGGTGATCTTTGCTAGCAGACCCAAAGAATTAGTATGTTACAATAGGTTTATTGATGACCTGTTCATGATTTGGAGGGGGGATGAGGATAGTCTTCTCGCCTTCATGGACAGGTTAAACTTGAATATTTAAAAATATTGAGATGTCACGGAAATAACAGTAACAGAATATGGTCTTTCTGGATCTGGAGATATGTTTAAAAGAGAATAGAATATGGACGAGGAACTATAGTAAACCCACAGATAGAAATGGATATATACTGTAGCTACAGATAGCTGTCATTACAGACCTTGTCTGTTGAACATCCCAAAGGGACAGTTTATACGCTTGAGGCGTAAATGTACCACAGAGGATGAAATTAAAACACAAGCAGCTAAATTTGAGAAAACATTTCTTCAAAAAGGTTATGATAGCAACCACATAAAAAAGGAGATAGAAATAGTCAGGAACATAAATAGGAAGGATCTGGTGAAAGTTAATGAGAGAGCAGGAGGTATGAATAAAGAGAAAGATACATTTAGAATTCTATTAGAATTTAATGTGCAGAATAAAAAGCTTGAGAACATCTTTAGGCAGCTCTGGGATATATTATCGCAGGATAAGGTTTTAGGGGGGTATTACCACCCCAACCTAAATTTATAGATAAGAAAGCTCCTAGTTTGAGGAAAAAATTAGCACCAGGTATTCTAGACCCACCAATTAGTAGGACAGGTACACTGACACCTCTGCTAACAGGTTTTTATTCCTATGGCAGATGCTTGGCGTGTAAAACTACTAAAGGATGTAATATGAAAATAAAAAAGAAGTTTACAGGCGCATGTGCGAGGCTCACCAAGGAGGAATCTCTCCCACCAGCTAGAAGCCATTATACAGCAGCCTGGATCCTCCAAAATGGCGACCACAACTCCACGAGGCAAAGCACCGGAGCAGGAGGAATCAATCGCAGACCAGGACACTGATCCAGCACCAGATGTCAGACAGAGAAAAGGCACAGTGAGTAACCCACACATGGCGTTACTATCGCCCACATCCACCGAGTCACTAATTGACAGAACCCTGGGAGGATTACATATGACTCCCATGAGTGGCTTTCTAACCTCCCCAGATAACTGTCCAAACTGGCCACAATTCTCCCCTGCAGACTTAACTGCTATGATGTCTGCCTTCTCTAATATGCTCACCAGAGGCCTGGCCACCCAGATCACCTTGTCTATACATGCTGATTTGCAGCAACCAGGGGCCTGGATTGAAATGGTAGAAAAGAAATCTGACCAGGCTGCTGGAAGATTTAACCAGAACACCGCCAGGATCCAAGACCTCCAGGACCAGCTAGAGATGGCCCTATACAAAATAGATGACCTTGAAAATAGGTCAAGACAATACAATTTTAAAATTCGGGGGCTCCCAGAAACAGTGAAGGATGTTGCAATAGCAGTTCGATCCCTACTTAGGGACCTAAGACCTGAAATTCCAGAGCACAGGTTGGAGATGGACAGAGCACACAGGGCCCTACAACCTCCACGTAAAGATGGTCGAGGGGCGTGGCCTAACTCCGGACCAAGATGGATGCTTAGACCGAGCTCTCCAGCACACAGGAGCAGCTAAATTAAGCATCAGGATCCCACAGCACATACCTAACCATGGTAAAGGGTGACCGGAGCTCCTCATCTACCCGGGAACCGCAGGACTCAAATCAACAGCAGGTTAGCAACATCCCTGCGATGTTCCGAGCGGCGCAGGGTGAAGGCCTCAAAGCCGCGGCCTTGCCTAAACATCCCGTCCCGCTCGGCGGCTCCAGCCCTGCCGCGGACGGCGCGAACGGCCCTTACAACCCTGCAATACAATCGGGTCCCCCAGCACAACAACAACCTCAAGCCCTATGCCTAGCAGACTTGCAAGCTGTGGCCCTAGACATAAAAGCAACCCTAGCAGCAGCAGTTACAGATCTAAAGACTGAAATACAGGCTGTAGCAGCAAGGATGGGATCAGTAGAGCAGGCCACAGCACGCCATGCAGAAGCTATCAAACAAGTACAGAAAAATTCAGACATGCACCTCTCTCATATCATTGAGATTCACCGTCACCTGGAGGACCTCGATAACAGAGGAAGAAGACATAACATTAGAATAAGAGGAGTCCCAGAATTAGCAGATCAAAACCCAATAGAACAGACTGCTGCAGCAATCTTTAATGATCTGCTAGACAGACCCCCTGACTCTCCCATTGATTTTGAAAGAGTTCACAGAGCCCTCAGACCAAGAGGAAGAGACACTGATCCTCCAAGAGATATTATTTGCTGCTTGGTAAACTTCCCTCTGAAAGAAGCTATTCTAAAAAAAGCAAGGGAAAAAAACAGAGTCCTATTCAATGGAAATGAAATTAAGCTATTCCAAGACCTGTCAAATATTACACTACAGCAACGCAGAGCTCTGCGTCCAATTCTTGATCAACTATGTACCAGAGGAATACCGTATAGATGGAAATTTCCATTCTGTTTATCAGCCTCATGGAGAGGACACACAGCACTACTGCGCACACCCGATGATCTTCAATCCTTCTGTGACACATTAAATATCCCTTCAATCGATGTCCCAGAATGGTACAATTCATTCATGATAAACGACTCTTGGATTGAAGTAACCAACAACTATACTCCCAGAGCCCAAAGGAACCGAGATCGCCGTCGCAGATCGCCGTCAGCTCAACATAACAGAAGAAGACTAAACCAAGGGAGCCCTGGAATCTCACCACCCAGACGCAGGGACCGCATGGACCATCAGGATCATATGGACACCTGAACTCTATCTGTCTATAGCCGTGATGTCTATTACCCTCTGCCCAAATAGGCATCTTCAACTAAGCTATAATAATATGGTGATACAACCCCCAGAGGAAACAGAAACAAGAAGATTAACAGACTTCTATCCAAACACAGAGATCTAAGTTTTCAGTTAAAAGAAAAAAAAAGGTTGACTGTTAACTTTTATTTATCCCCACGTATTTTTTTTTTTTTTTCCAACCCATTTACATTTATGATACATACCTAATTCAAGGCAAGTATACCATCCTCTAAAACACTTGAAAATGTAAAACTACTTTGGAGAAAACAGTATTTTGATGGTATGTTCAATAAGATATGATCTATGGAAAAATGATCGTAAATATTGTAATTTATGCTACCACTCTGATACTCGGGTAATCTGAGAAGAAAGGAAAATATAAAAAACAAATAAATAAATAATAAAACACAAATAAATAAATAAATAAAAAAATTAATATACAAAAATAATAAAAATAAATAAATAAATAAAAAATCAATATTCACAAGCTCGGTTACCCAGTATCAGACATGCTGGATACTCCAAAAATTGCAATATCTACATACACTGGACTCCTCAGATAATAAACAAAACTCTGAACATAATCAAAGTTTGATTTGAAATATCCTCTATTATAAAAATAAGAGGAGAGTTATTAGTAGCTTGTGACTTAATTCGCAGATCCAAGCTAAAGTTACATCTAGTTTGTTCAAACACAGCTTACGTTAATATTACTTCATTCTGTTGATCGATCAAATTTAATGCAGAGGAAACGTATCAAGGTGGATTATACTAAAGGCCTTCAAAAATCCAAGGTCCATGATATTTAATTCTAAGGCACTCAATCACTGCCTCAAAGAACACATAAGGGAAGGTGCTATATAACTCGTTGATAACATCCTCAATCAAGTAGAGGTATCAAATATATTAAAACAACATGCATCTCATTAAACCACCGTGATACCTTTCATTTGTATCTGATGAAAATACAGTGGCTTGCAAAAGTATTCGGCCCCCTTGAACTTTTCAACCTTTTGCCACATTTCAGGCTTCAAACATATAGATATAAAATTTTTATTTTTTGTGAAGAATCACCAACAAGTGGGACACAATTGTGAAGTGGAACAAAATCTTTTGGATTTTTGAAACTTTTTTAACTAATAAAAAAATGAAAAGTGGGGTGTGCAAAATTATTCGGCCCCCTTGCGTTAATACTTTGTAGAGCCACCTTTTGCTGTGATTACAGCTGCAAGTCGCTTGGGGTATGTCTCTATCAGTTTTGCACATCGAGAGACTGAAATTCTTGCCCATTCTTCCTTGCAAAACAGCTCGAGCTCAGTGAGGTTGGATGGAGAGCGTTTGTGAACAGAAGTTTTCAGCTCTTTCCAGAGATTCTCGATTGGATTCAGGTCTGGACTTTGACTCGGCCATTCTAACACCTGGATACGTTTATTTGTGAACCATTCCTTTGTAGATTTTGCTGTATGTTTGGGATCATTGTCTTGTTGGAAGATAAATCTCCGTCCCAGTTTCAGGTCTTTTGCAGACTCCAACAGGTTTTCATCCAGAATGGTCCTGTATTTGGCTGCATCCATCTTCCCCTCAATTTTAACCATCTTCCCTGTCCCTGCTGAAGAAAAGCAGGCCCAAACCATGATGCTGCCACCACCATGTTTGACAGTGGGGATGGTGTGTTGAGTGTGATGAGCTGTGTTGCTTTTACGCCAAACATATCGTTTTGCATTGTGGCCAAAAAGTTAGATTTTGGTTTCATCGGACCAGAGCACCTTCTTCCACATGTTTGGTGTGTCTCCCAGGTGGCTTGTGGCAAACTTTAGACGAGACTTTTTATGGATATCTTTGAGAAATGGCTTTCTTCTTGCCACTCTTCCATAAAGGCCAGATTTGTGCAGTGTACGACTGATTGTTGTCCTATGGACAGACTCTCCCACCTCAGCTGTAGTTCTCTGCAGTTCATCCAGAGTGATCATGGGCCTCTTGGCTGCATCTCTGATCAGTCTTCTCCTTGTCTGAGCTGAATGTTTAGAGGGACAGCCAGGTCTTGGTAGATTTGCAGTGGTCTGATACTCCTTCCATTTCAAAATGATCGCTTGCACAGTGCTCCTTGGGATGTTTAAAGCTTGGGAAATCTTTTTGTATCCAAATCCGGCTTTAAACTTCTCCACAACAGTATTACGGACCTGCCTGGTGTGTTCCTTGGTCTTCATGATGCTCTCTGCGCTTTCAACAGAACCCTGAGACTATCACAGAGCAGGTGCATTTATACAGAGACTTGACTATACACAGGTGGATTCTATTTATCACCATCAGTCATTTAGGACAACATTGGATCATTCAGAGATCCTCGCTGAACTTCTGGAGTGAGTTTTCTGCACTGAAAGTAAAGGGGCCGAATAATTTTGCACGCACCACTTTTCAGTTTTTTAATTGCTAAAAAAGTTTAAAATATCCAATAGATTTCGTTCCACTTCACAATTGTGTCCCACTTGTTGGTGATTCTTCACTAAAAATTAAAATTTTATATCTTTATGTTTGAAGCCTGAAATGTGGCAAAAGGTTGAAAAGTTCAAGGGGGCCGAATACTTTCGCAAGCCACTGTAGAAATAAAAGCAGTTACAGGTATTAGACACACTCAATAGAAGATTTAACAGTTGCCTAATTCAGTATGGTATAATTTCTTGAAAACTTATGACCTCTCTCTAACCCCCCGTTTTTTTTATTTTTTTATTTGTATATCTCATTTTCCATCCATATATTATGCACTGTTTTTCTTAACCACTCCAGCCCCGGAAGGATTGACCCCCTTCCTGACCAGAGCACTTTTTACAATTCGGCACTGCGTCGCTTTAACTGCTAATTGCGCGGTCATGCAATGGTGTACCCAAACGGAATTTGCGTCCTTTTCTTCCCACAAATAGAGCTTTCTTTTGATGGTATTTGATCACCTCTGCCGTTTTTATTTTTTGCGCTATACACGGAAAAAGACCGAAAATTTTGAAAAAAAATGATATTTTCTACTTTTTGTTCTAAAAAAAATCCAATAAACTCAATTTTAGTCATACATTTAGGCCAAAATGTATTCGGCCACATGTCTTTGGTAAAAAAAATGTCAATAAGTGTATATTTATTGGTTTGCGCAAAAGTTATAGCGTCCACAAACTAGGGTACATTTTCTGGAATTTACACAGCCTTTAATTTATGACTGCCTATGTCGTTTCTTGAGGTGCTAAAATGGCAGGGCAGTACAAAACCCCCACAAATGACCCCATTTTGGAAAGTAGACACCCCAAGGAATTTGCTGAGAGGCATGTTGAGCCCATTGAATATTCATTTTTTTTTGTCCCAAGTGATTGAATAATGACAAAAAAAAAAAAAAAAAAATTACAAAAAGTTGTCACTAAATGATATATTGCTCACACAGGCCATGGGCATATGTGGAATTGCACCCCAAGATACATTTAGCTGCTTCTCCTGAGTACGGGGATACCACATGTGTGGGACTTTTTGGGAGCCTAGCCGCGTACGGGGCCCCGAAAACCAATCACTGCCTTCAGGATTTCTAAGGGCGTACATTTTTGATTTTACTCCTCACTACCTATCACAGTTTTGAAGGCCATAAAATGCCCAGATGACATAAAACCCCCCCAAATGACCCCATTTTGGAAAGTAGATACCCCAAGCTATTTGCTTTGAGGCATGTTGAGTCCATGGAATGTTTTATATTTTGACACAAGTTGCGGGAAAGTGACAATTTTTTATTTTTTTTATTTTTTTTGCACAAAGTTGTCACTAAATGATATATTGCTCACACAGGCCATGGGCATATGTGGAATTGCACCCCAAAATACATTTAGCTGCTTCTCCTGAGTATGGGGATACCACATGTGTGGGACTTTTTGGGAGCCTAGCCGCGTACGGGACCCCGAAAACCAATCACTGCCTTCAGGAATTCTAAGGGCGTACATTTTTGATTTTACTCCTCACTGCCTATCACAGTTTCGGAGGCCATGGAATGCCCAGGTGGCACAAACCCCCCCAAATGACCCCATTTTGGAAAGTAGACACCCCAAGCTATTTGCTGAGAGGCATGGTGAGTATTTTGCAGCTCTCATTTGTTTTTGAAAATAAAGAAAGACGAGAAAAAAAATTTTTTTTTTTCTTTTTTCAATTTTCAAAACTTTGTGACAAAAAGTGAGGTCTGCAAAATACTCACTATACCTCTCATCAAATAGCTTGGGGTGTCTACTTTCCAAAATGGGGTCATTTGGGTTTTTTTTTTGCCACCTGGGCATTCCATGGCCTCCGAAACTGTGATAGGCAGTGAAGAGTGAAATCAAAAATTTACGGCCTTAGAAAGCCTGAAGGCGGTGCTTGGTTTTCGGGGTCCCGTACGCGGCTAGGCTCCCAAAAAGTCTCACACATGTGGTATCCCCGTACTCAGGAGAAGCAACAGAATGTATTTTGGGGTGTAATTTCACATATTCCCATGGCATGTTTGAGCAATATATCATTTAGTGACAACTTTGCGCAAAAAAAAATAAAAAAAATAAAAAATTGTCTCTTTCCCGCAACTTGTGTCACAATATAAATTATTCCATGGACTCAACATGACTCTCAGCAAATAGCTTGGGGTGTCTACTTTCCAAAATGGGGTCATTTGGGGGGGTTTTGAACTGTCCTGGCATTTTATGCACAACATCTAGAAGCTTATGTCACACATCACCCACTCTTCTAACCACTTGAAGACAAAGCCCTTTCTGACACTTATTGTTTACATAAAAAAATAATTTTTTTTTGCAAGAAAATTACTTTGAACCCCCAAACATTATATATTTTTTTTAAAGCAAATGCCCTACAGATTAAAATGGTGGGTGTTTCATTTTTTTTTTTCACACAGTATTTGCGCAGCGATTTTTCAAACGCATTTTTTGGGGAAAAAACACACTTTTTTACATTTTAATGCACTAAAACACACTATATTGCCCAAATGTTTGATGAAATAAAAAAGATGATCTTAGGCCGAGTACATGGATACCAAACATGACATGCTTTAAAATTGCGCACAAACGTGCAGTGGCGACAAACTAAATACATTTTTAAAAGCCTTTAAAAGCCTTTACAGGTTACCACTTTAGATTTACAGAGGAGGTCTACTGCTAAACTTACTGCCCTCGATCTGACCTTCGCGGCGATACCTCACATGCATGGTGCAATTGCTGTTTACATTTGACGCCAGACCGACGCTTGCGTTCGCCTTAGCGCGAGAGCAGGGGGGACAGGGGTGCTTTTTTTTTTTTTTTTTTTTTTCATTATTATTATTATTTTTTTATCTTATTTTTAAACTGTTCCTTTCATTTTTTTTTTTAATCATTTTTATTGTTATCTCAGGGAATGTAAATATCCCCTATCATAGCAATAGGTGGTGACAGGTACTCTTTTTTGCAAAAATTGGGGTCTATTAGACCCTAGATTTCTCCTCTGCCCTCAAAGCATCTGACCACACCAAGATCGGTGTGATAAAATGCTTTCCCAATTTCCCAATGGCGCTGTTTACATCCGGCGAAATCTAAGTCATAAAATGCTCGTAGCTTCCGGTTTCTTAGGCCATAGAGATGTTTGGAGCCACTCTGGTCTCTGATCAGCTCTATGGTCAGCTGGCTGAATCACCGGCTGCATTTTCAGGTTCCCTGTTGAGACAGGAGAGCCAGAGAAGAACACGGAAGACGTTGGGGGGGGGGGCATTCCCTCCCACTGCTTGTAAAAGCAGTCTAGAGGCTAATTAGCCGCTAGGATTGCTTTTACATGAAAGCCGACCGCTGGCTGAAAAGAATGATACCAAGATGATACCTAAACCTGCAGGCATCATTCTGGTATAACCATTCAAAGTCGTGAATGGCGTACCTGAAGACAAAAAAATGGTTAACAATAAAGCACAGTAAACGGTAAAGTATAAAAAATTGCATACCTGAAAAACAAACATGATAAAACATAATAACAATAAAACATTGCAGAATAGAATACAGTAAAAAAGAGCAGAACAATAGAGAGAGAGAATAGAGAGAGAAAGAACAATAAAACGACAACTATTTTTTTTTTATTTTATATTTTTGTATGTGTTTTTTTTTTTTTTTGTAACTAACTTTTATAACTGTAACCGGTTCCAGGTTCGGGTCTCTCAAAATGCGATGGCATCTTGGGAGTCCCTGTGAAAGTGTGCCTAGTCTGTGGAATGCTGTACCCTACGCTAATAGTCAACTAGTGCATGGTAGCGTTCAAAATATTCACCAATGCAAAGACCAGGATTGTCAGGACAGGAGGGACAATAATAGCGGGTGTCACGCCTATATCCGCGCTTGCTGCAGACACAACATCTTTTTTGGGGGGGTTCGTTGGGTAGGGGTACTCGGGAGGACATAAAGAAAATGCCTCTCATGCAGCCGACTGCATTTGGTTGGGGATGTGAATGGGGGAAGTACGGGCGCTGCAGAAGCGGTGGGTTCCCAATTAGGATTGGCGAATGCAGCAGGAAGGGCACTATGGGGACGACGGGCCTGTGTTTGTCTTTTTGGTGGCAGCGGGACACTACTTGTGCTTGCCACCTCACCAGCTTGAACTGCACTTATGGGACTCGCCACGTCACCAAGTGTTACTGCAGTGCTGGTTTGACTACGACCGGGGTGTACTAGGCCGCTGGCGCTTGCCAGTTCACCAAAACGCTACCAAAAAATCTGTTAGCGATCGCAGGAATCAGGCCTGACTCTGCGAACGCTGCAGTTATGCGTTTAGTGTTCTGTAAGTGACAGTGATCGATCGATACTGCACTTGGGTGGGCTGGGCTGGGCCGGGCGGAGGGGCAAAACGCAGGTGCTAGCAGGTATCTGGGCTGATCCCGCTAACACTGCGTTTGTGGGAACCCTAAACTGCTGGGGACGCCAGTATAGATCTGATCGGATCAGATATTGATCCGTTCAGATACTATACCACTAAGGGAGGCGTATGCTGCGTGCGTGGGTGTTAGCGGTACTGGCGCTAATCTGACGCTGCCTGGGGCTGGTGCTTGCCAGTTCACCAAAACGCTACCAAAAAAACTGTTAGCGATCGCAGGGATCAGGCGTGACTCTGCGAACGCTGCAGTTATGCGTTTAGTGTTTTGTAAGTGACAGTGATCGATTGATACTGCACTTGGGTGGGCTGGGCCGGGCGGACGGGAAAAACGCAGGTGCTAGCAGGTATCTGGGCTGATCCCGCTAACACTGCGTGTTTGGGAACCCTAAACTGCTGGGGACACTAGTATAGATCTGATTGGATCAGATATTGATCCGTTCAGATACTATACCACTAAGGGAGGTGTACGGTGCGTGCGTGGGTGTTAGCGCTACTGGCGCTAACCTGACGCTGCCTGGGGCTGGTGCTTGCCAGTTCACCAAAACGCTACCAAAAAAACTGTTAGCGATCGCAGGGATCAGGCCTGACTATGCGAACGCTGCAGTTATGCGCTTAGTGTTTTGTAAGTGACAGTGATCGATCGATACTGCACTTGGGTGGGCTGGGCTGGGCCGGGCGGAGGGGCAAAACGCAGGTGCTAGCAGGTATCTGGGCTGATCCCGCTAACACTGCGTTTTCGGGAACCCTAAACTGCTGGGGACGCTAGTATAGATCTGATTGGATCAGATATTGATCCGTACAGATACTATACCACTAAGGGAGGCGTATGCTGCGTGCGTGGGTGTTAGCGGTACTGGCGCTAATCTGACGCTGCCTGGGGCGACGCATATCACCACCGGGCGATCAGGGGGCTAAACCTTTATTCGGTAATAAACGGCGGGTGCCCTGACACGATAAAAAATAAACGAACTAACCAGCGTCACCCGTAACAGTTATACGGTGATCAGTGGTGAAAGGGTTAACTAGGGGGCAATCAAGGGGTTAAAACATTTATTCGGTAGTATATGGGGGTCCCTGTCGCTATAAAACGCTGACGGCGAACCTAAATATTTATGTCCCTAACTAGCGTCACCAGCGACACTAATACAGCGATCAGAAAAATGATCGCTTAGCAACACTGGTGACGGGGGGTGATCAAGGGGTTAAAACTTTATTGGGGGGGTTAGGAGGGTACCCTAGACCTAAAGGGGGCCTAACATTCACTGCCCTAACACACTAACTGTCACAAACTGACACCAATACAGTAATCAGAAAAAAAAAAAAAAAACCTGCTTTGTGTCAGTTTGTGACAGGGGGGGGTGATTGGGGGGGGATCGGGGGGGCGATCGGGGGGGATCGGGGTGTAATGTGTGCCTGGCATGTTCTACTGTGTGTGTGTGTGTTGTGCACTCACATTACATGTCTTCTCTCCTCGGCCCGGAACGGAAAATACCGAGCCGAGGAGAGATGACATCATTTCCTCTGCCTCTGTGTACAATACAGAGGCAGGGAAATGATCCCATTGGCTGGGAGCGATCGCGAGGGGGGGGCCACGAATGGATGGCCTCCCCCTCACCACCGATCGCCGGGGGACATTTGCCGACCGTCGCAGGCACCGGGGGGGGTCCGATCGGACCCCCCACCCGCGGGCAGGCAGGGACGTACAGGTAAGCCCTTATGCCTGCCCGTGCCGCTTTGTCGACGTACATCTGTGTGCGGCGGTCGGCAAATGGTTAAATTTACAATATGTTACTGAATACAAGGGTTCCCTCTAGTGGCCAAAAGGCATAATTGTAAAAGCTGATCTCAATAATTTCTGACCTGAAGAACTCTACTCATAGTATGGCATAGGTTTATGTATTACCCCATAAACACACAAAAGTTCAACACACCCTAGCCCACAAAATATATTAAACCTTAATTATCCTAATATAGGTATCTTTTATGAAATTTAATAAAATATACCAGATCCCGGAATTATTAAAACATTATATTATGCTAGCTGCTCCGAAGTGCTAGAAAATAGTAACAAGTAAGAAAGGACTGTTTTTATCTCATACTGCATATTAAAAATAAAAAAAGAGAAAGAGAAGCAGTATAAGAATTCATCTTGCCTTACTTAGACCTCGAACCCACACAAAGGGTAAGAAATCTTTCTACTCTTTGACCCTTCCGGGTTTTTTTTTTTTTTTTTTTTTTTTTTTAAGGGTAGACTAGCTGGTCTAACCTACCTCTGGAACAATTACCCCTCCCACCTATAGTTGGGGTTTTTCCCTTTTTTTTCTTTTTTTTTTTTTTTTTTTTTTCTTTTCTCTCTTCCCTCCCTTCCCCAAATTTAAGTAATCTTTTTAGACTAACGTAAAGATGAACAGATATAATAACCAGATCTTCCATAACATAGATCAGTACCACAATACCAACATCTTAGAATCCAGTTTTTCGAAAGACCGAAAAACTACCTCCAAAATGCCTATCCAAAATCAACAGAAAATTTCTTCAACAATAAAATTACTCTCAATAAATGCGAAAGGACTCAACATACCGGAAAAAAGAACCACATTTTTTAATGAATTCCATAAACAGAAAGCAAATATCATTTGCATACAAGAAACCCACTTTAAATCTGACAAAATTCCAAAAATACAAGACAAAAGATTTCCAACAGCTTTTCACGCCACCAATCCAGAAGGGAAAACTAAAGGAGTGTCAATTCTGATATCTAAACAAACTCCAATTCAGATCCATGATACAATGCATGATCCGGGGGGAAGATACATATTTTTGAAGGGTAAGATAGGGCCACACCCCATAACAATAGCAAATGTTTACGCCCCCAACTCAAAACAGGTGGCTTTCTTTCGCAAGATAAAAGACCTGTTAACGACTTTCAAATCAGGCATTCTTATCCTTGGGGGAGATTTCAACACTCCTTTAAACCCCCTCATTGACACCTCAAGTGGTACATCGAGCCTTCCCTATAAAGCACTGAAACAAATCAAAATTCAATTTCAGGAACTAATGCTGCACGATGCCTGGAGAACTCTAAATCCTCAAACTAAAGATTACACCTATTTCTCCTCTGTCCATCAAAAATACTCTAGAATAGACAATTTTTTTCTCTCACAACCTGACCTCGACTTACTGACCCATTCCACAATTGAATCCATGACTCTTTCTGATCATCACCCGATAACCTTGACACTGACCTTTCTGGAAAAAAAGACGATTACTAAAACCTGGAGACTTAACACCACCATACTAAAAGATCCCATAGATGTATTACATTTTAATAATACATTAAAAGAATATTTCTCACAAAATGAAAATGATGAGACTTCTGTAATCACACAATGGGAGGCGCACAAATGTGTAATTAGAGGAGAATTTATCAAAAAACTAGCCAATTTAAAGAAAGAACAGCAATCCAAAATAAAATCACTGATAGAACAAATCCACAAATTAGAAATAGCACACAAAAGAACTGTTGCACTCTCAACATTTGAGGAGTTAACAAAAGCACGAACATTACTATCAGAAGAAATTAACATGAAAACCAAAAGACAATATATCCTAAGACATAAGATATATTATGAACAAGGAAATAAGAGTGGGAAATTATTAGCAAAAGCAGTTCAAAATAAGAAAGTTGCTTCCACTATACATCAAATAAGAGATAAACAAGGTACACCATACTCGTCGAATGAGGAGATTGCTAAACAGTTCGAAAATTATTATCAATCCTTATACAACATCCCTTCCAATCCTAGATGCCCACATAACACAGACAAGAGAACAAAACTCATTCAAGACTTCCTAGAGAAATATAGTCCCCCTCAAATAGCAGGAAACATAGCTCAAGAGCTTGAAGCTCCTATATCAGGCCCAGAATTTGATAAATCTATAAAGGATATGAAAATAGGCAAAGCCCCAGGACCAGATGGACTACCCTTACAATATTACAAGACATTCACCAATATACTGAAACCAAGATTTCTAAAAACCTTCCAATCACTACATACTGAACAACAGCCCCCAAAACAAATACTAGAAGCTCACATAACTGTAATTCCCAAAGAAGGAAAAGACACTAATTTGGTTACTAACTACAGACCAATTTCATTGATCAATGTAGACGTAAAAATATATGCCAAAATACTAGCTAACAGACTCTTACCCCTATTAACCTCCCTTATCTCTTTGGATCAGGTGGGATTTATCCCAGGGAGAGAGGGACGTGACAATACAATCAAAGCACTAAACATAAATCATTGGTTAACATCCAATAAGAAACAAGGATTTTTTCTCTCCCTGGATGCTGAAAAGGCGTTCGACAGAGTGGCCTGGGACTTCATTGACGCAGTGTTAAAACATATAGGAATTCTGCCTCTAATGAGATCATACATTAGAGCATTATATTCAAATCCAACAGCACGAGTTCGTGTCAACGGCCACCTGTCGAACGCCTTCCACTTACGAAATGGTACTAGACAGGGATGCCCTCTATCTCCACTTTTGTTTGTCCTCACACTAGAACCGTTACTAAATAAAATCAGATCAAACCCAGACATTAAGGGAATAGAAATCCATAACCACACATATAAAGTCGCAGCTTTTGCGGATGATATGCTCCTTTTTCTCTCAGAACCGCACATCTCTATACCCAATCTTGTACAAGACCTAGAACACTTTCAATTACTATCAAATCTAAAAATTAATCACTCCAAATCTAACGCCCTCAACATCTCTCTAGCCCCAAGTTCAGTAGAAATTTGCCAAAAAAACTTCTCCTTCTCATGGGCCAAACACAGTATTACATACCTCGGAATTGAAATTCCTACAAATCTAAATGATCTCTTTAAACTTAATTTCACCCCTATCCTAAAAGAAACACATGACGATTTAAAAAGATGGAACTCCTTAAACGTATCGTGGTTTGGACGTGCTTCCCTAATAAAAATGACAATTCTGCCCCGATTTCTATACGTGATGCAAACAATTCCCATTAGACTACCAACAACATTTTTTGAATCCTTTCGCAAAGCCTGTTCTACCTTCATATGGAAAGGCAAATCTCCCAGAATCAAATTCACTAGACTAAATCTACCCAAAAATAAGGGGGGAATTGCATTACCTGACCTAAAGAAATATCACCAGGCTGCCCTCTTAGCTCGAATAGTAGACTGGAACATCCATAACACAGTGAAAGACTGGGTATCTTTAGAACAAAAACAACTCTCCCAACAGCTTAAATCTCTTCCATGGATTCATCCAAAAAATCACTCAAAAGATATCAAAACTCACCCCCTAATAGGCCCCACATTAGAAACCTTTCGAAACACCTTTAAAAGAATGAATTCCTCTCCTTGGCTTAGCCCCCTCACAACGCTTAGAAACAACCCAGACTTCCCTCCGGGGCTAGAACAAAATTTCCTTGCAAATTCATGGCCGCATAAGGAAATTCTGGTCAGTGACTTTTTTCAAAGTAAGAGACTTCTATCCAGAGAAGAAATAAACAAAAACAACATCCCTAACCAAATTTCACAGTGGAACTATTTACAAATCAGACATTTTTTGACCAGAAATGAGACAGCCCAATCATGGACAAGACAACTCACGACGTTAGAGGAACTATGCACAAGAAAAACCCCACAAAGACACATTATATCTATTCTCTACAATTCGCTTTTTGGGGACAAAACTGAGTTCTCCAGTGCGTCGTGCCAAGCATGGGAACAAGAGCTTGATTTATCTCTTTCAGAAGAAGATTGGGAAACAATATACGTGTATGCTCATAAAGGATCTCTTAATGTAGCCACCCAGGAGTGTGGCTTCAAAATAATTACCAGGTGGTACAGAACTCCCACCCTACTACACAAATTCTCTCCATGTATTTCAGACAGATGCTGGAGATGCAAACAAGAAGAAGGCTTTATGCTCCATATCTGGTGGTCATGCCCTCTATTACAAAACTTCTGGAAAATGGTTCATGAAACCATTACCTCACTCACTTCAGAGAACATAACTTTTAATCCAGCACAATACCTCCTACACTACAATTCAATCCCCAAAAAACAATATTTAAAATCTTTACCCATGTTCATGATAAATGCAGCGAGACACTGGCGCTCAAACTCTATTCCATCGAATAAAGAATGGTTCCGAAGAATAAACAATATAGAAAAGATAGAAGAACTTATAAGTATTTCTCAGGAGAAGATTTAGAAATTTACATCAATATGGTACAACTGGTTTGAATTCAAAAATTCACAGTCTTACAAAGCTATTATTAATTAATTAATAATAAGATTCCTTCACCAAAACAAAGCATACAGAAAAACCAAAGAGAGCACTAGACTACTATAATAAATAAATAGTCTTTATTCACCCCCCCCCCCCTTAATTTTTTTTTTTTCTTCCTTTTCTTCACCCCTCCATACTCATATAATGAGTTAATTCACCTTAATATTCATTAAGCAACTAAGTATAAATATATAATATGTATATGCTCTAAATATAGTTATTAAAACTATCCAAATCATCTTGACATTACTATTGATTGTGTAATCCACTTTAACCCAAATGTTATTCAGATGACTATGTGACTATGCTATATTTCATTTATATGACAAAGTTGCATTACATTTATTTGTTCGATCAATAAAAACTTTATGAAACAAAAAAAAAAAGATGGTCTACCCAGGGACATAATCGTAAAGCCCCACTTTTATGCAGTCAAAGAGGGGGAGATGAAAGCATCTAGGACCTCGGACAAACTAATACTCCAGGGTCACCAAATCCAGATTTTTGCTGATCTTTTCCCTTACACAGTTCAAAAAAGGCGCATTCTGAAACCACTACTCCAGGTTTTAATGCAAAAAGAAATCACGTACAGATGGGCCTTCCCTCTGTGTCTGAATTTCTCCTACCAGAATAAACACTATGGCTTCTCATCATTTGGGGAAGGAGAACATCTGCTAACATGACTGGGGATCATCACCCATGAAATCCCAAAACCGACTACCACCAGAGGACCCCCTTCCATGAAACGCCCTTCTCCACCTAGCCTACTAACCCCTGTCTGGCAAAAGCAGCAATCAAAAAGGTTGAAAGACTCTTGCCCCCCCCTAAGCTTCTACATGCTGGAAACTCCAATGCATTCTGCTCCTCCTGGATCTGATCCGAAATCCTAGTGGTTTCCAACCCCAAATGTACAACCAAACCCTCTTGGGGGGAACTTTTCTTTTTCCATATTGAATCTCCCCCACTGAACTTCAACCCCTGCGGCCATGGAGACAACTGTTGTGATAACTATCTCTCTACTCTGGCCCACTTAATCCCATTTGCCAATCCTACTCTATCATCCCCACCGAGCCTCCCACATATCGGAGGGGCTTGCATGCATTTCTCCAACACTTCAAGAGACATTGGTCACCCAAAGTCCAGGAAACACCAGAGACTCAGGCAATGGGTCAGGGTTGGAGGGGGGGGTAAAACATCTTGCCCTTCCCCATCAGGGAATGGTACGGCAACAACCCTTAGCAAGGTGGGGACCCGCAGGAAGTTATTAACAAATGTACAAGCAGGCTACTGCAGTTGTAGAAGGGGGGTCTAGTGTCAACAGCAGGGGAGTCCCCGGTTTAATGGACCTCCTGCTATAGTCACAGATCCTCAGGGAGAAGGTTCCTCTTATATTTTTCATGTTCTGTACACTGACAAGACTCTGCCTATCATTAGCGATAGCTTATATGTAATGGCTGGTCGACCGGAACGGTCACAATGCACCTCCCTTAGTCACTGTGAGGATGAAGATCTCCTTACAGGGACAAACTGTCTTACCTGGGAAGAGGAGAGCATTCTCTCTCCTGGGGTTGAGGGGGAAGGGACAGATCTCTTCCCCACTCAACTTGTTTACTTGTTAAAGGTTTACATTTATGTACTAATCAACCTCTATATTTCCTCTATCCTATTCTACTCTCTCTCCCAAGCATCCAGTTCTCGACCTATGCTAGAACGTACAAGGACCTATCCATCCCAGGATCACAAGCTCGAGCTACAGGGGAAAGCGTGTATATGACACTCCTCCAAGACAACATTCCTTTTGGGGTAAGACGCCTTTCATTTTAGCGCACTTTCACCTCTCTGATCCATGACTGACTTAGCACAACATAACCTGACTCTGTACATTTTATCTCACAACACTCAGGGGCTAAACTCCGCAGTAAAACGCAGAAAGCTACTCCAAATATACCATACCCTTAAGGCGGATATCATTCTCCTTCAAGAGACGCACTTCCCAGCCTCATATAATCCTACATTTCTTCACCAACACTTCCCACAATTCTATTTGGCTAACGCAGAGAATAAAACGAGAGGTGTAGCTATAGGCTTCTCCCGCAACCTTAACCTCACTCTGTCAACGAAAGTTAGAGACCGGGGGGGGGGGCGGTTTCTTCTGATTGAGGGGTCCATAAACAGAGGGTCATACACATTTGTCTTGTACTATGCCCCAAACAAAGGCCAAGGAACATTTTTTGATTCTATGATGACCAAATTAAAACCACACTTGAAAGGAACTGTCATCCTAGGGGGAGACACGAACCTACCATTTGACCTATCCCTAGACAAGTCCAGAGCAAGGT
This sequence comes from Lithobates septentrionalis, assembly GCA_037952835.1. Classification (NCBI taxonomy): domain Eukaryota; kingdom Metazoa; phylum Chordata; class Amphibia; order Anura; family Ranidae; genus Lithobates; species Lithobates septentrionalis. The sequence continues at coordinate 1,649,151 of JBBDGP010000530.1, read as the reverse complement.
CACCTACAGCTAAACGCCCAACTAAACAGAGCTTAAAAATTGCGCAATTGCTAAACAACCTTAGTCTAGTGGATATATGGAGGGAATTGAATCCCTATGCCAAAGACTACACTCACTATTCAGCTCCACACCAGACCTATGCCAGGATAGACCATATTTTTATATCAGCCTCAACAATCCCGCTAGCCACTACTTCTAAGATCAGAGACACCCCATTTTCAGACCACTCTATGATGTCTCTATCCATGCAATGCAACGGGGGTTCAGAGAGACCCTATAATTGGCACCCCAACGAATCCCTAATGAGCAACCCTGTCAACTGTACCACCCTTGAGAAATCACTACAGGATTACTTCCATAATAATGATGATGGGACTACCTCCCCATCCACACTCTGGGCGGCACATAAGTCAGTAATGAGGGTTACACTGATTTAGCTGTCCTCTCACATAAAACGAGAATACAAAGCAGAAGTCCAGAAGTTGAACAAAGAATTTCTAGACTTGAGTAAATCAAATAAATGTAATCCTACATCTTTACATCCTACATCCTGACTCTTTACTCAGACTGGAGAAGGCCAGAGTTCAGTTAAACCTAGCCCTCACCAATGCAGCAGAGAAATATCTCAGATGGTCGGGGGCAAAATTCTATTACCAATCAAACAAAATAAACTGGCAACGAAATTGAGCCCCAAGACACGATCTCTGTCCTTCCCTAAAATTCTAACCTCCACGGGGGATCTGACCCAAAATCCAGTCCGCATCATGCCGTCCTTCCAAGAATACTACTCCGAACTGTACACAGACAGTAAACCTCCCACTAATAAACTGGACTCCTTTCTTCAGGATCTAACACTCCCCAAATTAACGGACGAGCATAGGATATATTTTGGATAGCCCCTTTTCAACCGAAGAAGTCCTAGGGGTCATAAAATCTCTGAAACAAGGTTCAGGCCCGGATGGATTCTCAGGTGGTTACTATAAAAAATTTGGATCTACTCTAGCCCCCTACTTGACATTATTTTATAACTCACTGAAGGGGGGGGGACCCCAATAGATAAAGATTTAAATAAAGTCTTTATTTCTGTTATCCCCAAACCAGAGAAAGATGGAAGAGAGGTGGGCAATTATCGCCTAATTTCCCTCATAAACAATGACATTAAAATAATGAAAAAAATCATGGTGACCAGACTGTCTACCTTTATTGCGAAGTATGTCCATAAAGACCAGGTGGGCTTCATTCCAGGGAGACAAGTCCCGGACTAAGTTAGAAGAGCCATAGATATTATCTCAAATTGGGATGGAGGGACCCCACAAGAAGGCTTTCTAGCGTCCATTGATCTACAGAAAGCTTTTGATTCTGTCTCCTGGCCATACCTCTTTGACATCCTGAGAAGGTGGGGATTTTGACCCAACTTCTTGGGAATTATTCATTGTATCTATTCCACTCCGATTGCCCAAATCCAGCTCATGGGACACTACTCCGACGGGTTCAACATCCATAAAGGCACTAGACAGGAATGCCCACTTTCACCACTAATATTCGCAATCACAATTGTAACACTAGCAATAGCCATTAGATCCAATCCGGACAATAAAGGGGTACTTTGCGGCCCCCAAGAACATAAATGTGCGCTATTTGCGGACAATATGTTGCTCTTTGTCACGTCCCTATTAATCTCCACCCCCAATTTACTAAGAACGCTCAAAGACTTTGGAACCATTTCGGGCCTCAAGGTTACTTTATCCAAATCCATGGCACTCAATATCTCTGTCCCTCAAAACCGGGTCAATCAACTAAAACCCAATCTCCCCTTCCCCCGGGCTAAGGACTCCATACCATACCTGGGAATTACACTCCCCAACAAGATAGACAGATGTTCAAAAAACTAGAAGGAGATCTAAAAGTGTGGTCTATCCTGGCTGGGTAGGGTCAATGCGGTTAAGATGACCCTGATGCCGCGTATACTATACCTCTTCCGTTCACTCCCCATCCCCATACACAAAAAAATTATTACCAAATTTCAAACGAACATTATACATTTAACTAGGGAAAGCAAGGACACCGTTTCTTGAAAGAGGTCCTCTTCAGACTCAAAATGCAGGATGGTTTAGGACTCCCAAATTTATGGTGGTATTATCAGGCGGCTCAATTGACCCAGATATCTTCCGTGTGCTCAAAGGGCCCCAACTCGGACTGGCTGTCCATAGAGAGACAGGCAGTCCCTCTCCACACGATAGACTACCTGATATGGTGCCCCCAAAAACAAAGGCCCCCCATATTAGCTCTAATCCTTTCACATTCCCTGGCGCTTTGCGACGCACTCCACAAGCAGAAATCACTGGTCTCTACCATTAAACCCCTAGCCCATATCTTCCACAATCAGAACTTTATACCAGGGTTGAACATTGTAGCCTTCAAATGGTGGTTAAACAAAGGAATGTTCAGAATAGGTAACTACTTCACCGCATCAGGCCCACTCACACTGACGTACTGCTCCAATAAACTGGAGATGCCAAACACGGAGAATTTTAGATTCTCTCAGATTAAGCCTTTTTTTAAACACCTTATGGACAGACAAACCTACCCCCCCCCCGCCCAAAACCAACAGCATACGAACAATGGTGCTCCAACCTCATGGATCAGAGAGTTGGGATTTCGATCATATATGCCTCCTTGGCTAACAAGCACAGCTCACCTCCCTATGCCCGAGCTTAGGAATCTGAACTGGATCTAACACTGGACCCGGATAAATGACACCTCTACTTTCAAAAGTCATATAAAGGTATCCTAAATATAGGCCTAATTGAGGCAAACCTAAAGATTTTCACTAGATGGTATTATGTTCCCTCTAGACTGGCTAGAATCTACCCAGATGCTTAAGTTTCAGGGAGTGTAAACAGGTGGGTACCATGCACCATATCTGGTGGACCTGTCCACGCATCAGAGGCTTCTGGACTAGGTTCTTCCACCTAGTAAAAAAGATCACTGGAATTGGAATTCCCCAGAACCCTACTATCGCACTGTTAAACCACAGAATAGACAACACTCCCAAACACACCCAAAACCTGATATTCTTTAGGCTCCTAGGAGCAAAACTTACAGTAGCAGGGGCGTGGAAAAGAACAAGGACAAGAACAAATGCAAGATATATTGGATCATGACCCAAGAACAAATTGCTGCGAAACTTCTAGACAGGGTACCTAGGTTTGAAGCAACGTGGGAGCCCTGGGCATTTTATATCAAAGTTCCCCTATACCCGGGTCATATAAATCCCCATGAAGACTAACCTGGATGACTAGCTTCTCCTCTTGCCTTTCTTCTATCGAGGAAGTATCGATACTCTATCAGTCTGTCCTTCTCATTTCCTCTTACGGTTACGAGTTACCCCCTCAGAGGCTATTCTGAGGGGCACAGTTTAATTAATATCTGAATAGTTGTTTTTAGTTAAAGCGGAGTTCCAACCAAAAGTGGAACTCCCGCTAATTTTTCTCCTTTCCCCCTCCGGTGCCACAATTTGCACCTTTCGGGGGGGAGAGGGGGATACCTTTGACAGGTATCCTGTTCCCACTTACGGGAGTCCGGACCACGGCCCGTGACATCACTGCGGGGCTCCCTCCTCCTCCCTCCTCCTCTCCCTGTCACCGGGCCATTAGGAGAGAGGAGCGGGGCCTCGCACATGCACAGTAGGGTTCCCAGCATGAAGCCATAAGGCTACACTGCCGGGTACCCTTACCCGCAATGGTGGCAGCAGCACTTGACAGCTGATGGTAACATCAGCTGTGGTGCCAACATCACTGGACTCCAGGACAGGTAAGTGTCCTATTGTTAAAAGTCAGCAGCTGCAGTATGTGTAGCTGCTGGATTCATTTTTCTTTTTGGGCGAAACACTGCTTTAGGAGAATACCACTCAAAAACTTTACTGGGCCGAAATTACCACCTACCGCCAGCAACATCCTAGGCAAAGTTACGATAAAGGTAAAACATACTCCAGATAAATAGAAGGTGTTGGGGGGGGGGGGTAGCTGGACCAGAGGAACAGGTCAAGCTACGGGGAGATTGTACAGGCCACAGCGTGATGACTTTGGGGTATCAGGTATGAGATCCCTGGGGCTAACCGGAACGGGAACAAAGCTGCTCCTCCACCTGCCTTTACTCGACCCAAATATACTCCAGAACACAGAAAGGTTAACATAACTCAACATGCCCAGGATTATGGTACAATTTTGGCCTTCTGGAGGGTCATTTCACACCAATGTTCTGTAAACACTTATGCCCACGGTCGGATTTTCAGACGGAAAATGTGCGATCGGAGCTTGTTGTTGGAAATTGTGGGCTCCATCGGACTTTTTTCCATTGGAATTTCCGACACACAAAGTTTGAGAGCAGGCTATAAAATTTTCCGACAACAAAATCCGTTTGCGTCAATTCCGACCATGTGTGAACAATTCCGACTCACAAAGTGCCACGCATGCTCAGAATAAATTCCGAGACGGAACTGCTCGGTCTGGTAAAATTAGCGTTCGTAATGGATATAGCACTTTCGTCATGCTGCAGTGTTTTAAATTCTCTTCTTCTTTATAATGCTAGAAGAATGAAGTTGTTTTGCTGCTCATATTCACACAGAGTTCTCACAAACTTCTTTCTTTATTATTTATCGTGATTTCATGAATATAATATTTCTATTTGTCACATCTACCAAAAAAAAATTTTTTTTTGATGTTTTTAGATTAATTTTTTGGGGTGATTTTTTTAAATCCTGATCTTGCGTTATTTTTTTTTTTTAACTCCAGAATAGTTTTGGGTGTGTTTTGTGTGTCAAGTTACCACAACACCATTATTATCTGGTATTATTTAATCTCAAGGAGGTTGCTTGGTGTTGGTGTCTCTTGTTAATTTCACATTGTATTTTTGAAATGTACCTGCCTCCTCACAAACAAACTGTCCTTTTTGAAGGAAAACACACATAGGCGAGTATAATAAAACAAACCAAAAATGTATTAATGGGTCCTAACCAAAGAAAGAGGGAGGCAACGCTGGAGAAACAGCAGGAATTGGCAAAGCCTTTGGCCCCCAGGGCACACATCAATTATTTTACTGCAAAATTGGTGGCCTGAGGAGTCCATATATAAGGGAGTACAATCTGGTCCAGAAGTCCAAGAGATCAGGAACAGCAGCAGATGACATATCTGTCCCCAGGCTGTGGTCATACAAGAGCCAGCATCTTTTGTCAGACCAGACTGAACCAAGGCCATCACTTTCTTGTCTTCCTTCCACTCTTCCTTCCACGCTGTGTCTGTGGTGGTGGAGTTGTGGCAGGAGGAGGAGGAGGATGATGTAAATCACTCAGGTGGGTTTTGGGTGTGATTTTGTCCCTCAACCCCTTATTTAATGTTTTATAAATGATTTCCTCACACATGAGGCGTTGGCCCTCCTGCATGTCCTGCAGTTTTGTGGCAGCCATGGAGGCAAAGGCCTCTTCACGAGTGGGGATGGCTCTGAGGGACGCAGAAGCCTCCTGAATCAGTTTGAGTGCTGAATCCTCCACGTTACTCCCCTTCCTGAGTCTTTTGTTTGGAAGGCGGAGGGGAGGGACCTGGGATTCTGTGAGGCTCCTACTGGGCCCTGCCACCTCCTGGCTGCCACTTACCCCTGCCACCTCCTGGCTTCCACTTACCCTGGCCACCTCCTGGCTGCCACTAACCCCCTCCTCCTCCTGTGTGCCACATTCCACAGCTTCCTCCTGTGTGCCACATTTCACAGCCTCCTCCTGGATGAGGTCTTCCGGTGTATGAAAAAGGGACATAGTTTTAGTTTTTTCTTTATCAATCACACACAATTTTCATGTCATGATTGTTGCAAATTGAATGTTAAGAAATATAAAAGATTATCATTCTAAGCCCAATATTTTTCATTCTTGTCCCAATTATTTTTGCCCACTACTGTCTATTGATATGTAAAACACTTTAATAAATCAGCAATTAGTGATCAATAATAAAATCTAGTAAACATCATTTATGTTTTGCCAAGAAATCTGTAGAAGAATGCTATACCTGGCTCAAGCTGGGCTCCTCCACTTCTTCCTGGCTGGAAGTCCCAGGTTGGACATCGGAAGCCTCAGCTGGGGTGGAAGATAGGGTGGAAGGAAGAGGGAAAGGAAGAGTGGAGAGGGATTCCCTGACTTCAGTCTGGTCTGACAGAAATCGCAGTCTCTCATAGTACCACAGCCTGGGGACATAAACGTCATCTGCTGCAGCTCCGGATCTCTGGGAATCCTGGATCTTCTTGCGCTCCCTAAGATAAGTGCTCCCCAGGCCACCAATTTTGGCTTTTAAATAGGGGATGGTTGCCGTGGGGACCACCGGCTTCACCAACTCCAGCAGTTTCTCCAGCGCTGCCTGCATCTTTTGTTTATGATTATATTGGGAGTGTTTGACCTGCCACAGACAACTCCCAGGGGAAGGGAGTTGTGGTCATTGAAGCCATCCATTTTATCTGCAATACACAAGACAAACCCTAATGTCAGGCTAAAGTCTCATAATCTTGTCCCAATATAGGCCTCAATCTATAAGCAGTATAGGACCAAGTTTAAATGTTACCTTCATTATCATGATCGGCGCTTCCGATACTCCTTCCTCCTCTCACAGATCATACGTACGACGCACGCGTGTTATGCTTTTTATACACTGCGCATGCGTGAAATTTTGCCCGCCCCTGACATTCTTTCTAGTCTATTCCCCCCCCCCCTTTTTGTTCGGTGCAGTGGAGAAGAGCACATGGCGGAGACAGAGCAGGTGCGTGCTGATTACAGCAACGAGGAGGAGGAAAGCCCGGAGCCAGAAACTGTATACAAAAAAGGCTGCGCTGCCACTAGTAAGTGAGTGCAAAAGTAAATCACTTGGATAACTGTAGCTAGTGCACCCATATGTAAAGAATAAACGGTGAAGAGAAAATTGAAATTAAAATTAAAATATTGAAAAAAATTCCAACACGAATCCCATAAAATAAACATTCAAAACTGAACATGAGAGGTCAGAATCAAAGCTGGATGGAGCAAGCAAAGTCCATAGAATAAAAAAGTTCATTGATGGAAAAGTCTTTCAAAGGAGGAATGCACCAGTCATCCAAGCGATGTGAGACATGCAATATTGTCACCCTGAGGAGCGTGATGACAGGAAAGTTTCTCCACCTCAAAACCAACTGCCCCTTACCAGATCGAGTGATCTCTTGTTAGGGAGATCGTGTGAGCGTGTGGCTGTCTCCCCCAGCCACAGGGTCTCTGCTGAGAGCGAATCTCAAAAGGATCACCTCTCAGGGGGTCCTCTAGATGGTACATGATCGCTCGGTCCCCATGGACATATATATGAGAGAAAACTCCATAGCGTAACACAGTTTAACAGTTTATTAAAAGAATAAAGAAACACACTTACAAATTGGTCGTGTCAATTCGCGTTTTAAAATCACAAGCCGGCCGGCTCTAGACTGCTGCCCGTTGCTTCCGGGATCAGCGATGGATGGTGGTGACGTCAGCACACAGCTCCTCCCTACGCCGTTTCGACAAACCTGTCGTCTTCCAGAGGCACAAGCAGTATAGGCCCAAGTTTAAATGTTACCTTCATTATCATGATCGGCGCTTCCGATACTCCTTCCTCCTCTCACAGATCATGCGTACGACGCACGCGTGTTATGCTTTATATACACTGCGCATGTGTGAAACTCTGCCCGCCCCTGACGTTCTTTCTAGTCTATTTCCCGCCCCTTCTTGTTCGGCGCAGTGGAGAAGAGCACATGGCGTAGACAGAGCATGTGCGTGCTGATTACAGCAACGAGGAGGAGGAAAGCCCGGAGCCAGAAACGTCTGGATCCCGGAGGAGACGATTTAAGGCATCAAATATGTCCTTTGTGGAGATGGTGGAGATGGTCGACATACTGAAGAGGGCCTACTATGATGGGAAGTATGGATCTTACCCCAGCCCCAATGTCAGAAAGGCCAAGATCATCATGGCGAAAGTTGTGAAGATTCTGCACCGTAATTTTGGGGTACGACGATCCAAGGATCAACTGAGGAAGTGGTGGTCGGACCTCAAATTAGGGGAGCACGATCAGTATAGAAGGATCCGGAGAGTGCTGCAAAAAAGTAAGTAGTTGTCCTGTGTTCCTATTCATTATTTTTAGAATGTTCGTGCTGCTCCATGTGCTTTTCTTTACTGTTGTACAGTTTAAAATGGCAACTTTCATGTTCATGGGCACATTATTCGATCGTAGGAAACATTGTTCGTTCGGCCACTAAAACACCATGTTTTGTCCAGATGCATTTCAATACATTTTTTCTGGCCTACTTCTCTTAAAATAAGTTTGTTGTCTAGATGGAATTGTAACTAGAATGAAATGCAAACTAGATTCTGTGTAAGGAGAGGACACTCAGCAGCTGTTTACACATCTGGACACTGGGGCACTAGTGTGGGACAAAAGAACACCCTTTTTATTAGGGGGCCCACACAGATGCTCCAGTGTATACTATAGGGGTGTCTCCATCTGTGAAGCTTTTACAAAACAGGTAAGTATTGGGACATACTAAAACATTTAATGTGAAAATGGCTTAATGTAGCTTAACGTGTAATAAAGTGCCTAAACCTCAATCAATTGCCCTGAAACTTTGCACAGCCTAAGTTTTTACATTTCCAAACATATCAAAGAAGTTTCATGCGATTCAGTGTTCCACAAGGCAAACTAGGGACATTAAGCTTGATTTTTGGGGAGCTTAATGTGTCTTAACGTACAAAAAAGACCTTAAATGTTAATCAATTTCCCCTAAACTTCACACAATAAAAGACTCTACCCATGCCAACATATTCTGAAAATTTCAGCTCATTTGGTTAACCACACCTAAAGTTATTCACATTAAGCTATATTTTACAATGCTAAAACATTTAATGTGAAAATGGCTTAATGTAGCTTAACGTGTAATAAAGTGCCTAAACCTCAATCAATTGCCCTGAAATTTTGCACAGCCTACGATCTCAACTTCTCAAACCTATCCAAGAAGTTTCATACAATTTGGTGTACCACAAGGCAAACTGTGGACATTAAGCTTGTTTTTTGGAGAGCTTAATGTGGCTGACCACGATGTCAATAGGAAGAGCCATTGATCGGCTTTTCCTCACTCGCGTCTGACAGACGCGAGTAGAGGAGAGCCAATCGGCGGCTCTCCTGACAGGGGGGGTCTGCACTGATTATTTATCAGCGCAGCCCCCCCCCTCAGATCACCACACTGGACCACCAGGGATCGCCACTAGGACCACCAGGGAAGGGGCAACATGTGGATGGCCAGGTATGTACCCCATGGCCATCCACATGTGCCTAATGTGCCCAATCTGTGCCAATCAGTGCCCACAAATGGGCACTGATTGGCACCATTATGTTTCAGTTCTGCCCAGCAATGCCACCAATCAGTGTATTCAGTGCCACCAATCAGTGTCAACAGTGCCACCTGTCAGTGCCCATCGCTGCCACCTGTCAGTGCCCATCTGTGCCCATCAGTGCCCACCTATCAGTGCCCATCAGTGCCACCCATAAGTACCCATCTGTGCCACCCATGAGTACCAATCAATGCCACCTACGAGTGCCCATCAGTGCCGCCTATGAGTGCCCATCGGTGCCACCTATGAGTGCCCATCAGTGCCGCATACCAGTGCCACCTATCAGTGCCCATCAGTGCCACCTATCAGTGCCCATCAGTGCCGCCTATCAGTGCCCATCATCAGTGCCCGTCAGTGCCACCTCATCAGTGCCACCTCATTAGTGCCACCTCATTGGTACCCATCAGTGCCGCCGTATCAGTGCCCGTCAGTGCAGCCATATCAGTGCCCATCATTGAAGAAGAAAATGTACTTATTTACAAAAAAATTTAACAGAAACAAAGAAAAACTTGTTTTTTTTCAAAATTTTTGGTCTTTTTTTATTTGTTGTGCAAAAAATAAGGTGATCAAATACCACCAAAAGAAAGCTCTATTTGTGGGAACAAAATGATAAAAAAATTGTTTGAGTACAGTGTAGCATGACCGCGCAATTGTCATTCAAATTGCAACAGCGCTGAAAGCTGAAAATTGGCCTGGGCGGGAAGGTGTCTAAGTGCCTGGTATTGAAGTGGTTAAGCTATATTTTACAATGCTAAAACATTTAATGTAAAGAGCTTAACGTACCATAATGTCCCTTAACCCCAATCAATTGTCTTGAAACTTTGCACAGCCTAAGTTCTCAACTTCCCAAACCTATTTAAGAATTCCAGATCGTTTGGTAAATCACCCCAAAAGTTATTCACATTTAACCATTTTTTTACAATCCTTAACCAGCTGCAGACTTTGGGCACACTAGTCACACCCAAAAACATGTCATCAGTGTACACAGGTCATGTCTAGTACATCTAGTCCTTCTGCTCTGCTGCCAGGATGGTTCCCTGTCTCAGTACCCAACAATTCAGCAGGAGCTGTCAAAAAAAAGGAAACAGGCTGGCAATGTTTATCAGCAACCACATCACAGAAAGTTACATTGAAACATTGTATCAATTGTAACTTTCTGTGTTTTGCATTCACAGATTAAACGGATGAACTTCGATTTGCAGGTGAAGAGAGTTAAAGCAACCTTGACAAGTAAAAAAAAAATGTTTTTTCTAATTAAATGTTCCTCTGTTGAACTCCTTATTAACCTTTTAGTTTTCTCTAATCAGCACTGATTAACTCTATATTCTCCTTCTCTATTCAATTGTAATTTTCCTGGTGACTTTCTTCTTTTATTAACTAATAGTTAATCTTTTTTTCTGTTTTTTGTTTGCTTTGCTTATTAATATTTTTGACACCTGTTTACATATATATATATATATATATATATATATATATATATATATATATATATATATATATATATATATATATACCAAAAGAAAGAAAAAATGCCTTTTTACTTGGTTTTATTACATTTAATTGTCTAAGGATTGCAAAAAATAATTATTGTTGCGGGGGCACATGTGCGGCATGGGATGGAGCGGCTGCTTCTAATCAGAACTCCAGCACCTTCAGGGCTTAAAGCCACTTAAATGGGGTCATAAACTCATAAAAACTGCCTGAAAGTAAGTTAACCCCTCGATTAGCAAACCCTTGTGCAATCATGTTCACACATCTAAAAACAGTCTAGCTCCTTCCAGAAGCTACAAAACTGACCTTCCTGTGAGCAGATTGAGTTTCTGGAGCATCACATTTGTGGGGTCAATTAAACGCTCAAAATGGCCAGAAAAAGAGAACTTTCATCTGAAACTCGACAGTCTATTCTTGTTCTTAGAAATGAAGGCTATTCCATGCGAGAAATTGCAAAGAAATTGAAGATTTCCTACAACGGTGTGTACTACTCCCTTCAGAGGACAGCACAAACAGGCTCTAACCAGAGTAGAAAAAGAAGTGGGAGGCCGCGTTGCACAACTAAGCAAGAAGATAAGCACATTAGAGTCTCTAGTTTGAGAAACAGACGCCTCACAGGTCCCCAACTGGCATCTTCATTAAATAGTACCCGCAAAACACCAGTGTCAACATCTACAGTGAAGAGGCGGCTGCGGGATTTTGGGCTTCAGGGCAGAGTGGCAAAGAAAAAGCCATATCTGAGACTGGCCAATAAAAGAAAAAGATTAAGATGGGCAAAAGAACACAGACATTGGACAGAGGAAGACTGGAAAAAAGTGTTGTGGACGGATGAATCCAAGTTTGAGGTGTTTGGATCACAAAGAAGAACGTTTGTGAGACGCAGAACAAATGAAAAGATGCTGGAAGAATGCCTGACGCCATCTGTTAAGCATGGTGGAGGTAATGTGATGGTCTGGGGTTGCTTTGGTGCTGGTAAGGTGGGAGCTTTGTACAGGGTAAAAGCTAAGGAAGGCTATCACTCCATTTTGCAACGCCATGCCATACCCAGTGGACAGCGCTTGATTGGAGCCAATTTCATCCTACAACCGGACAATGACCCTAAACACACCTCCAAATTGTGCAAGAACTATTTACAGCAGAAGCAGGCAGCTGGTATTCTATCGGTAATGGAGTGGCCAGCACAGTCACCAGATCTGAACCCCATTGAGCTGTTGTGGGAGCAGCTTGACCGTATGGTACGCCAGAAGTGCCCATCCAACCATTCCAACTTGTGGGAGCTGCTTCTAGAAGCGTGGGGTGCAATTTCTCCAGCTTACCTCAATAAATTAACAGCTAGAATGCCAAAGGTGTGCAATGCTGTAATTGCTGCAAAAGGAGGATTCTTTGATGAAAGCAAAGTTTGATGTAAAAACAATGTTATTTCAAATACAAATCATTATTTCTAACCTTGTCAATGTCTTGACTCTATTTTCTATTCATTTCACAACGTATGGTGGTGAATAAGTGTGACTTTTCATGGAAAACACAAAATTGTTTGGGTGACCCCAAACTTTTGAACGGTAGTGTATATATATATATATATATATATATATATATATATATATATATATATATATATAATATATATATATATATACCAAAAGAAAGAAAAAATGCCTTTTTACTTGGTTTTATTACATTTAATTGTCTAAGGATTGCAAAAAATAATTATTGTTGCGGGGGCACATGTGCGGCATGGGATGGAGCGGCTGCTTCTAATCAGAACTCCAGCACCTTCAGGGCTTAAAGCCACTTAAATGGGGTCATAAACTCATAAAAACTGCCTGAAAGTAAGTTAACCCCTCGGACTATCATCTGTGCATGCCGAATTTTCGAAAAAAGAGACGGAAGAGTCAACAGAACTCTCTCACTCACTATCTGCTCAGATCAAAGGAGAAAAGCATGGCTAAATATGGCGCTGGCACCCTGCCTACATCATCTGCCGCCCATCCCCCTGCTAAAGAATTACAACCGACGGACACAGGATCTTCAAAAAGCAGTGAGTACACTCCCTTATCAAAATCAGATTTGGACAACAGCTTAGAAGCTTTATACTCTAAACTGCTCACTAAATTCCAAACAGAGATACAGAAATCCACGTGTACCTTATCCCAGGAAATAGCAGCAATAGGAACACGTACTGACCTGCTAGAGAATAAGCATGATGAACTATCAATTGCTTATAATGATCTCTCCAGAGAACATGAATCTCTTGCATCAGCTTTTTCCCAGTTGCAAGCACACGTGGAGGATTTGGACAATAGAAACAGAAGGAACAATCTTAGAATAAGAGGAGCCCCAGAATCTGTCACAGATTTAATCGCATACTCCACAAAATTATTCCAGTCTCTATTACCAGAGCAAAACCCTGAATCCTTCAAATGTGACCGCATACATCGTGCACTTAGAGCTAAACCTCCGCCTGATAAACCCCCCAGAGATATTGTACTTTGTATAAAAGACTTTCTAATTAAAGAAGAAATAATGCGTGCCGCACGGAGCACCAGAAACATCACGTTAGATGGAGTTCAGCTACAGATTTATCCGGACATCTCGCAGGCAACGCTTGATAGACGCAGAAAAATTAAAGAAATCACCTCAGTTCTCTCTACAGCAAGGATCCGCTACAGATGGGGTTTCTCCTTTAAATTAATAATTCCTCATAACGGTACCACCTACATAGCCACCAACATCACCGAAGGTCAAGACATCCTGATAAAATTAGGTCTTCTAAACCCCAGCAACCTCCCACGTACTCCCTCTACAAACAGCCCAGCGCCTATCTGGAACACCCCGGCTTCACGTGGAAACAGACGCAGATACAGACACGATCCCGCTCAATGGAGCTAGAGAAGAGCTACTAAAACTTTTTATTTCCCATTTTCATTCTCTCATAAAGCTTTAACAGGAAGACAATTTTTTTAATTTTTAATTTTTATTTTTTTATATATATTTTTTTTTTCTGGAGTTTTTTTGTGTTTTTTTTTTTACTTCCTCAATGCACTGCTTATTATAAGTAATTGTGCATCTGCCACTATATTTATGCAGATGTGGGAATTTTGACACATGCATTTTTACGTATTTTTGCAAACTCCATATTATTTTATTTTATTTAATTCTATTTAAATTTCTTTTTTTTTATATATATATATATATTTCAGTATTATTTACAGTTTATTACATAACTGGTATGTGTCTACTCAACCTTACTAATTATCGAGGCCTTGCAATCACATACATCTATGAGTAACTAATGGTAATTCAGTATTAATTCAATGTATGTCTTCATAATAAGGCAAGTATATTCAGATGGACTTTCTAAGCTCATCTGAATAATGGCACTACATTGACATCTACTGTTGCTACATGGCACTACAAGCCTTAAATATCTTTCTCTACACAGGCTTTTATTAGTCTCAATGCAGTTTTGTTATATATTATACCATACCACAACACTGCCATCTTATGTCATATATTAGAAAGACATTCCAATTAAAAGAACCATACCATAGGCACTTTTTGCTCTCTTACAGGTATGCTTCTCACAATCCTCACTAGACATGTGCCCATGCAGAAACATGGTTTGCATCTCTTATGCTAACCAACAATTTGGCCGGACCTTTAGTAGATCAATATACCTATTGGATATAACAGTTAATACTACTATTACACGCTTCATTCTCCGGTATGGTAGTAGTAATGCATACTATTCATTATGTTTTAGTATACAACCGTACAGTAGATCTAAAGTTTGATCTATATGTGTGTGTTCTTCAACATCACTAGATTTTTGGATCTATTCCTAGTTTTTTTTTTTTTTTTTTCTTCCATAGCTTACTTTCCCACAGGTATCAATAATAGATACATTTACACCGTCTTTAAGCTCTAGAATACTAGACATAAGCTGCACAGTTATACTTTCCTATGACATTGGAGGTGGCGTCCCGCCTATGCCGACATGACTGACTCCCTCTTAATCTCTACATATTCTCTCATTAGAGAAATGTTTTCTATTTTTCCTAAAAGATTATTCATATATCTTTTTATGTTCTTATTAATGTTAACTCTTGTTAGACGCAAAAATTTTGTCTCATATACTCAAAGACTCAGTTTAAATTCTATGGTTCGATTTAACTTTCTCGGTCGGTTGGAAAATGATTTTCTTTCCAACCCCATACAGTTTGTTGACTACAAATTTTGTTTACTCTTAATTAATGTTATGTTACTCTTAGACACTATACAGAAAAATTATGGTACAATTTTTTTGTTATGCCTCAAGCTGCACTTGATTGTAAAGATTATTCACTGGATTAAATCCTTGTACGCCTATTTTACAGTATCTATCCCTATTACAATTCGTCAATTATACACAATATTTCCCTTATTTTATCAAATCTTATTACTTCCTGATGAGCCCCCAAAATTGTTTCCAACCACATGACTATAACAATCTTATCTCACAACGTCCAAGGATTTAATTCACCACATAAGAGGAAAAAAGCATTCTTGCAATATAAAAAATTAAATGCCAAAGTATTATTGTTACAAAAAACACATTTCATGAAAGATGGACACCCCACATATTTCCATAAAGCTTTTAATCAATCCTTTTATACCACATTCATGGGTATAATGAATGTGGTAAATGCATGGGTTGCATTTTTGGGGCTTTTCCTTTTAGTTTTTAATTTGCCTTTTGCTGTCACTTTTTAAATAGCTTTTTTTTTTTTTTCTGGTTTCATCAGTCTATCAATTAAGGGGTGTGATTAATTGCTCACAGGTGCCTATTTAACTGGTTGCGTGCTCAGTCTGAAGCTGTGGAGCTTGGTGTAAGTGGAGCTGGAATAAGTGGGAGTTAAAAACCAGAGTTAGAGTATACAAGTCTTGCTGTCTGTTTGCTGTTTGCTGTCTGTTTGCTGTCTGTTTGCTGTTTGCTGTCTGTTTGCTGTTTGCTATCTGTTTGCTGTCTGTTTGCTGGGTTGCATTTTTGGGGCTTTTCCTTTTAGTTTTTAATTTGCCTTTTGCTGTCACTTTTTAAATAGCTTCTTTTTTTTTTATGGTTTCATCAGTCTATCAATTAAGGGGTGTGGTTAATTGCTCACAGGTGCCTATTTACCTGTGTATTGTCTTGTTGTGTACCTGTGTATTGTCGTGTACCTGTGTATTGTCTTGAGTATTAGTGCCAGGAAGCTAGCTGTTAGGTAATTTGGACAGGGTAAAATCCCCAAATCCTCTCTAAATTTAATAGGTACGATGCCCGGCGGGTGTGGAGAGGCGACTCTTTGTACATCTTGCCGCATGTATGCGTTCCTTGATCATCCGATCGAGGGCGAATACTGCTGTGCAAAATGTAAGCACATTGTTTCCCTGGAAGCCCAGGTTCTGAATCTGGGGAAGCAACTGTCAGCACTGAGAAGTCCCTCCATACTAAAGGTGAGCCAGGAACGTACACGGCAGGTGCCGTCAGGGGCCAGCACAGAGGCGGGTGGAGACAAAGAGGTGCAGGCACTAGCAAAGAGTAGATGGGTGACAGTCAGGAGGGGTAGAGGGGGAAGTGCCAGAGAGGCCAATCCAGGACTGGAGAATCCCAATAAGTACGCTCCATTGAGTGACATTAGATTGTTAAAATACCGCGCCTATCTGATAAGTGAAAACAGCTGCCAACACTACAGAACGACTGGGACTGTATAGAAAATGTAAACAAAAAGTGTAGCGCTAAAGTGGAAAATAATGAAGGGAAGGTTTTGAAGTAAGGAGAGGTGAAACCACAATCTCAGGTGGCCCGTAACCTCAACTAAGTCAAGACCAAATGTATGTGTACACTACCAACGTGATATACAAACAAATTAAAGTGCTCCTTCTTTTGAAAAAAGTGTGCATATAAATGAAAATAAAAAATAAAGTGAAAATACATCAATAAGTAATAATCTTAAAAGTCCACGTTTGACTGGTGATGTAATACAAAAACTGTCCAAAATGGTAATATGAAAGCATTAAGCCCATATAAGTGATGAAGACTTGGTAATATAGTCCATATATTGCATGGTATGGTTGAAACACAGGGACCCAAGGCAGATATCCTTACGGTACAAAGACTCAAGACCCAAGGCAGATATCCTTACAGAGACTCCGATTCAGGGGGGGGGACCCAGGGCAGATAACTTTGCAACACAAAGGCCCAGAAAAAAGTAAGGTAGAGTACTCTTACCGACTTTGGTAGACTCACAAGCCGTGGGCGGTGAGTCAAACGAGCTTGTACTGTCTTGTGACCCGTGACAGTATGGGGATCGGTTGTACACCAAAAGACGTCCTCATTGAATGGGGGAGCCTGGAACCTGTTCTTGAAGGTATATCAAATAAATTGGTCCGGACAAGAAATTCCCTCAGCACCCAGAGCTCCTCCCAAAAGTTTGCAAATGCCTTTCATCACAACAAAGGGGCCATAGGGTATGAAACCCAACAAGGGCAGCAAAAAAAGGAGGTCCACAAACGGTCCCACTCGTAATCAAGGAATGATCTTTTAATGATTCCACCGAAATCATTAAAAGATCATTCCTTGATTACGAGTGGGACCATTTGTGGACCTCCTTTTTTTGCTGCCCTTGTTGGGTTTCATACCCTATGGCCCCTTTGTTGTGATGAAAGGCATTTGCAAACTTTTGGGAGGAGCTCTGGGTGCTGAGGGAATTTCTTGTCCGGACCAATTTATTTGATATACCTTCAAGAACAGGTTCCAGGCTCCCCCATTCAATGAGGACGTCTTTTGGTGTACAACCGATCCCCATACTGTCACGGGTCACAAGACAGTACAAGCTCGTTTGACTCACCGCCCACGGCTTGTGAGTCCACCAAAGTCGGTAAGAGTACTCTACCTTACTTTTTTCTGGGCCTTTGTGTTGCAAAGTTATCTGCCCTGGGTCCCCCCCCCCTGAATCGGAGTCTCTGTAAGGATATCTGCCTTGGGTCTTGAGTCTTTGTACCGTAAGGATATCTGCCTTGGGTCCCTGTGTTTCAACCATACCATGCAATATATGGACTATATTACCAAGTCTTCATCACTTATATGGGCTTAATGCTTTCATATTACCATTTTGGACAGTTTTTGTATTACATCACCAGTCAAACGTGGACTTTTAAGATTATTACTTATTGATGTATTTTCACTTTATTTTTTATTTTCATTTATATGCACACTTTTTTCAAAAGAAGGAGCACTTTAATTTGTTTGTATATCACGTTGGTAGTGTACACATACATTTGGTCTTGACTTAGTTGAGGTTACGGGCCACCTGAGATTGTGGTTTCACCTCTCCTTACTTCAAAACCTTCCCTTCATTATTTTCCACTTTAGCGCTACACTTTTTGTTTACATTGAGTGACATTGGTGAAACCAGTCAGGGACCAGCACTGCTGGAGATGAGGGACTCTCCTAGCTGCCAGGGGAAGAACTCCTCCAGTGAGAGTGGGGGGGCAGCAAAGGGAAAGGAAAGACAGATTCTGGTGGTAGGGGACTCAATTCTTAGAAGGACATTGAGGGCAATCTGTAACCAAGACCTGAAGCGCCGAACAGTATGTTGTCTACCGGGCGCTCGGGTTCGGCACATCACGGATCTTGTGGACAGATTACTGGGAGGGGCTGGGGAAGACCCGGCTGTCATGGTGCACGTTGGCACCAATGACAAAGTCAGAGGCAGATGGAGTGTCCTAAAGAACGATTTTAGGGACTTAGGAGCTAAATTGAGGAAAAGGACCTCCAAGGTAGTGTTCTCAGGAATACTACCGGTACATCGAGCCACACCAGAAAGGCAGAGGGAGATTAGGGAAGTAAACAAGTGGCTGAAGAGCTGGTGTAGTAAGGAGGGGTTTGGGTTCCTGGAGGACTGGGCCGACTTCTCAGTCGGTAACCGGTACTATAGAAGGGACGGACTGCACCTAAATGAGGAGGGTGCAGATCTGCTGGGAATGAAGATGGCCAAAAAGTTAGAGGGGTTTTTAAACTAGGCGATGGGGGGGAGGGTCCAGAGACAGTGATAGCCAGCACGGAAGATATTCCAGAGGGTAGTATTGGGGGCATTAGTGGTAGGTTAACCAAAGCACAAAAACACAAGGTGAGTATAGTAGCAAGTCCTAGTTGCAATCTTGAAACACCCAATACGAGGACAATATGCGACTGGTCTAAACTATGTGGCATGTTCACCAATGCCAGGAGCCTGGCGGACAAGATGGGTGAACTAGAGATACTGTTGTACAAGGAGGATTTGGATTTTGTGGGAATTTCAGAGACCTGGTTCAACAGCTCTCATGATTGGCTGGCAAACATTCAAGGGTATACCCTATACCGCAAGGATAGAGAGGGTAAAAAAGGGGGAGGGGTATGCCTATATATCAAGAATAATGTACAAGTGAATGTGAGAGATGACATCACTGAGGGGGCTAGGGAGGAGGTGGAATCTTTATGGGTAGAGCTCCAAAGGGATGAAGCTAAGGGGAAAATAATACTGGGAGTATGCTATAGGCCCCCTAACCTGAGGGAGAAAGTGGAGACGGATCTTCTATCACAAATTGGATTAGCAGCAAGGATGGGAAGTGCTATCATAATGGGGGATTTTAATTATCCAGACATAGACTGGGCGGAGGGAACCGCGCATTCATTTAAGGTTCGCCAGTTCCTTAGTGTCTTGCAGGACAATTTTATGGGTCAGATGGTAGACGCACCAACTAGAAATAAAACATTACTAGATCTACTGATTACCAACAATACAGACCTGATAACAGATGTAGAAATACGGGGCAATTTAGGTAACAGCGATCACAGGTCAATTAGTTTCAGTATAAATCACACAAATAGGAAACATGAAGGGAACACAAAGACACTGAATTTCAAAAGAGCCAACTTCCCTAAACTACAAACCTTGCTAAAAGGCATAAATTGGGATAAAATATTAGGAACAAAGAATACGGAGGAGAGATGGGTTTGCTTTAAGAGCATATTAAATAAGGGCATTAGCCAATGTATCCCATTGGGTAATAAATTTAAAAGAGCAAACAAACATCCTGGATGGCTTAACTCCAATGTAAAAATGCATATAAACGCAAAGGAGAAGGCCTTCAAAAAATACAAGGTTGAGGGATCATCCTCAGCATTCAGAATTTATAAAGAATGCAATAAGAAATGTAAGGGTGCAATTAGGATGGCTAAGACAGAACATGAAAGACACATAGCGGAGGAGAGCAAAAAAAATCCCAAGAAATTCTTTAAGTATGTAAACAGTAAAAAAGGGAGGACAGACCATATTGGCCCCATAAAGAATGAGGAAGGACATCTGGTTACAAAGGATGGGGAGATGGCAAAGGTATTGAATTTATTCTTCTCCTCAGTCTTCACGAGTGAATCGGCGGGCTTCAGTAACCAAAACTGCAGTGTTTATCCTCATGGCACAACACAGGAAGCACCTACATGGTTAACAGAGGACGGAATTAAAATTAGACTTGAGAAACTTAACATTAATAAATCACCGGGACCATATGGCTTGCATCCGAGGGTACTTAGGGAACTCAGTCAGGTGATTGCCAGACCGTTGTTCCTAATTTTTACAGACAGTCTATTGACTGGAATGGTACCAGCTGATTGGAGAAAAGCCAATGTAGCACCAATATTTAAAAAGGGCCCAAAAAACATCCCTGGGAATTACAGACCAGTTAGCCTAACATCAATAGTATGTAAACTCTTGGAGGGGATGATAAGGGACTATATACAAGATTTTAGTAATAAGAATGATATCATTAGCAGTAATCAGCATGGATTCATGAAGAATCGTTCTTGCCAAACCAATCTATTAACCTTCTATGAGGAGGTGAGTTGCCATCTAGATAAAGGAAGGCCCGTAGACGTGGTGTATCTGGATTTTGCAAAAGCATTTGACACAGTTCCCCATAAACGTTTACTGTACAAAATAAGGTGCGTTGGCATGGACCATAGGGTGAGTACATGGATTGAAAACTGGCTACAAGGGCGTGTTCAGAGGGTGGTGATAAATGGGGAGTACTCAGAATGGTCAGGGGTGGGTAGTGGGGTTCCCCAGGGTTCTGTGCTGGGACCAATCCTATTTAATTTGTTCATAAATGACCTGGAGGATGGGATAAACAGTTCAATCTCTGTATTTGCAGACGATACTAAGCTAAGCAGGGCAATAACTTCTCCGCAGGATGTGGAAATCTTGCAAAAAGACCTGAACAAATTAATGGGGTGGGCGACTACATGGCAAATGAGGTTCAATGTAGAAAAATGTAAAATAATGCATTTGGGTGGCAAAAATATGAATGCAATCTATACACTGGGGGGAGAACCTCTGGGGGAATCCAGGATGGAAAAGGACCTGGGGGTCCTAGTAGATGATAGGCTCAGCAATGGCATGCAATGCCAAGCTGCTGCTAATAAAGCAAACAGAATATTGGCATGCATTAAAAGGGGGATCAACTGCAGAGATAAAACGATAATTCTCCCGCTCTACAAGACTCTGGTCCGGCCGCACCTGGAGTATGTTGTCCAGTTCTGGGCACCAGTCCTCAGGAGGGACGTACTGGAAATGGAGCGAGTACAAAGAAGGGCAACAAAGCTAATAAAGGGTCTGGAGGATCTTAGTTATGAGGAAAAGTTTCGAGCACTGAACTTATTCTCTCTGGAGAAGAGACGCTTCAGAGGGGATATGATTTCAATTTACAAATACTGTACTGGTGACCCCACAATAGGGAGAAAACTTTTTTGCAGAAGAGAGTTTAATAAGACTCGTGGCCACTCATTACAATTAGAAGAAAAGAGGTTTAACCTTAAACTACGTAGAGGGTTCTTTACTGTAAGAGCGGCAAGGATGTGGAATTCCCTTCCACAGGCGGTGGTCTCAGCGCGGAGCATTGATAACTTCAAGAAACTATTAGATAATCACCTGAATGACCGCAATATACAGGGATATGTAATGTAATACTGACACATAATCACACACATGGACTTGATGGACTTGTGTCTTTTTTCAACCTCACCTACTATGTAACCTCCAAAACTAAAGGTGTGGCAATTTTTATCCACCATTCTTTTCCATTGGAGGTTCAACGAGGTTGAAAACGGAGGTTATAAAGATCAAGATAGTAGGTACATCATCATAAAAGGAATGTTATCCGGTAGAGAACTAACGATTGCTAACGTATATGCACCAAATGATTCACAAACTACTTTTTTCATAAATTTCTTTAATATACTACAACAATACCACTCACCACATATTATTTTGGGTGGTGATTTTAATTCGGCCTACCAACCTAACTTAGACCGCAGCAAACAAAATCAAAACTCCAAAACTTTCTCAAAAACAACTATAACGCACATAAATAGTCTACAACTAATCGATACGTGGAGATCATTGAATTTAGGTGCTCGTAAGTATACCTATTACTCTCACCCGCATGATTCATACTCACGTATTGATTACATTTTTTGCACTCCAATAATCCTTGCCAATTCCCACGACGCCTCAATACACCCATGTGCTTGGTCAGACCATCAAAACACAACGTTAAATACTCAATTTATAGGCCTCACTTTTACTCCATATTCGTGGAGAATTAACGAATCAATTCTAACAGACCCCATACACAACCAGGAGATCGCTTTAGAAATAAAAGACTATTTCAATCTAAATTCCACCCCAGAGATCTCTCCAACTTCATTATGGTTAGCACATAAGGCTGTTTTAAGAGGCCTTCTCATCAAAAGAGCAGCAAGATGTAATAAACTAAAATGGGAAAAAATCCATACCCTTACTAAAGATCTTCACAATCCATACAAAATTCATACCAACACGCACAACCCAAACATATATTCATTAATATCCCAAAAACGCAATGAATTAGTCTCATTACTCACATATAAAGCAGAAAAGTCCCTTAGATGGTCAAAAGCAAAATTTCTCCTGTCAAGTAATGCATACTCGTCAATGTTTGCCCGCAAGCTTAACCAATCTATAAAACCCACCCATGTATATAAACTTAAAAATAACTCAAACCAACTAGTCACTCATCCACAAGAAATATTATCTATCTTTAAAAAATTCTACTCCGACCTACTTTCAGCTCCTAAATCATTGATCCTGCCCACAGCAATGTCCTGGTTGGAGAAAATCCCATTTCCAAAGCTAACCCAAACACAAATAGATGCTTTAAACGCCCCATGCACAGAGGAAGAAATACATCATATAATAAAATCCCTTAAAAAAAACTCAGCTCCGGGCCCAGATGGTTTCACCTCATTCTATTATAAACAATATCAACAATTATTAACACCAAATTTAGCAAAATTATATAACAACTAGTCACTCATCCACAAGAAATATTATCTATCTTTAAAAAATTCTACTCCGACCTACTTTCAGCTCCTAAATCATTGATCCTGCCCACAGCAATGTCCTGGTTGGAGAAAATCCCATTTCCAAAGCTAACCCAAACACAAATAGATGCTTTAAACGCCCCATGCACAGAGGAAGTAATACATCATATAATAAAATCCCTTAAAAAAAACTCAGCTCCGGGCCCAGATGGTTTCACCTCATTCTATTATAAACAATATCAACAATTATTAACACCAAATTTAGCAAAATTATATAACAACATTCTTAAAGTAGAACAGTTCCCAGAAGAAATGCTTCTTGCAAATATGTCTCTTATCCCAAAACCAAACAAAGACCACACATTGCCACAAAACTACAGACCAATTTCTGTGATAAACAATGACCTTAAGATATTCTGTAGATTATTATCCAATAGACTTGCATTAATAATTCCCTCACTAATCTCCCCCTACCAATCAGGGTTCATACCTGGTAGACAAATTACAGACAACATTAGATTAGCCACTAACATAATACAAGACGCAAATATCAACTCCAAATCTGTTTTACTTCTTAGTCTCGATATCAATAAAGCATTCGATAGTGTATCCTGGGATTTCCTTGACTTAGGCCCCTTTCACACTTATACGACTTGTCCCATGATTTTGTACTGCAAAATCGTATGACAAGTCATTCTCCATGATGTGCAATGACTACCATTTATATTGGCACGACTTTAAGACATGCCGACTTGAAAGTAGTCCCTGCACTACTTTGGTCCAACTTCTATGCGAGTTGTACTCCATAGACCTCAATGTTAAACCCAGAAGTAGCATGCAAATAGTGCCTGAATAATATAGACACGACTTTAGTACGACTTTGTAAGCACAAGCCTGGCTCGCTGATTGGGAAAGGAAAACGTATTTTTCCTTTCGCGATGAGCGACAGGCAGTGCTGACAGCTGTCTGGTATGAATCCTGAGGGGGAACGCCGCACCAAGTTTTAAATAAAAAAAACAGTGTGGGTTCCCCCCAGGGGCATACCAGGCCCTTAGGTCTGGTATGGATCTAAGGGGAACCCCCTACGCCGAAAAATCGGCGTGGGGTCCCCCCCAAAATCCATACCAGACCCTTATCCGAGCACGCAGCCCGGCCAGTCAGGAATGGGGGTGGGGACGAGTGAGCGCCCCCCCCCTCCTGGACCGTACCAGGCCGCATGCCCTCAACATAGGGGGGTGGGTGCTTTGGGGCATGGGGGGCACCCTGCGCGGCCCCCCACCCCAAAGCACCTTGTCCCCATGTTGATGAGGACAAGGGCCTCTTCCCGACAACCCTGGCCGTTGGTTGTCGGGGTCTGCGGGCGGGGGGCTTATCGGAATCCGGGAGCCCCCTTTAATAAGGAAGCCCCCAGATCCTGGCCCCCCACCCTATGTGAATGAGTATGGGGTACATGGTACCCCTACCCATTCACCTAGGCAAAAAAGTGTCAATAAAAAACACAGTACACAGGTTTTTAAAGTAATTTATTAGGCAGCTCCGGGGTCTTCTTCCGACTTCGGGGGTCCTCTTCCGACTTTGGGGGTCCTCTTCCGACTTTGGGGTCTCTCCGGCGTCTCCTCCCGGTGTCCTGATCTTCTGCCAGCTCCTCCGCTATCTTCTGCAGCTCAATTGCTAGCAGTGGTCCGGACTTCTGCCTTCTGCCTTCTTCTTTTCTTCCAGAGATGTTGACAAGACGCTCTCTCCAGCTAGAATGGTTTCTGAACGCTCCGCAATGGACTTATATAGGCGGTGACCCCGCTCCCTTATGAAGTCACTGTCCCGGGGCATGCTGGGACTGTGCCGTCATAAGGGGGCGTGGTCATCACCCGGTGACCACGCCTCCTAAAACGTCACAGTCCCAGCATGCCCAGGGACTGTGACGGCATAAGGGGGCGGGGTCACCGCCTATATAAGTCCGTTGCGGAGCATTCAGAGACCATTGCAGCTGGAGAGAGCGTCGTGTCAACATCTCTGGAAGAGAAGAGGGAAGAAGACGATCCAGAAGTCCGGACCACTGCTGGCAAAAGAGCGGCAGAAGATAGCGGTGGAGCCGGCAGAACATGCGGACACCGGGAGAGGACGCCGGAGAGACCCCCGAAGTCGGAAGAGGACCCCCAAAGTCAGAAGAAGACCCCAGAGCTGCCTAATAAATTACTTTAAAAACCTGTGTACTGTTTTTTATTGACACTTTTTTGCCTAGGTGAATGGGTAGGGGTACCATGTACCCCATACTCATTCTTATTAAAGGGGGCTCCCGGATTCCGATAAGCCCCCCGCCCGCAGACCCCGACAACCAACGGCCAGGGTTGTCGGGAAGAGGCCCTTGTCCTTATCAACATGGGAACAAGGTGCTTTGGGTGGGGGGGCCACAGGGCGCCCTCCCATGCCCCAAAGCACCCACCCCCCATGTTGAGGGCATGCGGCCTGGTACGGTCCAGGAGGGGGGGCGCTCGCTCGTCCCCACCCCCATTCCTGACTGGCCAGGCTGCGTGCTCGGATAAGGGTCTGGTATGGATTTTGGGGGGACGCCCACGCCGATTTTTCAGCGTAGGGGGTTCCCCTTACAATCCACACCAGACCTAAGGGCCTGGTATGCCCCTGGGGGGGAACCCACGCCAGTATGATCTGGCGTGGAGTTACCCCTTATGATTCATACCAACTACTGTATGTTTTCATTTGTTAATGCCAAAAATGTGGCAAAGTCGTACAAAGTAGTACTGCTCCCAAATCGCGGTAAAATCGCGGCAAATCGCGGTAAATTCGCGGCAAAATCGCGGCCGCAAAATCGCGGTAAATTTGCGTGACTTTGAAGTCGTATAAGTGTGAAAGGAGCCTTAGTTCTGAAAAGATACGGCTTCTTAGGAGAATTTCTCCACGCCTTTCACGCTCTTTATCATAACCCCTCTACTAGGATTAGATTACCAGGCTGTAATTCAGACTTTTTCAGACTAGGCAGAGGAACAAGACAGGGTTGTCCCCTATCTCCCTTATTATTCGCATTAGCGCTTGAACCCTTAGCTACAGCAATACTGCACAACCCAGATATAAAAGGTTATAATTCTAACAATAATACCTATAAATTGAGTATGTATGCGGACGACATGGTATTATTCCTCACACAAACCAATATTGCTTTACCAAATTTACTACATACTCTTAAAACATTTGCCTCACTATCTGGCCTAACAGTGAATGTCACCAAATCTATAGGTATGCCAATTAACATCCCATCATCCCAATTAGACTCCTTACGTTCCTCATTCAATTTCTCATGGTCAATGGATTCTATCCCTTATCTTGGTATATTTCTTACACCAAATATTAATGACCTTTCCTCAAAAAACTACACCCCATTAATACAAAAAATTAGATTGATGCTCAAATTATGGAAATCTTTTAAAATATCGTTTCTTGGCCGAATTACAGCGATTAAGATGACAATCTTACCAAAAATGTTATACCTATTTAGAGCTCTCCCAATCAGATTAAATAAAGTAACTATTACTAAATTCCAAACAGAAATCAATAAATTTATCTGGTCAGACTCCCGTCCATGTCTATCTAGATCAGTATTACACAATCCACAGAAAAACGGTGGTCTGGGTCTCCCAGACTTCTGGCTTTATTACCTAGCCCCCAGATGGTCACAAATAGCACAATGGCACATTCCCAACTCCAAAGTCCCATGGGTTAGATTTGAAAAAGACTCCATCCAACCATATTCTATCTCAAGTATATTATGGGGTAATAAAGTATCAACTCACATCCTAGACAACCTTAATCAATTAGTCTCACATTCATATCAATTATGGAAACTACATAACAAAAAATATAACTTAACCTCTAACACACCTCCACTTGCATCTTTTATTGGTGACCCAAAATTCCCCCTTTCCTCAAATGAGAGAGGAGACTTTTCATGGTGGACAAATAATAACCTAATATCCCTCTATAATTTTTTAGAAAACAACAACTTCACTTCATTCTCTTCATTGAAATCTAGACATCAGATCCCCAATACTGAGTTTAATAAATTTCTCCAAATTAGACATTTTTTTAGTACATATTTCCAAACAGTAAACTCACTCCCACCATCATTTTTTGAAAACATTTGTCTAAAAACACCTAGGAGAGCAGGTCTGATATCTGAAATCTACTCTAATCTAGTCAATAATACAGAACAATCCAAACTTCCCTATATGCTCAAGTGGGAACAAGAATGTGATTTCTCATTTACAATGGAAAATTGGGACAAATGTATCATTAATTTACACAAATGCACAAGATCAATTACGATCAAAGAAACTGCTATCAAACTTTTTACAAGGTGGTATTATACTCCAGTTAAAAATCATGCTATTTTCCCTGACACCCCTCATACATGTTTCAGAGGTTGCAATTCAGCAGGATCCTTTTCTCATATCTTCTGGGATTGTGATGGAGTTACTCAGATATGGAAACAACTGGAAAAAATTGCCTCCAAAATCTCAAATAGCAACATAAACCTCACTATATATAACTGTCTCCTATTTTCCCCTATCATCGGTCTTTCCATACATAATATGGGATTGATCCACACAATATGTGTTACTGTACACTGGTTGATAGCATACCATTGGAAATCCCCCACAGTTCCTCTTTCACATTTGAAAACCAGAATTAACAATATTAACTTAATGGAAACAATATTTCACACAATACAAAACACTAACCAATTCTACACAAAGAAATGGGACCCATGGTTTAACCATGCTAATCTCTTCTTTAACCCTGAATAATTCTACTAAATACTGAAGTTCACTGAAGAGTATTATATGAATATAGAGTTTAACCACTTCAATACCAGACACTTATGCACCTTCCCGCCCAGACCAATTTTCAGCTTTCAGCGCTCTCACACTTTGAATGACAATTACTCAGTCATGCTACACTGTATCCAAACAAAATGTTTATCATTTTCTTCTCACAAATAGAGCTTTCTTTTGGTGGTATTTAATCACCACTGGGTTTTTCATTTTTTGCGATATAAGCAAAAAAACAGCGAAAATTTTGAAAAAAACGTACTTTTTTTTAGTTTCTATTGTAAAATTTTGCAAACAAGTCATTTTTCTTCATAAATTTGTGCCAAAATGTATACTGCTACATATTTTTGGTAAAAATAACCCAAATTAATGTATATTATTTGGTCTTTGTGAAAGTTATAGAGTCTACAAACTATGGTGCCAATCACTGAAAATTGATCACAACTGATGTACTATCTCACCTAAAGGCCTATCTCATTTCTTGAGACACTAACAAGCCAGGAAAGTACAAATACCCCCCAAATGACCCCTTTTTGGAAAGTAGACAGTCCAATGTATTTACTAAGAGGCATGGTGAGATTTTTGAAGCTGTAATTTTTTCCCACAATTCTTGGGAAAATTAAGATTTTTTTTTTTTTTTACACAAACTGGTCATATTAACAGGTTATTTCTCTCACACAGCATATGCATAATTGCAACTACACCCCAAAATACATTCTGCTACTCCTCCTGAGTATAGCGATACCACATGTGTGAGACTTTTACACAGCCTGGCCACATACAAAGGACCAACACTGAAGTAGCACTTTCAGGCGTTCTACAAGCATAAATTGCACATATCCTTTCTCAACCACCTATTACACTTTTGAAGGCCCTGGAGCACCAGGACAATTAAATTGTCCACAAAATGACCCCATTTTGGAAAGCACACACCCCAACATATAATCTATGAGGCATAATGAGTCTTTTGAACCGTTCATTTTTTTCCAGAAGTTTTTGGAAAATGTGGAAAAAAAATGAAAATGCATTTTTTTTACACAAAGTTGTCCATTTATAAGATATTTCTAACACATAGTATGTACATAGCAAAAATGACACCCCAAAATGCATTCCTCTACTCCTCCTGAGTATGGCGATACCACATGTGTGAGGCTTTTACACAGCCGGGCCACATACAAAGGCCCAACATTGAAGTAGCACTTTCATGCGTTTTACAAGCATAAATTGCACATATCCTTTCTCAACCACCTATTACAGTTTTGAAGGCCCTGGAGCACCAGAACAATGGAATTATCCACAAAATGACCCCATTTTGGAAAGCACACACCCCAACGTATAATCTGTGAGGCATAATGAGTCTTTTGAAGGGTTCATTTTTTTCCAGAAGGTTTTGAAAAAAGTGAAAAAAAAATGAAAATGCATTTTTTTTACACAAAGTTGTCCATTTATAAGATATTTCTAACACATAGCATGTACATAGCAAAAATGACACCCCAAAATGCATTCCTCTACTCCTCCTGAGTATAGCGATACCACATGTGTGAGACTTTTACACAGCCTGGCCACATACAAAGGGCCAACACTGAAGTAGCACTTTCAGGCGTTCTGCAAGCATAAATTGCACATATCCTTTCTCAACCACCTATTACACTTTTGAAGGCGCTGGAGCGCCAGGACAATTGAATTGTCCACAAAATGACCCCATTTTGGAAAGCCCACACCCCAACGTATAATCTATGAGGCATAATGAGTCTTTTGAACAGTTCATTTTTTTCCAGAAGTTTTTGGAAAATGTGGAAAAAAAATGAAAATGCATTTTTTTTACACAAAGTTGTCCATTTATAAGATATTTCTAACACATAGCGTGTACATAGCAAAAATGACACCCCAAAATACATTCTGCTACTCCTCCTGAGTATGGGGATACCACATGTTTGAGACTTTTACACAGCCTGGCCACATACAGAGGCCCAAAATCCAAGTAGCACCTCCAGGCATTCTAGCAGCATTAATTACACATATCATTTTCTGACTACCGATCACATTTTTGCAGGCCCTTCATATTTCTAACACATAGCAGGTACATACCAAATAACAAAAGATTACCTGTGGTTTTAGAAGTGCAGTGGTCCACAGAGGAGAGCATCGGTCCAGGCAGCAGGCAGGAATGAGGTCAGCGACAGCAAAAGCAATCATCCAGGCAGCAGGCAGGAATACTGTCCATAGTTTGCACAGCCAGAGCACAGCCAGAGCACAGCCAAAGCACAGCCAGAGCACAGCCAGAGCACAGGTCCAGGTAGCAGGCAGAGGTGTCCCGGCAGAAATACTGTCCAAAGTCAGTAGAGGCAGCAGGCAGATATATGGTCAACACAGCCAAAGTATTGGTCCAAACAGCAGGAAGAGACATGGTCCATAATGTCATGGGTCTTTACAGGCAGCAATATGGTCAGCACAGCCAAAGTATTGGTCCAGGCAGCAGAAAGGACCATCAAGCTTAGGGCCAGGGGGACAGGGGTAGAGGCTTCTCCCACCCAAATCGCTTTGAAGCCTCCGGGCAACCAGACCCTGTTCTGGGAGCACAGAAAACGAAAAACTGGTTTTCTCTACTCAGAACGCTATTCTGAAGCCCCTCACATATGTGAGACCCCTGTGTACTAAAGTAGATGGCCAAAAGATCAGTCCAAGTGGCAGGCAAAAACATGGTTGATTAACAGGCCAAGGTCGGTACACATGGAAGTCAGAAACGTGGTTTAAATCGGCAGGCAGAGGCATCATCGGTAAACAGGCTGAGGTTGGTACACGTGCAAGTCAGAAACGTGGTTTAAATCGGCAGGCAGAGGCATCGTCGGTAAACAGGCTGAGGTTGGTACACATGCAAGTCAGAAACGTGCAGAAACGGCAAGCAAAGACATTGTCGGTAAACAGGCCAGGGTCAGTTAATTAACATGGTAGCAGGCAAATGGGGAAATGGCAGTCTGGAAATAATACAGGGAACTAATATTGGATTAATGCATGATATTTTCTGAAGCATTCTCCGATGCACAGGCCAGGTTGGGAGGGACATTGGGGACAATAATAGCTGGAATCTCTTCTTACTCCTCCTCTGCTGCATACACGGCATTTTTTTTGGCGTCTTCTTCCAGATTCTGTGGGGGGAATGCTATAGGGAAGGTGTTGCTCGTGAAGTCTACTCACAGCATCCGAGCGAATGCTTCCTGGGGCGGGACCTTGTGGGTAAATGAGGGCAGTGACGATCGATTCAAAATACTTGAGGTAGGTGACTTGTTGGTTTTGGGTTGCTTTTTGGTAGCAGACAAACGAATTAAAAAAGGCCATGTGAAAAAGGTGAAAGGCAACTTTCTTGTACCAGTAACGGGACTTTCTGTTGGATAAGTAGGGCTGTAGCATCTGATCGTTTAAATCCACCCCCCCCCATATACATATTGTAGTCGTGGACACATTCGGGCTTTACAACGGGTGTCATTGTGGATGGTAGAGAGCATGTGTACATCTTTCTTGTCCCTCCACTTCATGGCCAACACCTCCTCGTTCCTCATGAATGCCGATTCTCCCTTTCTTAATTTTTTTGCTAGCAGATTTTGTGGGAATCCCTTACGGTTTTTTTTGAAGGTACCACAGGCCGGGGTTTTTTTATTATAAAGGTGACGAAAAAGGGGCAGGCTGGTATAGTAGTTGTCGACATATAAATGGTATCCTTTGTCGAATAGGGGGTATGCCAGCTCCCAGACAATTTTTCCACTGGTTCCAATATATGTGGGGCAATCATGGGGCTGGAGCTGGGAATCTTTGCCTTCGTAGATCCGGAATGTGAAGACATATCCAGTGGCTCGATCGCATAATTTATTTAACTTCACCCCATACCTGGATCTCTTGCTTGGTATATACTGCTTGAAGTGCAGTCGGCCAGTGAAATGTATGAGGGACTCGTCCACACAAATTTTTTGGTCTGGGATGAAAACTTCTTTGAATCGCTGGGAAAAGGAATTGATTAGGGGGCGTATCTTGAACAATTTGTCATGGTTGGGATGATTTCGGGGAGGGCACTGGGAATTGTCACTGAAGTGGAGAAAACGCATAATCATGTCGTATCTTGTCCTGGACATGACAGCGGAATATATGGGCATGTGTTGGATGGGGTGGGTGGACCAATATGCATGGGCTTCATTCTTTTTTGTAAGCCCCATATTAAAAGTTAGGCCCAAAAACATTTTAAATTCATCCAGTGTGACACATCGCCACTGGAACATGCGGGCGTAGGAAGAATTGGGGTTGGCAGCAATAAATTGGGATGCATATAAATTAGTTTGATCCACCATATGCTGCAGAAAATCTTGGGGGAAAAATAAAGAAAAATAATCAAATTCAGAAAAATTCGTAGTGTTGGGCTGCACACCTGGCTGTGCGGTGAAAGTGGGGATGATAGCAGGTCCTGAGTTGGCAGGCAACCATAAGGAGTTTGCCAGGGCATCGGGAAGGTAGGACTGGGGCTGGGTTCTTCGGGTTGGGCGGGTAATTCCAGTGCTTGTACTGGGCTCCTCTTCCTTATCCTGGGGTCTGGCGCTGCTGGTGGTAATTCCAGTGCTTGTACTGGGCTCCTCTTCCTCTTCCTGGGGTCTGGCGCTGCTGGTGGTGGGCAGATCTCCTGATCTTGGTCCTGATCTTGGTCCTGATCTTAATCTTTTGGGAGGGACGGTTTCCTCCGTGGACTCGGACTCTGATCCACTATCCTCCACTGGCTCGTATTCCGAACCAGATGATGTGAGCTCCCCGCTGCTCCCATCATCCGACATGGTAAGAATCTCATATGCCTCCTCAGGTGTGTAAACCCTTTGTGACATTATGGCAATTCTTATTGGCGGGCCTGTGTGGTGGTACAGATGGCGGTATGGGTGGTGGTACCGATGGAGGTACGGGTGGTGGTGGTGGTGGTGGCGGTACCGGTGGCGGTACGGGTGGTGGTGGTACCGATGGCGGTACAGGTGGTGGTGGCGGTACAGGTGGTGATTGTGGTACCGGTGGCGGTACAGGTGGTGGTGGCAGTACCGGTGGCGGTACGGGTGGTGGTGGTACCGGTGGCGGTACAGGTGGGGGTGGTGGTACAGGTGGTGGTGGCGGTACAGGTGGTGGCGGTACAGGTGGTGATGGCGGTACAGGTGGCGGTATGGGTGGTGGTGGCACCGATGGCGGTACTGACGGTGGTACGGGTGGTGGTGGTACCGATGGCGGCACTAGTGGCGATACTGGTAGCGGCCTGTGTGGCAGTATAGATGGTGGGCCTGATGGAGGTACTAGTGGCGTTACTGGTGGTGGTACCGATGGCGGTACTGGTAGCCTGTGTGGCGGTACCGATGGCGGTGGGCCTGTGACAGATGGGCTGATTGACAGATGGGCTGATTGACAGATGGGCTGATTGGCTGGGCTGTGTGACAGGTCCTCTTTATTGGGGGGGCCGTGTTGTGCACAGTACAGAACAATACAGTTATGTCAGACAGACACTGATTCACTCACTGATCCCTGCTCTCTCCTCTCACGCTCGGTGTGTGAGGAGAGAGCAGGGATCAGATAGTAACAGCATCTTTTTTGTTTACATTTGTGACAGGCTGTGATTGGACACAGCCAGTCACCTGGTAAACAGCCAATTTCATTGGCTGATTACCGATCGGGGAAGCGCTGTGTCCAAGGCACACTCGCCTTCCTCGATCACTACGCTGGATGCCTTCGGCGGCGCGCAGGGAGCGCGCCGCCGAGTTTATTGTGACAGGTGATCGGCTGTGACTTTGACACAGCCGATCAAGGGGTAAACAGCCAATAGAATTGGCTGTTTACCTAGATCGGGGAAGCGCTGTGTCCGAGGGACACGCGCCGCCGCCGATCGCCGCGCTGCGCGCTCCCGCGGGCACGCGCCGGCACGCGCCGGCATGTTATCCTGCTGGACGTCATATGACGCCCAGTCAGGATAACGCAACCACTTCCCGGACGTCAATATGCTATTGACCGGGCGGGAAGTGGTTAAGGTATAATAGGAATTGCTATATTTATATATAAATTTATACTCCATTCAAGAACCGCTTAATATATATTGTTATTCCTTTTTGTAGAAATTACTTTGATTGTACATTTTATGGCATATGTCAATAAGCTTTTTGTACTATTTCTTTGTACCAAATAAAAAAAGTTTGTAAACAAAAAAAAAATAATAATTATTGTTGCAGGACAATATTCACAAAAAGAAAGCCTTGTTTGTCCTTAAAAAAAAAAAAAATAAATAAAAATGTGTTATGTTGCTATCTTAAGTCAGGATTTAGGCAAGCTCGGCACTCCAGCTGTGGTGAAACTACAAATCCCATAATGCCTCTGCCTCTAGGAGTCATGCCTGTGATTGTTAGGGTCTTGCAATGTCATCGCTGGATCTAGATGGGACTCAGGGTAGTCTCAGGAGGGCGCTGCACACAGAAGGCTTTTTATCTTAATGCATAGAATGCATTACGATAAATAAACCTTCTGACTTTAAAATCCCATTAACCGCTTCAGGCCCGGAAGATTTTACCCCCTTTCTGACCAGAGTACTTTTTACAATTTGGCACTGCGTCGTTTTAACTGACAATTGCGTGGTCGTGCGATGTTGTACACAAAGAAAATTTGCATCCTTTTTTTCCCACAAATAGAGCTTTCTTTTGGTGGTATTTGATCACCTCTGCGATTTTTATTTTTTGTGCTATAAACAAAACAAAGCGCGACAATTTTGAAAAATAAACAATATTTTTTACTTTTTGCTATAATAAATATCTCCCAAAAATATATATAAAAAAACAATTTTTTTCCACAGTTTAGACTGATAAGTATTCTTCTACATATTTTTGGTAAAAAAAATCGCAATATGCGTATATTGATTGGTTTGCGCAAAAGTTAAAGCGTCTATAAAATAGGGGATAAAATTATGGCATTTTTCTTATTCTTATTTTTTTACTAGTAATGGCGGCGATCTGCGATTTTTATCCGGACTGCGACATTATGGCGACACATCGTACACTTTTGACACATTTTTGGGACCATTGCATTTTTACAGCGATCAGTGCTAGAAAAATGCACTGATTACTGTAAAAATGTCACTGGCAGGGAAGGGGTTAACACTAGGGGGCGAGCAAGGGGTTATTTGTGTTCCCTCTGCATGTTCTAACTGAAGGGGGAATGGGACTTGCTAGGGGAAATGACAGATTGCTGTTTACACACACAGATCCCCGTTCTCGCTGTGTCACGAGCGATCGCGGGTGCCCAGCTGACATTGCGCCCGCCGGGCACTCGCATAGTCTCTGTAGGCGCGCCCCTAGTGGCCACAGGGCGAAGCGACATAACATAACATCATTTCGCCCAGCCAATGCTGCCGCAGTAAAACTGCGGCGGCTGGTTGGTAAGTGGTTAAGCTTGTTTTGAAGAGGCTGAGACACAGCAGTGTCGCCATTGACTCCCACTGCTGTCAATCAAAGTCAGGTAGCCAATCAGGAGAGGGGGGGCGGGCCGAATTATGGCTCAGTGTCTAAATGGACACACAAAGCTGCGGCTCAGCTCGAGTGCCCCATAGCAAGCCACTTGCTGTGGGGGCACTTGGCAGGAGGAAGCAGCCAGGAGTGCCAGGGAGGGAACTGAGAAGAGGAGGATCAGGGCTGCTCTGTAAAAAAAACACTGCACATAAGAGGTACAGTATCTCACAAAAGTGAGTACACCCTCACATTTTTGTAAATATTGTATTATATCTTTTCATGTGACAACACTGAAGAAATATCCTTTAGGAGCCATAGCAGGCACGTGCCTGCTGCACAGTGGGGGACCTGATGTGTATGGTAATTAGTGCATTTTTCTAGCACTGATTGCTGTATAAATGTTAATGGTCCCAAAAAAGTGTCAAGTGTCCGATCTGTCCGCCACAATGTTGCAGTCCCACTAAAAGTCGCAGATCAATCGCCATTGCTAGTAACAAATAAATAAATAATAAAAATGCCATAAAAATGCCATAAATCTTTTATCTATTTTGTAGATGCTTTAACTTTTGCCCAAACCAATCAATATACGCTTATTGCTATTTTTTTTACCAAAAATATGTAGAAGAATATATATTGACTTAAACTGATGAAGAACATTTTTTTTACATTTTTTGGGGATATTTATTATTCATTAAGGGGGCAAATCCTTCCGGGACTGAAGTGGGTAATCAATAGCCTTGAAACTTTGCACAATCAAAGTTTTTATCTTCCCAACCCTATCCTGAATATGGATTTTGGTTTCCCACAAGGGAAATGAGTGACTTTAGCTTAAAGGATATGTAAAGGTTCATTTTCTTTTTTTAAAAAACATTTCATACTTACCTCCTCTGTGCAGTTGGTTTTGCACAGAGTAGCACGGATCCTCCTCTTCTGGGGTCCCTCAGCGGTGATCCTGGCTCCTCCTCTTCTTGAGTGACCAGTTGGAGGGCCGCTCTCCCTTGGGGGAACTCGTGTGGGCGAGGGGGATGGGGAGGGGGTCCAGTGTAAGTTCACCTTACAGATTTTCTGTAAAGGTGAACTTACCCTTTAAGCTATTCCAATTAAATGTTTCAGGACTATAATAAAATTGTTAAAAGTGAATAACCTTTGGTCTGTTTTACCAAACAATCTGAGATTTTTAGAATATGCTGACATAGATACAGTCTTCCATTGTGTGAATTTTGGGGAAATTGGATAACATCCAAAAAAAAAGTACAGCACCCCCTGACCCCCAGAGGCATAGCATGGACACCCAAAGGCAGGGAAGACTGACATTTTGATCTCGGACAGACCCTAGACCAGTGAAGGGCTGTGCGATCAAAGAAAGGTTTGGCGCCAGTCATTTTAAGTACATTTTTAAATGCTTTATTGGAGAACTCAATAACGGACAGAAGGCATAGGATTGAGAACATCCATGGCAAAACTAGATTAGAACATAACTCCAGACTCACCAGTCCCTTTCAGTATTCCACAGTGCAGAATCAATAGGAGCACAGGCTGGAACTGGGTATTAGAAAAACAGCTGAATAGGGAATAGACATAAGATCTTCGGTAGGAGGGACACCAGACTTGCTCCTTAGGTCCTTTCCAGTAACAGATACCTCCAGTAGCCATCCAGCATCTCTGGTTCTCCTCCTCAATCAGCATGTGAGGCCTCTTCTAGGCTTGAGTCCTAGTCAAACCTTTCCCACACTTGAGCATTCCCATCTTAAGGACAAGCCTGGATGTAGGCTGTATGAAGACTGAGCATATGGCAATTCTCCTAAGTATATATCCACTTCTCCAGCATGCACCACTGGCCAAGAAACCCCTAGTGAATGGCTGGTGAGTACACACACACGCATAATATTCCACCATTGGCTGTCCCACACTACAGCCACTACACAAAAGGTGGTAGGGGCTTCACAAGCTTAATGTCACTCACTTGTTTTGTGGAAAACAAAAATCCATGAAACATCCAGGATAGGTTTGGGGAAGCTGAAAGCTTGGGTTGTGCAAAGTTTCAAGGCAATTGATTAAGGTTTAGGCACCTCATTGTAAGTTAAACCCCATTAAGCTCCCCCAAAAAACAAGCTTAACACCTTCATTTTCTTTGTGGGAGACCAAAATTCATGACTCTTCTAGGATAGGTTTTGGAAGTTAAAAACTTAGGTTATGCAAAGTTTCAAGACAATTTATGAAAGTTTGGGCACATTATGGTACATTAGGCTCTTTTTACACTGAGCCACATGTTTTGGGATTGTAAAATATAGCTTAATGTAAATAACTTTTGGTGTGATTTAACAAATGAGCTGAAATGTTCTGAGTATGTTGGCAAGAATAGAGTCTTCTATTGTATGAAGTTTGGGGAAAATTGGTTAACATTTAAGGTCTTTTTTGTACATTAAGCCACATTAAGCTCCCCAAAAACAAGCTTAATGTCCCTAGTTTGCCTTGTGGAACACAGAATCGCATGTAACTTATAGGATAAGTTTGGGAAGTTGAGATTTACTCTGTGCAAAGTTTCAGGGTAACTGATTGAGGTGCAGGCACTTTATTACACGTTTATCTACATTAAGATACATTAAAGCGGAGTTCCAGTCCCCTAGTTCAAATTTTTTGTTTTAAGACTCCACTTCAGCTTGATCCACTTTATATGCAATCTTTAGATAGTGTTATTCTAGTACTCACTTTTTTCTATTCAAACATAAATAAAAAGATCTGGATCTCGGAAGCTGGCAGTGTCCATCTCCACTGTGGGCATCTGAAGCCCTCTTCTATCCATTTCAAGGAATCGGTGCAGCAGGCACCTCCACATCTCGTGCCTACGCAGTAATGCCACCGCACGGCACTCCTTCCGCTTGAGTCCTGGCATGTTGCCATAGCTGCGTTGGTGGACGTTCCGTAAATCATCGTGAGATTTCGTCACTAGGTGATTCACAAGGACTCCTGGGATACATGATGCCGTTCGTGTCATCCGGACACGGCGCGTCTCCGATTGGCAGGAGGGCTCTCTGATTGGCCCTCCTGATCACATGATGGCCGTGTCCAATGACAGCCGTCATGTTATGTAAACACAGCTGATTGCTAGGCGATCAGCTCTCCTCACACGGAAGTTGTCACTGAGGAGAGGAGAGGGGATCGCTGCAGCCGGCTGATGATCAGTGAGTATGAGCTGTTTTTTACAGCTTTTTACTCACTGATCACCAACCTAGTGTCAACACACATGTCCCCATACAATGTAAAACACACACATGTCCCCACATAATGTAAAACACACATGTCCCCACACAATGTCCCCAAAACACATGTCCCTAAAACACATATCCCCAAAACACATGTCCTCAAATAATAAAAAAGTTGTCCCCCACATATGTCCCACTAAAATCACATGTCCCAATGATTATCTGCACACATATGTCCGTGATCACCTGCACACATCCATACATGATCATTTGCGTACATATGTCCATGATCACACGAACAAATTATTATACACTTAACGGGATTTTTTTTATCAAAAACATGTAGCAGAATACATTTTGGCTTAAATTTAT
The DNA here is from genome assembly GCA_037952835.1 of Lithobates septentrionalis. Classification (NCBI taxonomy): domain Eukaryota; kingdom Metazoa; phylum Chordata; class Amphibia; order Anura; family Ranidae; genus Lithobates; species Lithobates septentrionalis. The sequence continues at coordinate 1,609,911 of JBBDGP010000530.1, read as the reverse complement.
GACAAAATTCGATTTTATTGAATTTCTTTTAAAACAGAAAAAGAAAATATTGTTTTTTTCCAAATTTCCGCTCTTTTTGCGCTTAAATCGCAAAAAAAAATTGAGTCGTGAATAAATACCACCAAAAGAAAGCTCTATTTGTGCGAGCGAAATGATAAAAATTTAATTTGGGTACAGTGTAGCATGACTGAGTAATTGTCATTAAAAGTGCGAGAGAGCTGAAAGCTGAAAATTGGTCTGGGAAGGAAGGGGGCAAATGTGCCCTGTATTGAAGTGGTTAATGTGAATAACTTTTGTTGTGATTAACCAAATGAGCTGAAATTTTCATAACATGTTGGCATGGATAGAGTCTTCTATTGTGTGACGTTTGGGGAAAATTGGTTAACATTTAAGGTCTTTTTTGTATGTTAAGCTCTCCAAAAAACAAGCTTAATGTCCATAGTTTGCCTTGTGGTACACCGAATTGCATGAAACTTCTTGGGTAGGTTTGGGAAGTTGAGAACTTAGGCTGTGCAAAGTTTCAAGACAATTGATTGAGGTTAAGGCACATTATGGTACATTAAGCTCTTTACACTAAACGTTTTAGCATTGTAAAATATAGCTTAATGTGAATAACTTTTGGTGTGATTTCCTAAATGAGCTGAAATTTTCATAACATGTTGGCATGGATAGAGTCTTCTATTGTGTGAAGTTTGGGGGAAATTGGTTAACATTTAAGGTCTTTTTTGTACGTTAAGCTCTCCAAAAAACAAGCTTAATGTCCCTAGTTTGCCTTGTGGAACACCGAATCACATGAAACTTCTTGGATAGGTTTGGGAAGTTGAGATCTTAGGCTGTGCAAAGTTTCAGGGCAATTTATTGAGGTTTAGGCACTTTATTACACGTTAAGCTACATTAAGCCATTTTCACATTAAATGTTTTAGCATTGTAAAATATAGCTTAATGTGAATAACTTTTGGTGTGATTAACCAAATGAGCTGAAATTTTCAGAATATGTTGGCATGGCTAGAGTCTTTTATTGTGTGAAGTTTGGGGGAAATTGGTTAACATTTAAGGTCTTTTTTGTACGTTAAGCCACATTAAGCGCTCCAAAAAACAAGCTTAATGTCCATAGTTTGCCTTGTGGTACACCAAATCGCATGAAACTTCTTGTGTGGGTTTGGGAAGTTGAGAACTTAGGCTGTGCAAAGTTTCAAGACAATTGATTGAGGTTAAGGCACATTATGGTACATTAAGCTCTTTACATTAAACGTTTTAGCATTGTAAAATATAGCTTAATGTGAATAACTTTTGGTGTGATTTACTAAATGAGCTGAAATTTTCAGACTATGTTAGCATGGATGGAATCTTCTATTGTTTGAAGTTTGGGGGAAATTGGTTAAAATTTAAGGTCTCTTTTGTATGTTAAGCCACATTAAGCTCTCCAAAAAACAAGCTTATTGTCCATAGTTTGCCTTGTGGTACACCGAATCGCATTAAACTTCTTGGATAGGTTTGGGAAGTTGAGATCTTAGGCTGTGCAAAATTTTAGGGCAATTGATTGAGGTTTAGGCACTTTATTACATGTTAAGCTACATTAAGCCATTTTCATATTAAATGTTTTAGTAAATCCCTAAGTATTCAAGCTTGACAAAGGACAAAAATATTTCTTCATCTTGGAACTCTGCTAAAACAGACAATTGTACCCCACTTCCAAGCAATGTTTCATTTTCCGATTTTATGCCATCAAATATCTCTGTGCTAAGTATACCTATTTTTTTTTACATAGGGGAGAGAAGACTCGGAGGACACCACTCATCAGAGGAGACAACAGACCCCCCACCTCATGAAGAAGTTGAAATCCCCCAAACCCAACCAGAGGAGGAGGAGGGGGACGTGGTGGAAATTGTCACCACAACAGGTGAGTGTCTGCGACCACAGCCTCAGGTAAGAGATGGATGCCAGCATATTTATAATACATGGTGTGTTTTTTTTTTATATTAGGTGATCGTGATGTTGTGGAAGAAGGTCATTTCACCAGTGAAAGTGCCCACATCCTGATCGGGGAGATAATGGGGTGTAATAGGGACTTGGAAAACATCAAGCAAAACATCAATGATATTCAAAACAAAATGAAGAACATCATTGATGTTTTCAGGAGAATTTAAAACCCCTAGAATTCCCTAACTTATTTGTGCTTTGTGTTTTTGATTTTGTGACAATTTTGTGACAATTTTGTGACATATTATAGAAAAGCCAAATTTTGAAGATGCACACACTGTGTCAACATGTGTTATCCGCCATCACGGGAGATCAATGTATGCATTTTGGGGGTGCAACCCCTTCCTCAATATTAAAGTAGCTGAAAGGAAGGGGTTGCACCCACAAAACACATCCCTTGATCCCCCATGATGGCAGCTAGCACATGTTCACATTCAGCAATTTGTGTGCATCTTCAAAATTTGGCTTTTGCAGGGGTGACTTCACCTCATCTGCTGAACGCAATATCAAACACAGTTGATAAATACACATGTCTGATGTTGCCTTCAATTTCTATAAAAGTTGAACTTTGTAAGTTCCAGAGTTGTGTATTTTTTTTTGTTTTAAACATGCCTGTTTTACCTTAAAAGGCATTTTCTACTTTTTAATGTGACCTAAAAAATTGTTATACAACAAACATGTTGGTTTATTCTAAAAACCTTTTATAAATGCACATGTGATTGTGCTTTGATTAAAAAGATTGAGAATCAACAATGTGTGGCTTCTTCTTTCAATGCTCAAAAGCATTTTTTGTAGTAAAGTTGGTGTTTTCAGTGACAATGGGGGTTATTTACTAAAGGCAAATCCACTTTGCACTACAAGTGCAGTTTCAGTGCAGTCTCAAGTGCACTTGTAGTGCAAAGTGGATTTCCCTTTAGTAAATAACACCCAACAATGCTTTATAATTTTACACAATCATGCCATTTTCAGGACTCCCCAAATGTCAGTCATGGTCAGCTAAAAGAAAGACAAGCAGTAAATCTAAGCAAATATTTGTTCTGTTTAAAATATTTTTTTATTTAAAAAATGTCTCAGACATTGTCTGGCATATCGATGGCCCCCCTACCCGCAAAGTATTCCATGTATCTTAGACGGACCTCACGGGCACTCTGGGGGGGGCAAGCCAGGACAGCCAGCTTCAAGCGCCGTCAGGTTTGGTTCATTCATATTAATTCCGGCTTCAGGCCCAACTGAGCCAGCATAGTTCCAAGAATTTCTCCTTTAAAAGTTGTGGAGAAAACAGCAAGCCAGGATGATGTGATTAAGTTTATATTCTGCCATGTGTATGGGTGTAAGAAATAGGCGGAACCGGCTGGCCATTATTCCAAACATGTTCTCCACCACTCTTATGGCTCTGGCCAGCCGGTAATTAAAAACCCTCTGGTCCGGGATGAGGGTCCTCATAGGGAATGGCCGCATAAGATGGTCCCCAAGCGCAAATGCTTCATCCGCAATGAAGATGAATGGGAGGTCCTTCCGCATTGTCTTCTGGAGGTGGCAAGCCCAAGCTGCCATTCTGGAGACGCCTGTAGAACTCCGTGTGGGTGATGACTCCACCATCTGACATCTGGCCATTCTTCCCCACGTCCACATACAGGAACTCGTAAGTAGCCGACCCCACTGCCAAAATCACAATACTATTGAACCCCTTGTAGTTGTAATAGTATGACCCCGAGTTGGGTGGTGGGACGATGTGGACGTGTTTCCCATCAATTGCCCCGAAGCAGTTAGGAAAGTCCCACCGCTGGGCAAAGTGGGAGGCCACAGTCTGCCATTCCTGTGGGTTGGAAGGAAACTGTGGAGTCAAACAAGAAAAATAAATTAATCATTTTGCACATAAACATGGAAAGCAGATTAGACACAAACATTCTTGGCCAACATCAGTATAACATTTATTTTAGGTAGTATTTAAAGACAAAGGTATAAGGTCCACCTATCAGATTCCTCACCCCCTCTGATGGCCCATTGAAATTTTTTTAGGGGGGGAGATGTTTTGGCCAGGTAACCCTCTCCACTTCATTGAGAGATGAATGAGTAAATAATGTGTATTACTTTGGCCAGCCCCTCCTTACTTACACTATTGGCAACCCATTGGACAGGTAAGAAGTGTCATAATACAAAGATATAAATACACACTGTACACATTTTAGCACATTTTTACATTCTGCTATTACCTATCAAGATAATAATAGGATCCCAAAACTTTGAACATTACCATTTGAAAGTATTCAGGCAGGCCCTTGCACTACATGCTTTGGGGAATTCATCCATAAATATGACCACAAAAGAGGTGGGTATAGTGTGTATGGGTTTGGCAAAGTCAGCAGATAGAGGATTCAGGATAGATAGAGGATTGGTATCAGCTGAGTTAGCAGTTGGGGGGAGGGAGGGTTCCAAATGATTTTGGGACCCAAAAAAAAAACCTCTGGCACTCTGCCAGAATTTAAAGCACACATCACAATTTTACACATTTTAGGGGGTATTTAGGGTAAAGCACTACTATGGAGCTAACAAAATACATTGTTAAGTGACTAGACGAGGTGGATATAGGCCCAGGAGAGCATGCTGGGGAGGTAGGTGAAGGCAAATATGTATGAAGGACAAAACATTTTTTTTTTAAATCCAGCATGCATGAGGACAAAGGGGACATTCACAGTGTATTACAATCATGGTAATTAGGGAATGAGGAAAGAAGTACAATACATTACACAATCTTACCTTTAATATACTCCTTCTGTAGGACCTGGATGATGGCAGAACAGGTCTCTGGGATAATGATCCCGAGAGCCTGGGGGGAGATGCCTGTCGAGAACTTGAGGTCCTGCAGGCTTCTCTCCGTCGCCAAGTACCGCAGGGTGGCTACTAGCCTTTGCTCGGGAGTGATGGCTTGCCTCATGCAGGTATCCTGCCTGCTGATATAAGGAGTCAGCAAAGCCAACAAACGGTGAAATACGGGGTCTGTCATCCGGAGAAAGTTCCTGAAATCATCAGGATTATTCTCACGGATCTCACGGAGCAAAGGCATGTGACAGAATTGGTCACGCTGGAGCAACCAATTCTTAGTCCATGTACTCCTCTTCGCCCTGTTCATAGACTGGGCTTGTGTCAAAGTAAGGACCCCAACACCAAGCCCCCGCACAGCACGAACTCTACGATGAGTACGTATACGCAACATGGCTAGAAAACGGTCGGCTGGTCAGTCTCTCAGTCTCTTTGTCAGTCTCTCCTGGCGGGATATGTTGGCCTTCGGGTAGGGATAATTGATACATTGTTACTTTGTATATTTGAAAGAAAAATCTCAATAAAAATATTGAACAAGAAAAAAAAAAAAGGAATTTACAGCAATGGCCACAGGGAGGGTTCGTTAAATAAAAGAATTCATTATATGTACGCCAAAAGGAGTTGTATATATGCCCGAGTGCCCTTGCAAGATTCAATATGTGGATCAAACCTCTAAACCCCTATTGGTCAGGATATCTATGCATATAAATAATATAAAGAAGGGGAAAAGGGACTATAGTGTATCCAAACACTTTAGAGAAGTCAATGATAGGAATCCTAATGTCCTGAAATTTTGGGGAGTGGAAAAGGCGAACCAACATTGGAGAGGTGGCAATTTTGTGCATTTTCTTAGTCAGCACGAGTCCCTCTGGATTTATGAAACCCAGGTTTTGTCACCCAGAGGTCTCAACGTTGACTTTGACTTAAACTACTTCATTAGTAATTGTAATGCCCCATATACACGGTCGGATTTTCCGACAGAAAATGTCCGATGGGAGCCTTTTGTCGGAAATTCCGACCATGTGTAGGCTCCATCACACATTTTCCATAGGAGTTTCCATCACACAAAATTTGAGATCTGGATCTCAAATTTTCCAACAACAAAATCCATTGTTGGAAATTCCGATCGTGTGTACACAGTTCCGACTCGGAATGCTCGGAATCAAGCAGAATCATGCTCGGAATCAAGCAGAAGAGCTGCACTGGCTATTGAAATTCATTTTTCTCGGCTCGTCGTATGTGTTGTACGTCACCACGTTCTTGACGTTCGGAATTTCCGACTAACTTTGTGTGACCGTGTGTATACAAGACAAGTTTGAGCCAACATCTGTCAGGAAAAAATTCATGGATTTTGTTTTTCGGAATGTGCGATCGTGTGTATGAGGCAGTAGAGTGTCTAGATAATTAGATTTAGATGTTGTATGTAGCTGAAATACATTTAAATATAGTTTGGTCTTTCTTGATAAATATATTAGGGTTTTGAGTATTAGGAAAGAACTAATAGGATTTAAAAATATTACATATCGTAGGATGGTATATCAGTGGATGTGGAATAAGTTTTCTAATGAACAGACTATATTGTTAATATGGGGGGGGGCATATATACATATATATATATATATATATATATATATATATATATATATATATATATATATATATATATATATATATATATATATATATATATATATATATATATATATATATATATATATTAGTATTATTAACCACTTCAATACAGGGCACTTATCTTATACACCTTCCTGCCCAGACCAATTTTCAGCTTTCAGTGCTGTCACAGTTTGAATGAGAATTGTGCGGTCATACAACACTGTACCCAAATGAAATTTTTATCATTTTGTTCCCACAAATAGAGCTTTCTTTTGGTGTTATTTTATCACCTCTGCAGTTTTTATTTTTTGCTAAACAAATAAAAAAAGACCAAAAATGTTTAAAAAAAAAAAGTTTTGCTTTTGTTTCTGTTAAAATTTTTTGTAAATAAGTAAGTTTTCTCTTTCACTGATGGGCACTGATAAGGCAGCACTGACAGGCACTGATAAGGTGGCACCGATGAGGTGGCACCAATGAGCGGGCACTGACGGCCACTGACGATGGGCACTGATATGCGGCACTGATGGGCACTGGTAGGCGGCACTGATGGGTGACACTAATATGCAGCACTGATGGGCATTGATAGGCGCTGATGGGCACTCATGGGTGGCACTGGGTGGCACTGGTGGGCACTGATGGGCACTGATAGGCGACACTGATGGGCACTGAAAGGCTGCAAAGATGGGTTCTTATGGGTGGCACTGATAGGCGGCACTGATAGGCGGCACTGCTGGGCACTGATGGGCACTGATAGGCAGCACTGCTGGGCACTGATGGGCACTGATACGTGGCACTGATGGGCACTGATACGCGGCACTGATAGGCATCCCTGGTGGCACTGCCAGTGGTAGGCATTGTGAGTGGGCACTGATTGGCAGCTGCCTGGGCATTGATTGGCAACTGCCTGGGCACAGATTAGTATTTCCCTGGGGGTCTAGGGGGCATACCTGGTGGTCCAGTGTGTATGGCTTCCCTGGTGGTCCTGGGCGGCTTCCCTGGTGGTCCTGGGCGGCTTCCCTGGTGGTCCTGGTGGGATCCAAGGGGGGGGCTGTGCTGATAAACAATCAGCACAGACCCCCCCTGTCAGGAGAGCAGCTGATCAGCTCTCCTCTACTCATGTCTGTCAGACGCGAGTGAGGAAAAGCCGATCACCGGCTCTTCCTATTTACATTGTGATCAGCCGTGATTGGACACGGCTGATCACGTGGTAAAGAGTCTCCGTCAGAGACTCTTTACCTAGATCAGTGTTGCGGGGTGTCAAACTGACACCCCGCAACAACGATCACCGCTATGCGCGCCCCCAGGGGCGCGCAGCGTCTTAATATCCTGAGGACGTCATATGACACCCAGTCAGGATATTGAAACCACTTTGCAACCGTCATTTTGCTATTAGGCGGGCGGCAAGTGGTTCCCGACCAGCTCATGCTGATATACATCGTCAGAATGGCACAGGTGCGCAAAATCACATACCCATATGTTGCTTGCGCCCACAGGCAGGGGGGCGTGCACGCGCCCCCGTCATGCCTGCAGCGATGGGATTCGCTGCAGAACTGATCAGTCTTCAGGTCCAGGCCAATGATTTATGGCCTGGACCTGATGTAGACCTCCTCTGTAAATCTAAAGTGGTAACCTGTAAAGGCTTTTAAAGGCTTTTAAAAATGTATGTAGTTTGTTGCCGCTGCACGGTTGTGTGCAATTTTAAAACATGTCGTGTTTGGTATCTATGTACTAAGCCTAAGATCATCTTTTATATTTTACCAAACATTTGAGCAATATAGTGTGATATAGTGCATTCCAATTCAAAAATGTGTTTCTTTTCCAAAACAATTGCGTTTGGAAAATCGCTGCGTAAAAGCTGTGTGAAAATTTTTTTTGCAACACACACCATTTTAATCTGTAGGGCCTTTGCTTTAAAAAAATATATAATGTTTGGGGGTTCAAAGTAATTTTCTAGCAAAATAATTTTTTTTTTCCATGTAAACATAAAGTGTCAGAAAGGGCTTTGTCTTCAAGTGGTTAGAAGAGTGGGTGATGTGTGGCATAAGCTTCTAATGTTGTGCATAAAATACCAGGACAGTTCAAACCCCCCCCCCCAAATGACCCCATTTTGTTTTATTTTCAATCCTTCTTAATTGATTTTTAAAACAATTATACAAATACATATAAATATCTTTCTTCATCAAGTTGAAGATTATATTATTATATAGCATCCTCTCCTTAAAATATCGTCTTTACATCCTGATTTCTAATAACCTGTTCTAAACTAAACCATCTGACATATATTTATTTTACCATGTCCATACTCCATTCATCCCTACCATTCCTCCCTAGCTTACTTATTTTAGATACATTCTATATTATTACTCTTACATTTATTTCCATCCATATCATTCTTCTCTATCTTATTTACCTTTCATATCAAAGAAAAAAAAATAATAATAATCTCTCCCCCTCTCTACGAGGTATTTTGTTCCCATTCACAAAAATTGTATCATTTTTATCGAAGTCCGAAACTTATCCCATTGATGCCACATTATGGGCTTTTGATCTTTTTCTATCCCTTCTCTCCTTATCTGTTCTTCCATATATTGCATTTCATTCATTTCACATATCCATTCCATTATTGTAGGGCCATTTATTTTTCTCCATTTTCAAGCTATTATCGTCCTAGCTGCATTTATAATATGGTGAAGGATATCCATCTTTATACATTTCAATGATCCAGGTATTATAGACAGTATCGAGACCTTTACGCTTGGTTGCATCTCATTTCCAGATGCCAATTTGTATATTTCGAATATTTTATAGCAGAATTCCTTCACCATATGACATTCATACCTAATATAATTATTATTATTCACGATTTATATAGCGCCAACAGTTTACGCAGCGCTTTACAATGTATAGGGGGGACAACACAATTACAGTACAGTTCAATACAAAAGGTACAGGAGGGCCCTGCTCTTAGAGCTTACATTCTATAGGGAGGGGGTGGTGGTACAAAAGGTAATAGCTGCAGAGAATAATTTGATGTGAGTGTCATCAAATATGTGTCATTGTTAATAAAATATGGGGAGAACAGATGCGGGATTTTGAATGAGGTACACGGGAGCAGAGGTATAACTTGAATAGGAAATGCGGTTTTTATTAAAATGATACAAAAATTCATATATTTACATATTTAGGCACAAAGCTCTACATATTTAGGCACATAGCTCTATAATGATAATCTGTATTCATTATAAAATGCATTCCAACAAGGACTTCTATTACAAACATATGAGGATATAGATAAATAAAATTATAATAATAAATCAATAAATATGTGACACTAAAAACTGTCACTAGAAAAAGGTGGTAAAGTATAAAATACAATAAAATTGGAACGTCCATACATATATAGTTGATAATTGTGTACACATAACGGTAGTTGTAAGCTCTACGCCGTTTCAGGACCTTATAGCCACTCATCAGGAGCATAACCGTAGTGACCACTTATAAATAGGGGAAATAGCAGTATTGAATGGTTTGAAAAACAGGTGGGTAAATGGGGTAAATGTAGAACATGAGTCCCACATTATTTCGCTAAAACCGTGGACTTACAGTTGTGTCTGCACAATAGTGGAGCAGCCCCGAATGCCAAGCCAGCCAGTAATGCCAAGGCCCGAAGCTGAGGGAGCATGTCCGGGCGCGATACCAAGAGAGCCCCCCAGATTGGGTCAGAGTGTGAGAAACAAATGTGGAGGGGTGATGAAGGTGACCTCAAAGGAGGAGGAAAAAATGGAAACAATCAACCTGGAAAACAAATGCACGGTGTGTGCATGTGTCATTGTTCCTTTATCCCTTAAGCATCTTCAACATTTTTCTGTATTATCTTTATTTATCTTATTCAAGTCTACTGGACTCCAGTACCATGTCATAAAAATGTTATAATTGCATTCTTGATGCTTGACTGCCACCGATAATTTATGTGTTAATAAAAATGCTTTATTCCATTCTACTAGTGATATCGGACTCTCTATTTCATTTTCCCATTAATAATTGTTCGAATTTAGTTAATGGTCTATCAATCCTGGACTGCTGTGTCAAAAATTTGATATATGTATTTAATTGATAATATTGTATCCATTTATTATTATGTTCGGACCCTAATTCATGCAATTTTGGAAGTTTACCTTCTTTTAGGGTCTGAACTAGTCTTGTATTCTCCAACCTGTTCCATTTAATAAAATGACTGTATTTATCGGCGTATAACACGCGCCGGCGTATAACACGCACCCCAAGTATAGGAGGGAATTTTAAGGAAAAAAACTTTTAGGAGGGAAGTTTAAGGAAAAAAAACGTACATTTAAATGCCCATCAATGCAGCGTTATCGTGTCCATCTGCAGCCTTGTCAGTGTCAGTGCAGCCTTGCCCCAGTGCCCATTTCAGCCTTGTCAGTGCAGCTTTGCCCCAGTGCAGCCTTGTCAGTGCAGCTTTGCCCCAGTGCAGCCTTGTAAGTGCAGCTTTGCCCCAGTGCAGAATTGTCAGTGCAGCTTTGCCCCAGTGCAGCCTTGCCCCAGTGGTCAGTGCAGCCTTGCCCCAGTGTCCATTACATGATCGCCGCCGACATACACAAAGCGTGTAGTTTTAAATATGGCACCGCGGAGTTCGGAGGGACTCGGTGACTGGGCGGAGCTGAGATACACATAGCTGAGTGTACTCGGCTCTTCTCGTTGCCGCTCACAGTCACGCCCAGTCTCGCCCTATGATGGACATAACATAGGTCCATCGGCGGGACTGGGCGTGACTGTGAGTGGCGCCGGAAAGAGCCGAGAACACTCGACTATGTGTTCCTGTGGAAGGGTTAAAGGTATAGCTTGAAATACGTATAGTAATTTAGGCAATATCTCCATTTTTACTACATTAATTCTTCCTATCCAAGAATGAATTATCTTATCGTATCTTTGAAGTGCTTTTATGGTTTTACCAATTATCACAGAGTGATTTAATTCCTGTAAATGGGTCAAATCCCTTGGGATAAATATACCTAAATATTTTATTGCTTTTTTTTGCCATTTAAAGGGAAAATCCTTTTGAAGAAGTTCTTGCACCTTATTTGTTAAAGATACGTTTTACATTTCTGATTTGTCATAATTAACTTTAAAGTTACTGTACTTACTCTCCCAAATTTTTTAAATTCCTGTATGAGATTTGGTATTGTAACAATTAGATTGGTGACATAAATTACCAAGGCGTCCACATACACTGCCATTTTATATTCCTTTCCTTTAACCTTTATCCCTTGAATATCTCCATTCTTCCGTATTGCTGTGGTAAGATGTTCCATTACTAGCACGTATAACAATGGGGACAAGGGACATCCATGTCGGGTGCCATTTGTTACTATATATTCAGAAAGCATTACATTAGTTCGTATTTTTAACCTGGGATTGGAATATAGTGCCATTATTTTACTAAGCATCTTCGGTCCAATCCCAAGTTGTATTGTTTGTTCCAAAAACTGTTATCCCACCCTGTCAAATGCTTTTTCAGCATCTATCAACAGAAGACACGCTGGGATGGCGTCCTCTGAGCGTATTCTACTAGTGTACATGTTTTAATTATATTATCCCTCGTTTCTCTCCCCAATGTAAAGCCATTTTGATCTACGTTTATATGTTTAGGTAAGATACCTGCCAACCTATTAGCAATAATCTTAGAATATAGGCATATGTCTATATTTGTAAGAGAGATTGGCCGGTAATTACCACACAATGTGTGGTCTTTTTCTGGCTTAGGGATAAGCGAGATAAACGCTTCCATCCCTTGTGATATAAACGTTTGCGAGGTCGATATGGAATGATATGTTTTTTTTAGAAATGACCCCATTTTGGAAAGTAGACATCCCAAGCTATTTGCTGATAGGCATGTTGAGTCCATGGAATGTTTTATATTTTGGCTCAAGTTTTAGGAAAATTACAGTTTTTTTTTTTTACACAAAGTTGTCACTAAATGATATATTTCTGACACATGACATGGGTAGATGTTATATTACACCCCAAAATACATTCTGCTGCTTCTCCTGAGTATGGGGATACCACATGTACAGGGGGTACAGGACCCCGAAAACCAATCACCGACTTCAGGCTTTCTAAGAGCGTAAAATGGTGATTTCACTTCCTCACTATCTATCACAGTTTCGGAGGCCATGAAATGCCAAAATAGCACAAACCCCCCCAAATGACCCCATTTTGGAAAGTAGACACCCGAAGCAATTTGCTGAGAGGCATGTTGAGTCCATGGAATATTTTATATTTGCCACAAGTTGCATGAATATGACAATTTTTTTTTTGCACAAAGTTGTCACTAAATGATATATTGCTCGAACATGCCATGGGTATATGTATAATTACACCCCAAAATACATTTTGCTGCTTCTCCTGAGTATGGGGATACCACATGTGTGGAACTTTTTGGAAGCCTTGCCATGTACAGGACCCTGAAAACCAATCACCGCCTTCTCTAAGGGCGTAAAATGATGATTTCGCTCCTCACTACCTATCACAGTTTTGGAGACCATGAAATGCCTAGATAGCACAAAAGCCCCCCAAATGACCCCATTTTGGAAAGTAGACACCCCAAGGTATTTGCTAAGAGGCATGGTGAGTATTTTGCAGCTCTCATTTGTTTTGAAAAATAAAGAAAGAAAAGGAAATTTTGGTGATTGTTTTTTGGGGTTCTGCATGCTATTGGCTCAAAAAAACTCCCACACATGTGGTATCCCCGTACTCAGGAGAAGCAGCAGAATGTATTTTGGGGTATAATTTCACATTTACCCATGCCATGTGTGAGCAATATATCATTTCAGTGACAACTTTTTGTAATTTTTTTTATGTCATTTTTCAATCACTTATGGCAAAAAAAAAAATATTCAATGTGCGCAACATGCCTCTCAGCAAATTCTTTGGGGTGTCTACTTTCCAAAATGGGGTCATTTGGGGGCATGGGGGTTGTACTGCCCTGTCGTTTTAGCACCTCAAGAAATGAGATAGGCAGTCATAAACTAAAAGCTACGTAAATACCAGAAAATGTACCCTAGTTTGTAGACGCAATAACTTTTGTGCAAACCAATAAATATATGCTTATTGTTTTTTTTTTTACCCGAGACTTGTGGCTGAATGCATTTTGGCCTAAATGTATTTAGCAGGGCAATAACTTCTCCGCAGGATGTGGAAATCTTGCAAAAAGACCTGAACAAATTAATAGGGGGGGCGACTACATGGCAAATGAGGTTCAATGTAGAAAAATATAAAATAATGCATTTGGGTGGCAAAAACATGAATGCAATCTATACACTGGGGGGAGAACCTCTGGGGGAATCTAGGATGGAAAAGGACCTGGGGGTCCTAGTAGATGATAGGCTCAGCAATGGCATGCAATGCCAAGCTGCTGCTAATAAAGCAAACAGAATATTGGCATGCATTAAAAGGGGGATCAACTCCAGAGATAAAACGATAATTCTTCCGCTCTACAAGACTCTGGTCCGGCCGCACCTGGAGTATGCTGTCCAGTTCTGGGCACCAGTCCTCAGGAAGGATGTACTGGAAATGGAGCGAGTACAAAGAAGGGCAACAAAGCTAATAAAGGGTCTGGAGGATCTTAGTTATGAGGAAAGGTTGCGAGCGCTGAACTTATTCTCTCTGGAGAAGAGAAGCTTGAGAGGGGATATGATTTCAATTTACAAATACTGTACTAATGACCCCACAATAGGGATAAAACTTTTTCGCAGAAGAGAGTTTAATAAGACTCGTGGCCACTTATTACAATTAGAAGAAAAGAGGTTTAACCTTAAACTACGTAGAAGGTTCTTTACTGTAAGAGCAGCAAGGATGTGGAATTCCCTTCCACAGGCGGTGGTCTCAGCGGGGAGCATTGATAGCTTCAAGAAACTATTAGATAATCACCTGAATGACCGCAACATACAGGGATATGTAATGTAATACTGACATATAATCACACACATAGGTTGGACTTGATGGACTTGTGTCTTTTTTCAACCTCACCTACTATGTAACTATGTAACTATGTATAACTAAAATTGAGTTTATTGTATTTTTTTATAACAAAAAGTAGAAAATATCATTTTTTTCAAAATGTTCAGTCTTTTTTCGTTTATATCACAAAAAATAAAAACCGCAGAGGTGATCAAATACCACCAAAAGAAAACTTTATTTGTTTTAAAAAATATTTTTATAAATGTATATAGAATATATAATAAGGTTCTTTTGGAAGCACCTCCATGGTTAACAGAGGACAGAATTAAAATTAGACTTGAGAAACTTAACATTAATAAATCACCGGGACCAGATGGCTTGCATCCGAGGGTACTTAGGGAACTCAATTAAGTGATTGCCAGACCGTTGTTCCTAATTTTTACAGACAGTCTATTGACTGGAATGGTACCAGCTGATTGGAGAAAAGCCAATGTAGCACCAATATTTAAAAAGGGCCCAAAATACATCCCTGGGAATTACAGACCAGTTAGCCTAACATCAATAGTATGTAAACTCTTGGAGGGGATGATAAGGGACTATATACAAGATTTTAGTAATAAGAACGATATCATTAGCAGTAATCAGCATGTATTCATGAAGAATCGTTCTTGCCAAACCAATCTATTAACCTTCTATGAGGAGGTGAGTTGCCATCTAGATAAAGGAAGGCCCGTAGACGTGGTGTATCTGGATTTTGCAAAAGCATTTGACACAGTTCCCCATAAACGTTTACTGTACAAAATAAGGTCTGTTGGCATGGACCATAGAGTGAGTACATGGATTGAAAACTGGCTACAAGGGCGAGTTCAGAGGGTGGTGATAAATGGGGAGTACTCAGAATGGTCAGGGGTGGGTAGTGGGGTTCCCCAGGGTTCTGTGCTGGGACCAATCATATTTAATTAGTTTATAAACGACCTGGAGGATGGGATAAACAGTTCAATCTCTGTATTTGCAGACGATACTAAGCTAAGCAGGGCAATAACTTCTCAGCAGGGTGTGGAAACCTTGCAA
Source organism: Lithobates septentrionalis (assembly GCA_037952835.1). Classification (NCBI taxonomy): domain Eukaryota; kingdom Metazoa; phylum Chordata; class Amphibia; order Anura; family Ranidae; genus Lithobates; species Lithobates septentrionalis. Next base: position 1,594,449 of record JBBDGP010000530.1, on the reverse strand, counting down.
ACAGACCTGAACAAATTAATGGGGTGGGCGACTACATGGCAAATGAGGTTCAATGTAGAAAAATGTAAAATAATGCATTTGGGTGGCAAAAATATGAATGCAATCTATACACTGGGGGGAGAACCTCTGGGGGAATCTAGGATGGAAAAGGACCTGGGGGTCCTAGTAGATGATAGGCTCAGCAATGGCATGCAATGCCAAGCTGCTGCTAATAAAGCAAACAGAATATTGGCATGCATTAAAAGGGGGATCAACGCAAGAGATAAAACGATAATTCTCCCACTCTACAAGGCTCTGGTCCGGCCGCACCTGGAGTATACTGTCCAGTTCTGGGCACCAGTCCTCAGGAAGGATGTACTGGAAATGGAGCGAGTACAAAGAAGGGCAACAAAGCTAATAAAGGGTCTAGAGGATCTTAGTTATGAGGAAAGCTTGCAAGCACTGAACTAATTTTCTCTCTGGAGAAGAGACGCTTCAGAGGGTATATGATTTCAATTTACAAATACTGTACTGGTGACCCCACAATAGGGAGAAAACTTTTTCGCAGAAGAGAAGTTAATAAGACTCATGGCCACTCATTACAATTAGAAGAAAAGAGGTTTAATCTTAAACTACGTAGAGGCTTCTTTACTGTAAGAGCGGCAAGGATGTGGAATTCCCTTCCACAGGCGGTGGTCTCAGCGGGGAGCATTGATAGCTTCAAGAAACTATTAGATAATCACCTGAATGACCGCAACATACAGGGATATATAATGTAATACTGACACATAATCACACACATAGGTTGGACTTGATGGACTTGTGTCTTTTTTCAACCTCACCTACTATGTAACTATGTAACTATGTAAGGTTGATTAAATAAATAATAATAAGAAGAAGGTAGGAGGTTATTGTGTATACAGTCAGGTCCATTTTTTAGATTTTGTTTGGCAAACTCTAATCTGGCCTTTCTGTTTTTGAGGCTCACCAATGGTTTACATCTTGTGGTGAACCCTCTGTATTCACTCTGGTGAAGTCTTCTCTTGATTGTTGACTTTGACACACATACACCTACCTCCTGGAGTGTTCTTGATCTGGCCAACTGTTGTGAAGGGTGTTTTCTTCACCAGGGAAAGAATTCTTCGGTCATCCACCACAGTTGTTTTCCTTGGTCTTCCGGGTCTTTTGGTGTTGCTGAGCTCACCGGTGCATTCTTTCTTTTTAAGGATGTTCAAAACAGTTGATTTGGCCCCACCTAAAGTTTTTGCTCTCTCTCTGATGGGTTTGTTTTGTTTTTTCAGCCTAATGATGGCTTGCTTCACTGATAATGACAGCTCTTTGGATCTCATATTGAGAGTTGACAGCAACAGATTCCAAATGCAAATAGCACACTTGAAATGAACTCTGTACCATTTATCTGCTCCTTGTAAATGGGATAATGAGGGAATAACACACACCTGGCCATGGAACCGCTGAGCAGCCAATTGTCCCATTACTTTTGGTCCCTTAAAAAGTGGGAGGCACATATACAAACTGTTGTAATTCCTACACCGTTCACCTGATTTGGATGTAAATACCCTCAAATTAAAGATGAAAGTCTGCAGTTAAAGCACATCTTGTTTGTTTCATTTCAAATCCATTGTGGTGGTGTATAGAGCCAAAAAGATTAGAATTGTGTCGATGTTCCAATATTTATGGACCTGACTGTATATCTATATATAGATATATCTATATATCTATATATAGATATATCTATAGATAGATAGATAGATAGATAGATAGATAGATAGATAGATAGATAGATAGATACTCCTACTCCTCTTCCCTTCTCTGTCGGAGTCCCCCAAGGTTCTGTTTTTGGACCTCTGTTATTTTCAATCTACACCTCTTCCCTGGGTCAGCTGATAGCCTCTCACGGCTTTCAATATCATTTCTATGCTGATGACACACAAATCTATCTCTCTACCCCTCAACTCACTCCATCAGTCTCCTCACGCATCACTAACTTACTAACCGACATATCTGTATGGATGTCACACCACTTCCTCAAACTCAATTTGTCCAAAACCGAGCTTATAATATTTCCTCCCCCACGTGCCTCTTCCCCTGACTTCTCTGTGAAGAGCAATGGCAAAACCATCCACCCGTCCCCACATGTCAGGGTGCTAGGTGTTATCCTGGATTCTGAACTCTCCTTTTAGCCCCACATCCAATCACTTTCCAAAGCTTGCCGCCTCAATCTCCACAACATCTCTAAACTACGTTCCTTTCTAACCAGTGAAACCACAAAGCTCCTGATTCACTCCCTGGTTATCTCTCGCCTTGACTACTGCAACTCACTCCTCATTAGCTTACCTTTAAATAGACTGCCCCCCCTTCAGTCCATCATGAATGCTGCTGCCAGACTCATCCACCTTACAAACCACTCAGTGTCTGCTACCCCTCTCTGCCAATCCCTCCATTGGCTACCACTCGCCCAACGAATTAAATTCAAAATACTAACAATAGGTTACAAAGCCATCCACAACTGTGCCCCCAGCTACATCTCTAACCTAGTCTCAAAATACCAACCTAAACGCCATCTCCGTTCCTCCCAAGATCTCTTGCTCTCTAGCTCCCTCATCACCTCCTCCCATATCCGCCTCCAGGACTTCTCCCGAGCCTCGCCCATCCTCTGGAATTCCCTACCCCAATCTGTCAGACTGTCTCCAAATGTATCCACTTTTAGGCGATCCCTGAAAACTTTCCTCTTCAGAGAAGCCTATCCTGCCTCCATCTATCAACTGCACTATTTTCTCCATTAGCTCATCCCCCACAACTATTACCCTTTTGTATAACTTGACCCTCCCTCCTAGATTGTAAGCTCTAATGAGCAGGGCCCTCTGATTCCTCCTGTATTGAATTGTATTGTACTTGTACTGTCTGCCCTAATGTTGTAAAGCGCTGCGTAAACTGTCGGCGCTATATAAATCCTGTATAATAATAATAATAATAATAATAATAGATAGATAGATAGATAGATAGATAGATAGATAGATAGATAGATAGATAGATAGATAGATAGATAGATAGATAGATAGATAGATAGATAGATAGATAGATAGACATAAAGATAAGTTAGATGATTTTATGGTTGCTTATATTTTAGAATGTGAGGACACCTTTAGTTTGATGTAGGAGATTGACATGTTCTGTTATCGACAGGAAGTAGGTATGCTCACATAGTCTCAGAACGGCTCCAGAATAGCTCACTATGGTAACAGGAATTGATATAAGGGCTGGCGCATGAAGGCTACTCCATCCTACTGAAGAAGCCCAATCAGATGGCAACACACATATGAGAGGAAGGAGCCCAGCCCATAGTATCACGGTGCCACCACAATCTGAGCCAAGTGGTGAGCCAGGTGAATCAAAAGACTTTTATTTTGCATTTCCTGTAAGTGTGTTTTTAATGGGGCTCTTAATAAAATGATTGTAGCAGAGAACACTATGTAGATGCTTTTTGTTGCATGTGGTAAGAGTGAGAAAGGGCTGTGTATCAGGAGCATGTACCAGGAGCCCTTTACCCCAGGAAGAAAAGGATGGAAATACTATCAAGGGTACAGCAGGAGAGGCATAGGAGAGCCTGGATTACCGGCCGTGAGGAGATTTCTATCCCAGGAGGGAAAGGAGGATACCTAAATTCAGATTATTTGCTGTGAGGTGAGCGGTGAATTCACCTGGTGGTGGTTGTTCACTTTCGTGGAGCAGGTGGAATACTGGATATTGAAGAGCACTGTGTTGGCTTGTTTATTGAAAGACATTATTTTATAAAAAAGACATTATATATTTTTTCTAAAAAATGTATTATTCCCAACAAATATTGTTTGTCACACTGGAAATAGCATTGGTTTGGCTCAATAGCACTGCATTCTATTTAACACAGTATATGTATTTAGTGGGGTGGAATCACTAATCAGTAGGGATAAGCCGAACACCCCTCAGTTTGGTTTGCAGCAGAACATGCGAACAGGCAAAAAATTATTTTGAACACGCGAACACCAATAAAGTCTATAAGACATGAACGTGAAAAATCAAGAGCGCTAATTTTAAAGGCTTATATGCAAGTTATTTCTGTGTGTTTGGGGACCCGGGTCCTGCCACAGGGGATATTCCTTTAAATATCATGCCTGGGGGGTGTCCTTAGTATGCCTGTAAGGTAGTGCATTTTTCCCATGTTTTGAACAATACCACAGCAAAATGACATTTCTAAATGGAAAAAATGTCATTTAAAACTACTCGCGGCTGTAATGTGTTGTCGGGGTATGGATATTAAGGGGAACCCCGCACCCAAATTATAAAAAGGCACTATATACTCTGAACAGCAGTATACATACTAAACGGCCTGCCCTATATACTCTGCAGAAAATTGTGCCTTAGGTGTTGGTGGTACCAGAACACTTTAAGCCCTCACAGTTACTCTTGGTGAGTGCAGGAACGGGCCCTGCTGTGAAATACTGTATCAAAAATTGTAATATAGATGAAAATCATTGAAAAAAACGGCATGCCCCCCACCCCCAGTCCATTACAAGGCCCTTTGGGTCTGGTATGGATATTAAGGGGAACCCCGCACCCAAATTATAAAAAGGCACTATATACTCTGAACAGCAGTATACATACTAAACGGCCTGCCCTATATACTCTGCAGAAAATTGTGCCTTAGGTGTTGGTGGTACCAGAACACTTTAAGCCCTCACAGTTACTCTTGGTGAGTGCAGGAACGGGCCCTGCTGTGAAATACTGTATCAAAAATTGTAATTACACGTCCCTGTTAAACAGGGGCAGAACAATTGGGCCTTTGGTGGTGGTGGTACCAGAACACTGTAAGCCCTCATAGTTAATCTTGCTGGGCGCAGGAATGGGCCCTGGTGTGAATAGTAATTACATGCCCCTGTTAAACAGGGACAGAAAAATTGGGCCTTTGGTGGTGGTGGTGGTGGTGGTGGTGCCACAACACTGTAAGCCCTCACAGTTATTCTTGATGGGCGCAGGAACGGGCCCTACTGTGAAATATTATATCAAGAATTGTAATTACATGCCCCTGTTAAACAGTGGCATAAAAATTAGGCTTTGGTGGTGGTGGTGCCACAACACTGTAAGCCCTCACAGTTACTCTTGTTGGGCACAGGAATGGGCACTGCGTTTAAATATTATATCAAGAATTGTAATTACATGCCCCTCTTAAACAGGGGCAGAAAAATCGGGCCTTTGGTGGTGGAGGTGCCACAACACTGTAAGCCCTCACAGTTACTCTTGTTGGGTGCAGGAACAGGCCCTGCATTGAGATATTAGATCAAAAATTGTAATTACATGCAACTGGTAAAAAGGGTCAGAAAAATTGGGCCTTGGGTGGCGGTGGTGCCACAACACTGTAACCCCTCACAGATACTCTTGTTGGGCGCAGGAACTGGCCCTGCGCTGAAATATTAGATCAAAAATTGTAATTACATGCCCCTGTTAAACACGGGCAGAAAAATTGGGGCTTGGGTGGAGTTGGTGGTGCCCTAAACCAAAAATATTGTTGGAAGATAGCATCATCAAGATTGAGGAGGAATAGGATAGTAAGCATAGGCAGTCTTTAGGGGATTCTACATCCATAGAAAATTCAATCAGTTACATCAGCATCAGGTGCTTGATAGCTGCTGATCCAAGACTGAATAATTTTTATGAATGTGAGCCTATCAACAAAGTCTGTGGACAGGCACGCTCTTTGATCCGTTACAAACCCTCCAGCAGCACTGAATGTGCATTCAGAAAGCATGCGGGGAGCATTGATAGCTTCAAGAAACTATTAGATAATCACCTGAATGACCGCAATATACAGGGATATGTAATGTAATACTGACACATAATCACACACATAGGTTGGACTTGATGGACTTGTGTCTTTTTTCAACCTCACCTACTATGTAACTATGTAACTATGCTGGATGCAGAACAGGCCAGTAGCTCAATTGCATATTGAGCAAGTTCTGGCCAGTGGTCCATCCTCAAGACCCAGTAACCCAGTGGATGCTCTGTTAGAAAGGTCTCCAAGTCTGCTCTTGCCCCTAGATATTCCTGCACCAAGAAATGCAGACGCTGGTGATGGTTGCTTGAACTGATCAGACCTTGGCGATGAGGACTGAAAAATTGTTTAAAGGCATGGGTCTGTCGGCAACCTTCTCCACCGCTCTTCCTCTGACTGAACGAAGCCTCAGCAACACGATGTCCAGAACCAGGAAATTGTAACCTCCCAGGGTCTGGAAATGCATTGAATAAGAAAAATGGGAACAGCGCCAAATATTGAATAAAAAATAATATAATGCTGCACCAAAAATTAGTAAAAATGAATAAAACATAAAATAGTGAACAGATGGGCACAAAAATCGTATATAGAAATCACCCAGCATAACGTGAATATTATAATAATACAAATAATAATAACGAAAGTGTCAGAACAGTCCAGCATACATATGCATATATGTAAAATAAAATAACATAGCGATTCAAGTATTCTATAATCTTTGTCCGACACCGTGCCTCCTAAAGTGCAATGTGCTTAAATCTTGCAGAGACCAAAAGTGCTTCACCAGAAGTGACATATAAATGTGCTCACCAGATATCTCTGGCCACAGAGTGACCACCAGACATACTGTATAGTGGAAATCCTTTCTTATTTAGCTCAAACCTTCCAAGCCTCATGTATGTCGACTGTTTCCAAAAATCAATCAGAATCCACTTCAATCATGAACATGAAGTAAAATTCTACTAACTAATACACTCTAATGCCCCGTACACACGGTCGGATTTTCCGATGGAAGATGTCCGATCGGAGTGTGTTGTCGGAAATTCCGACCGTGTGTGGGCTCCATCGGACATTTTCCATCGCATTTTCCGACACACAAAGTTGGAGAGCAGGAGATAAAATTTTCCGACAGGGGGGCGTGGCTTGGCTGGATCCCGGAATGGCCGCTTGATCACAGAGCTCCTGCCACCCGAGGACCATAATTAGCTTTTTACGGGAAACCATCGTCTCTTTCCATGATGGGGAAGTCTAATAGGAGTGTCTCGGCCTCCCGGACACCGAAAGACCCGGTCACACAACTCAGGCGGAACATACCGGAGATATTCCGTACACTCCGGTCAGGCGATCACGAGGCCTCACAGACACCACAGGCCTCAGGCCATACCTCCCCTAGTCACAGCTCGGACTACCAACTTGAGGATGGAGACACTCGATCTCACCGCTTCAGCCATGCAGTGAACCTATCGGACCTACAGAACGTAGCGTCTGATATCACTCACAACATCACAGGCACCTTAAAAGCGGCAATTTTAGATTTGAAAACGGACATTCAAGCAGTGGCGGCCCGCATTTCAGACGTGGAGCAAACTACGCAGCTCCATACAGCTGCTATCAGGCAAGTGCAACACACCTACGATGCCCAACTTTCATATCTGTATGATCTCCATCGTCAGGTCGAGGACCTTGACAATAGGGGCCGGAGACATAACATTCGGGTGAGGGGGGTCCCCGAAGGCATGGAAGCAGGCTCATTACCCCAAGCTGTATGCGCCATATTTAATGACCTCTTAGACCGGCCACCAGACTCCCCAATCGAGATGGAGAGGTTACATAGAGCCCTCAGACCTCCTCCCAGGGATAACGAACCCCCAAGAGACGTCATATGCTGTATAGTGAATTTCCCTCTAAAGGAAGAAATTTTAAGAAAAGCCAGAGAAAGAGGCCGTGTACAACATAATGGCGTAGAAATTAAGCTTTTTCAGGATTTATCACCAACTACATTGCAGAACAGACGCGCTTTGCGCCCCCTGCTGGACCATCTCAGGGCAAGGAACATTCCATACCGCTGGAAATTCCCGTTCTGCTTGTCTGCTACCGCCAGAGGTCGCACAGCCCTCCTAAGATCACCTGATGACTTACCTGCCTTCTGCGAGCAACTCGATTTACCCATGACGGAACTTCCGGAGTGGTGCTCATTTCACTTCCCATCTGAGCCTTGGCGGCCGTTATCACACAACCCCTCACCAAAAGCGCAAAGACATCGATCTAGACGCCGAAGATCGGGTCCCCCCTCACCCGGAGCCCATACCTCACATCGCGACATGGATCCCCAAGCACTGGGACAGCCGGTAACTCCGCGCAGACCCCACCAGGATGACTGATGAACACTCAATCTCGGACTTCCGAATCCAACCTATATGGGTCCGCTTTCCCATGACGTTTTTGTTCTAGGTTTTTATTTTCTGTTCACGCCCACCTCATCTCATCTTTTTTTTCTTTCTGCATCGTCCAAGACCCAACTCACCCCACAGCAGGCTTTTACTCACCTCGCCTAAGACACCCATCCTGTTGGACCGTCCAAATGTCCCGGATGCAGGAACTTTCCCGGGACTGTATAGAGTCATAGGACCATCTTGATATGCCCCTTCTACCATGGAACTTGCACTAACAATCTCTATTACTAACCCTGCGCTGGGAACATCGGGACCAATAGCTCCAGTAACATCCAAATGTCCCAGATGCAAGAACTTTCCCTGGACTGTATGGAGTCACAGGACCATCTTGATACACCCCTTCTTCCATGGAACTTGCACTAACAATCTCTATTACTAACCCCGCGCTGGGAACATCGGGACCAATAGCTCCAGCAACATCCACGTCATGCTCTCCTGAGTTACGAACTCTTACACCTCGTCCAGATGATCGAAAGATGACTTACCAATCTCGTAACTGATCGTTGCCTCTTACTCCTGAGACACCATCTCCTCACCCCCCTCCCTCTCCTCCGTCCCCTCCTCCCTCCCCTCCCCCCCCTCCTCCCTCCCCTCCCCCCCTCCCCCCCTCTCCCTCCCCTCCTCACCCCCCTCTCCCTCCCCCCCTCTCCCTCCCCTCCCCCCCCCCCTCCCCTTCTTACCCCACCCTGGCCCTCCCCCTCCCTCTCCTCTCTCCCTTTCTTCCCCCCTTTTTCCCTCCCCCTTCCCCCTCCTTTCTTCCTTCCCCCTTCTCCCTCCCTCCCTCTCCTTCCCCCCCTCTCCTCCTCCCCTTCCTTCTCACATCCCTCTCCCCCCCTCCTTCCCTTCCCCCCCCCTCCTTCCCACCCCCCCTTGTCCCTCCTCCCCCTCTCCCAATTGATAGATGCATTTGAAATATAGATATACTAGTTATAGATGTTTTTTTTATTGTTCCCCGAAAGTCACCAAGGCTGCAAAGGGTAGATCCCTATACCCTCATTCACAACCGAGGCGGCTCTCTCTGAGCAACTTACAGATACACTCCCAGCGGCTCTACAGTCGGTAAGATATATTTCCTTGAGCTACCAATGATGCCTTTTCTAAATTATCCCTGGGATGCCGGAAAGCATGCCTTGGGGGCTTCGGGCACCTTCTGTTTTAAGGGACCCCTGAATCTGGGCACGAGTTTGAGTGCTGTTGGAGGGTGATTCCTGTGAAGGGGGTAGGGAAGGAGGATGACCATAACCAAAAATCCCCCTTCCCTTTTCTGATTGTCTGATGCAGCTCCTGATCTCCATACGCCTCTTGGGCGTAAGATTCAGAACCTGTTGCCCCCTCTTAGCGAAGCCACCATACCAACATTTGTGGGAACCATATTTCTAAAGTTATGCAGTTATGAACCTTGATGGTTATACAAGTTGATTTAGTACGATTGCATGGGTGTTATATATTTACTCCCCCCCCTTTTTTTTTTTTTTTTTTTTTTTTTATTAGGACCCTTTTACTTATTCAGTCTTTAGATTTTACACCGGTAATGTCTAATAGAATGTTCAGACAATGAAAATTGAGGTTAATCTGACTTGTTTCCCCAAGACTCATGTATGCACCTTTCCCCACGAAACTTCTACTCTCTCTGGGTCCTCTACATGGCAAAGGAGTAGGAACCCAGCCACTCTCACCAACCCCCTGCAGCAGCTCTAGTTTCTAGTCTGCTGATCGTCCAGCCTTCCCTTCTACAGGTGGATTGGTACTTCCATTCCCACCTCTGGTATACCCTTCACCACCCCATACCCGCTCGCCCCCTCTGACTCTTTTCCTTCACCTCTTTCTTATCTCTTCTTTGGGGCCTTTCCCCTACCCTTTACTTTTCCCTCTCCCCCTCTGATCCCACCCTCCTCCCCCCTCCCCCCCCCCTTTTTTTTTTTTTTTTCTCTCTTTTCCCCTCTTTCATACTTCACCACCCCCCCTCTCCCTTGCCCTATCCTCCCCGGCGCGGTCAGACCCACCTCAGGTGGGACAATCAGTTTCTGTCCCCCTGAACCTATATATAAACTAGCCTCCACAACTCTAGGCTGACAATGGCCTCCCCAGCGCCTCTAACACTGAAATGTATTTCACTCAACGCAAGGGGCCTAAACGTCCCCGAAAAACGCTCACAGGTTTTGTCCGCACTCACCAAGCAGAAAGCCCAATTTATTTTTATCCAGGAGACTCACTTTCGGTCCAACTCAATCCCAAAACTCTCTAACCACATTTACCAGACAGCCTTTCATTCCACAAACCCTTTAGCAAAGACCAAAGGAACGTCCATTCTAATCTCCAAGCATGCCCCTTTTAAACTTAGCGACTCCCTGTTAGATCCTGAGGGGAGATTTGTCTTCATCAAAGGGTCTTATGCTTCTAGACCAATCACACTAGCAAATATATATGCCCCAAACGAACACCAAGTCTCATTCTTCAGGAAGGTGAGTGATCTCTTACTCTCCTTCAAGGAGGGAGTGTTACTGATGGGAGGAGACCTTAACGTACCCCTTAACCCAGACCTCGACAGCTCTTCAGGCACCTCCACGATTACATACCGGGCTCTTCGCCAGATCAAATTGCAACTACAAAGTCTGGCGCTGCATGATACATGGCGCACGTTGTTCCCCTCCGTTCGGGACTACAACTTTTTCTCAATTCCTTTTCAAAAATACTCGCGACTGGACTATTTTTTCCTCTCCCAACCTGATTTAACCTACCTCACACATGCCACAATTGATCCTATGTATTTATCTGACCATCACCCCATCTCGGTCTCCTTGACCTTCCCAGATTCGATCCCTAAAACTAAAGTCTGGAGACTGAACTCGTCCCTGTTAAAAGATGAGGTGTTTTGCACACAATTAGAATCCAGCATAAATACGTATTTTCGGGAAAATTCTACCCCGGACATATCTCCTATCACAATCTGGGAAGCACACAAAAGTGTGATCAGAGGGGAACTGATGACCCAAGCAGCAAAAATAAAACGGATCCACCAGGCCATGGTAGATGACCTGATCTCGAACATCAAAAGACTAGAGGCCACACACAAACACTCTCATTCTCAGCAGACACTCCAGGAGCTGACGCAATATCGCTCTAAGCTGCTGGAAGAATTGGGAAAACGCACTAGACGCCGCTATGTTTTGCATCAGAGAGTCTTCTATGAGCAAGGCAATAAATGCGGAAAACTATTGGCCCGAGCAGTCCGTGCCTCAAGACCATCCAACACAATACATCACATTCGGACCCAACAGGGCACACTACTATCTAAAAACGAAGATATTGCTCATTCCTTTGAACAATACTACAAAAACCTCTATAACCTACAACCCCTCAATCAAAAGCCAGATCAGGGTGACCTCAGGAAGGAGGCTATCAAAAATTTTTTGTCCCATTATGGCCCTCAACCAATTTCACAAGCTCAGGCAGAAGAATTAGAACAACCTTTTTCTGCAGAAGAACTTCAAAACGTCCTTAAGCAGATGAAAACAGGCAAAAGCCCGGGCCCAGACGGGTTCACGCTGCAGTATTATAAATGTTTTTTCCAGACGCTAGCCCCAAAGATGTTAGCCACTTTTAATTCCCTGTCCAATCCCGCAATACCCATGGGTCGCCTGCTAGAAGCCCACGTCACAGTTATCCCGAAAGAGGGCAAGGATCCCACACAAGTACAAAGCTACAGGCCTATCTCTCTCCTTAAGGTAGACATCAAGATCTACGCAAAAATTCTAGCCAATAGATTGTCCCCTCTCTTACAGAATCTTATTTCTTTAGACCAGGTGGGCTTTGTTCCTGGTCGTGAGGCCAGGGACAACACCATCAGGGCAATAAACCTTCACCACTGGCTCACCACTACAGAGACACAGGGTTTCTTTTTATCATTAGATGCCGAGAAGGCGTTCGACAGAGTGGCCTGGGACTACATGCATGAGGTGCTCAGAAAGATTGGCCTTCACCCGCGTATGCTAGCACACATCTCGGCGCTGTACGCCTCCCCTAGCGCGGCAGTAAGAGTTAATGGCCACTTGTCGAACGCCTTCCCTATTAGAAACGGAACTCGCCAGGGCTGCCCTCTTTCGCCTCTGATATTTGTACTTTCATTAGAACCCCTCCTTAACAAATTAAGAGATAATCCCGATATTAAAGGTGTTAACATTCAAGGCAAAGAGTACAAAGTTTCTGCTTTCGCGGATGATATATTACTCTCACTGACTGCCCCAACTATCTCCATACCCAACTTGCTTAAAGACATAGAACACTTTGGCTCCCTGTCATATTTAAAGATCAATTATGCAAAATCACAAGCGCTCAACATTTCACTCACACCACGAGAAGCTGAACGTTGTCAGACATCCTTCCCCTTTCAGTGGAACCAACGGGCTATACCCTATTTAGGTATCAATATAACTACCAATCTAATGGACTTATATAGCGCTAACTTTAGCAAGGTTCTTAAAAAAGCACAACTCGACCTCAAGGAATGGGGGAAGATCAATGTCTCTTGGTTTGGCCGGGCGGCTCTTCTAAAAATGGTAACCTTACCACGGTTCCTACACATTATCCAATGTCTTCCTATTAGCCTTCCGGCCTCTTTCTTCGCAGCATACAAGAGGATGTACACACTGTTCCTTTGGAAGGGCTCACCGCCGCGCATTAAATATACCCGACTCACACGTCTAAAACTCAGAGGTGGCATCGGGCTCCCAGACCTGCACAAATATTTTCTAGCAAGTCACCTTTCCCGGCTCGTAGATTGGAATATACACGAAGCGGGAAAGGTCTGGGTTACCTTAGAAAAATCATTCTCCCAAATCCCACTTGAATCCCTACCCTGGATCCAACCCAAACACTGGCTACAGGAAATAGTAGGGCACCCCCTCATCTCAGCCTCACTAAGAGCCTTCCAACGGTCAATTAAAACCTCATCAATCTCCTCAACCCCGGGCCCATTAACCCCACTGAGAGGCAACCCTGATTTCTCACCAGGACTATCACCATCCTTTCTTAACCAAACATGGCCACATGACAGAATACTAGCATATCAGTTTTATACAGGTAAAACGCCTAGATCCTATGAGAACCTAGTAAGCTTATCCCCCATACATTCCTTCCCCTTTTGGACATACCGACAAATTAGACACTTCCTTTCCACCCAGGGCTCAACACAGACATGGACAAGACCCTTAACCCCATTTGAAGACTTATGTACCCGAGCTCCTCCACAGAGACATCTCATTTCCTACATATATAACGAGCTTATAGATGATGCTATCTGCTCCACGGACCCCGCACGCACGAAATGGGAAAAGGACTTACAGATGACCTTCACAGATGAGGATTGGACAAGTATCCACGAATACGCACATAAGGGTTCCCTTAATGTAGCCATTCAAGAGAATGGATATAAAATTTTAACACGCTGGTACAGGACCCCGTCGCTACTACATAAATTCTCTCCGGCAATCCCAGATACATGCTGGAGGTGTGGAAAGGCAAAAGGAACAATGTTACACATATGGTGGGAATGTGATCTCATCCAACCATATTGGAAGAAGGTACATGAGCTTATTACACACATTACGACGTACTCCCTAACATTTTCCCCTGCTCAATACCTCCTACATCACACTCACTTATCTAAAAAGGAATACTACAGATCACTGGCAATGCACTTGGTGAATGCGGCTAGACTGTGCGTCCCGACACATTGGAGATCTACGTCCACCCCCACGATTGGGGAGTGGTTTCGTAGGACCACAAAGATAGAGGAGATGGAGGAGCTGGTTCATATATCTCAGGAGAGAATCCAAAAATTCACGACCACATGGGCCTGTTGGACACACTTTAAACTGTCCCAACGATATGGCGAATGTGACCCCTGAGACTTCCAAACTTTCCTCCTTGGGGGGAAGATGTTTGGGGTGGGCTGCGCCGGGGGGGGGGGCGGGATGGAGACAGGGGTGAAGACCCGGTTCCCTTCCTCCTCCCCCCCTCATTAATTTTTCTTCTTCACATCCCCATCAAATCACCAACCCCCCCCCCCCTATAGAGCCTTTAGCTCTGATCCCCCCTACCTCATTAGCGTAGGCACTAGTCCCTATGTAACTTGACCCCCCTCCCCCCCTCCCCTTGTACCCCTCGCTTCCCTCTTCCCTCCCCCTTTGTTCTTCTTCTACCTTTTCTTTCTCTCCCTCCTTCTTCTTCTCCCCTCTCTTTTTCTTTTATGGCTCTTCTGGTCTCTCCCATAACCCTTACCCTCTGAATGGTGCTACAATACTATCCCAAAACCCACCCTGAAAGGGTTATTTAAGACAGTTTGTTAACTGGCTGTTACACAATCTACTGCTTTGAATTTAATAATGGTTATATTAATGTTAGCTATCTGTATCGCAGATCTATGTAACAATCTGTACCATGTAATACCCCGATCACTGTTTATGTTTCCTGTTTCGTGCATTGGACAATAAATATTATTATGGAAAAAAAAAAAAAAAAAAAAAATTTCCGACAACAAAATCCGTTGTCGGAAATTCCGATCGTGTGTACACAAATCCGACGGACAAAGTGCCACGCATGCTCAGAATAAATAAAGAAATGAAAGCTATTGGCCACTGCCCTGTTTATAGTCCCGACGTACGTGTTTTACGTCACCGCGTTTAGAACGATCGGATTTTCCGACAACTTTGTGCGACCGTGTGTAGACAAAACAAGTTTGAGCCAACATCCGTCGGAAAAAATCCTAGGATTTTGTTGTCGGAATGTCTGAACAAAGTCCGACCGTGTGTACGCCCTATAAGGTGCATATCCAAAGCTTCTCCCATAAAATCTATAAAGTTGGGCACCCCAAAAACGAGCCACAGAGAGGCAACATAGTGTAATATTGTCTTTAATATAAAAGCACTTACATACATCCGTAAGGCACAATAAATAACAGCACAGCTGCAGGATGAAGCAGGGGCCGGTCCGTCACTCTGTGTGTAATCTAGGAACTGCGGTGTGTGTCTCAGCTGAGAATGGAAGAGGAGAGCTCCTGTATCAAGCGAGACCAAGCCTCAATTTAGATGCATTTCATGCTCTAGCGCACGTCATCAGGAAAATGGGGCCACCACCATGATACCACAGCCTAAATGCAGAGCGGATTGCCGCCATTGGTCAGTGGCGATCGTGCATAATAAAGGGGAGAGGAACATGGATATCCATCCAAATTTCAAATGTACAAAAGAACGAACCTCTGTCTCATCCGTACTGGCCTAACAATTAATTATATGAAACAAATACATTTAATATTCAAATGTTAAAAATGCAAACAAGAATAGAAATAACAACCCCAAAAACGGCTATAGACTGAGTGCAGGGAAAGTGTTCATTAGAAAAAACTTATAACCAGAGGCGTAGCCAGAACCTTCAGGGCCCTGGTGCAAGAAATCATGAAGGGCCCCCTGACCTACGACCTGAGCCATTCCCTCCGAGCCCAAAGCCCTTCCAACTGATCCCATGACCTTTTATGGCCCACAGCGGATCCCTTTCACATGTTGTGCAGTCCTTTAGTCTTGGGCTTCACCATGGTGGTGGAAGGCCAGGGCCCAGTCACAAGTGCGACTTTTGTAACCCTAGTTGAGCCAGTGGTGTCAGTGTGGACTGGGAATGATGTCAGTCAGTAGGGCAGTGGACGTGGTCAGTAGGGTAGTGGACATGGTCAGTAGGGCAGTGGATGTGGTCAGTAGGGCAGTGGACATGGTCAGTAGAGCAGTGGACATAGTCAGTAGGGCAGTGGATGTGGTCAGTAGAGCAGTGGACATGGTCAGTAGGGTAGTGGACCTGGTCAGTAGGGCAGTGGATGTGGTCAGTAGAGCAGTGGATGTGGTCAGTAGGGCAGTGGATATGGTCAGTAGAGCAGTGGACGTGGTCAGTAGGCCAGTGAATGTGGTCAGTAGGGCAGTGGACGTGGTCAGTAGGGCAATGGATGTGGTCAGTAGGGCAGTGGACATGGTCAGTAGGGAAGTGAACGGACTCAGTAGGGCAGTGGAAGGGGTCAGTAGGGCAGTGGACATGATAGGGCAGTGGACATGGTCAGTAGGGAAGTGGATGTGGTCAGTAGGGAAGTGGATGTGGTCAGTAGAGCAGTGGACGTGGTCAGTAGGGCAGTGGAAGTGGTCAGTAGGGTGGTGGATGTGGTCAGTAGGGCGGTGGATGGGTTTAGTAGCGCGGTGGATGGGGTCAGTAGGGCAGTGGACATGGTCAGTAGGGCAGTGGATGGGGTCAGTAGGGCAGTGGACGTGGTCTGCAGGGCAGTGGACGGTGTCAGTAGAGCAGTGGACGGGGTCAGTAGGGCGGTGGACGGGGTCAGTAGGGCAGTGGACGTGGTCAGTAGGGCGGTGGACGTGGTCAGTAGGGCAGTGGACATGGTCAGTAGGGCAGAGAATGGGGTCAGCAGTTTTTTTTTATTATTTTTTAACATTTTATTTTATAATTTTATTTTTAATAGTTTTTTTTTTTTTTACAGTTTTTGTGCGACTCTTGCACCCTCTATAGCTACGCCCCTGCTTATATCTATCATTTGACAATATACCCAATATCTATACAGTAGAATTATTGAACATTAGGGGGCGCATGCACGGCACGATGCGGGACGGACGCGAGTAGCCTGAGCTCCGTCTGACCCGGACAACACAGGCCGATAATCCAGGGCCAGAGCGCTCGTTCCACAGCGGAAACATCACCCATACCTGAGTAACATACCCGTGCATGCCAGCAAGAAGATCCGGGCAAATTCGCTGCCCACAACACAACATTACTCACTTTCTCCTGGACGCTGCAGGCAGACAGAACAGGAAGATGTCCCAAGATGGCGCCAGCACCAGCTTACATGCGGCCTCAGGGAAGCAAATGCAATCCAATCCATCCAATCCCTCTCTCAGCAATGGGAACTGTGAGTACACTTCTCCCCTATCTAAAGCTGATCTAGATGCTAGTCTCACCTCCATTTTTGATAAACTAGTTGACAAGATTGAGAGTGAAGTCCATAAATCTACCACTGCATTATCTCAAGAGATTGCCAGCATAGGTAGTCACACTGACATTCTTGAAACCAAGCATGATGAACTCTCTCTTGCTCATAATGATCTGAGAAAGGATTATGAGACACTAGCTGACAGTTTTGCCTTCATGCAGGCGCAAGTCGAGGACTTAGATAACAGAAACAGACGCCATAACATCAGACTGCGTGGTGTCCCAGAAACAGTTACAGATCTTATGCCCACTGTTTCCAAGATTTTTCACAATCTTTTACCTGATAAACCAATATCAGCCTTTACATGTGACAGAATTCACAGAGCCTTACGCCCCAAACCTCCACCTGATAAACCACCCAGAGATATCATCATGTGCATGAAAGATTTTCTGGTGAAAGAAGACATCATGCATGCATCAAGAAACTCCCCAAATATTGCACTAGATGGCAAAAAGCTGCAAGTCTACCCTGATATCTCACCTGCCACCTTAGACAGAAGACGCAGGATGAAGGAGGTCACCAATATTCTACAAGCAGCAAGAATTAAATACAGATGGGGATTTCCATTCAAACTCACTATCCCGTATAATGGCTAAACATACACAGTATATAACATCATTGAAGGGAAAGAACTATTGGTGAAACTGGGTTTGCTTGAACCTGAACCCCCAAATAAATTTCCATCTACCCCAAGACCCTCTCCCATCTGGTCTACTCCATCCTCAAGACGTAATACTTTGGAGCAAAGAAGATGGCGCCAACCATTTCAAGATCAAGTAATCTAATATCTTCCTGCACCTCCTCAACCCTTATACTAAAAAAAAAAAAAATCTGACCAAAGTTTTCCATAACCTTTACCGTTCTTCTACGGAATTTAAATCAGCATCATATCTACAGTTCTCCCACAGCATCGAAAGTGATTTCTGCTAGTACAGCATCTTCGTCTTGTTTTCCTCACTGGTCTGAGCTATCACCATGACTTTTCCTCCTCCTGACCCTCCAAAAGATGAAGACATGGGGATGAGAAGAAAGAAGAAAGGAAGATGAAGAGTGAAATTTTTTTTTTTATTTTTTTTTACCTATCTCCCCCCCCCCCTTTCCCCTCTCTTCCACTTCCCTCCCCCCCTTCTCATTTATCCTACTCCCTCCTCACTTCCTATACTCTAATAATCATACTGCTGTATTAGTTGTTTGTCTCTATTAACAGTATATATATATACAAGTTTCAGATATACTACTTTTTGAAAACAAGGACACTTTCTCCATTTAAACGGAGACAGATGTGGTTGCTACTTCATATAATATTTTCATCCTAACATTTGTTCATGGGCCGGGTTTAACCTCTTCTTTTCTTTAGGCCCCCCTGGTATATGTTGCGCTCAGTCTAATAATAATTTGTTTAAGTTGCCTGTTATGTCCGCCGTCGCTGGATTGTTCCCCCACCTGCCCATGTGGTCGACCGCGCTATCCCTTTTTTGGTGGATTTTGTGTTCGACTGCATCTGCAGGATTTGGACATATTTGTCCTTTGAAGCTATGTTTATATTATAGTGACAAGAATTTCCTTGTTCCTTGGTTTATACTATGTTTTTTTTTCACATGAAAGTTCAGCCTATATGGCCAATGCAAAAAATTCAGTATATTTTGGAAGTTCATTTAAAACTTTTCAAATATCCCATTTTAAACATTGTCAATATTTTCAAGGTTACCACATTCTGATGGTATGGTGTGATGTACTATTTATGACACCATTTCACCCCTTATGGTATATCCTCCACACTCCCTTAAAGCCAGAGAGATCTTTTCCTTTGTACTCACATTCGTGCTCTTCATATACACCCCTATATATTTTATTAAGATTGAGATTTCTACCCAAACATACACCAACAAAATATGATTAATGGTTTTGAAAATCCTTTCCCATAATACTCAGGGTTTTAACTCTCCACATAAAAGGAAAAAAGCATTTCAACATTACAAAAGATTAGGGGCTGATGTTATACTCTTACAAGAAACACATTTTGCTGAATCCAATCACCCAAATTATTTTGACAAAACATATAATCAATTTTATTACACTACTTTTCAGAATAAAACACGTGGAGTTGCTATTTTTATTCGCAACACTATTGTCCTAGACATACAAAACTTATACAAAGATCCAGACAGTAGATACATTTTAATAAAGGGACTATTAAATAACAAAGCTATTACAATAGCCTCAATCTATGCCCCCAATGAGTCACAATCCACTTTTTTTTCCAACTTTTTTGAAACACTAAACAGATATAGCTCCCCCCACATTATTCTGGGTGGTGACTTTAATCATACATCACACCCTTCTTTGGACAGAAGTAAAGTATCCCCTTCTTCCAAAGCTTTCTCCAAATCCCTAAATAGATCTATACACAAACTTCAACTTATTGACTCATGGAGGGCTCATAATATCGGTATCAGATCATATACACATTACTCACATCCACATGATGTATACACTAGACTTGACTACATATTCTGCACCCCAATACTCCTTGCCAAGTCATCCAAGGCAAATATTCATCCTTGCCCTTGGTCAGATCATGATATCACTTCATTTGAAACCTCCCACATAGGTCTTTCACCCTCCCCTTACAATTGGAGATTAAATTACTCAATATTAACAGATCCAACTACAACACAGTCGATCATGACACATATTGATAACTACTTCACAGAAAATGTAAACGATGCATAAAGCGGTATTACGTGGTCAATTAATTAGCCTTACTGCAAACAAAAATAAAGAAAGATTTATTAACATCAAAAGTTTAACAAGAGATCTAAATATCTTATATAATAAAATTCAGCACAACCCATCACAAGATCTCACTAAACAGATTCAAGAAAAACGTAAAGCCCTAGATCTTATTTTGTCAGCTAACACAGAAAAATCCCTTAGATTCTCAAGAGCCAAATTCCTTTTACATAGTAATTCTCCATCAACTATGTTTGCTAAAAAACTAAACCAGGATCACAAACCCCCACACTCTTATAAACTTAGAGATCACTCTGGTAATATGATTACTCACCCTCATGGAGTTCTTAAAATATTCTCTACTTTTTATAAAGACTTGCTTTCCAGCCCACAACCACCTCTTGATGGTAACTCCAAATCCTGGCTAGATGATATCCCTCTACCTCATCTTAACCCACAACAAATAGAACACCTTAATGCCCCTTGCACGGATTCTGAAATATTAAAAATAATTAAATCACTCAAGACATCTACGGCACCAGGCCCAGATGGTTTCTCCTCCTCATACTATAAAAAATTTGCCCCACTTTTACTCCCACACCATAAAAATCTCTACAATCATGTTCTTAATGGTGGTCACTTCCCTGATGAAATGCTTCTTGCCAACCTCTCACTTATTCCCAAACCATTCAAAGACCACTCCCTTCCCCAAAACTACCGCCCTATCTCGGTTCTCAATAATGATTTAAAGATTTTCGGTAGACTTCTATCGGATAGACTAGCTTTAGTGATCCCAAATTTAATCCACATTGACCAAACTGGGTTTATCCCGAATCGCCAGATTGTAGATAATATCAGACTAGTAACGAACATAATACAAGATGCAAGTCTATACTCCAAACAATTATGCCTTCTCAGCTTAGATATCCACAAGGCTTTTGACAGTGTCAGCTGGTCCTATCTTAACTACTTATTACCTAAGTATGGGATCTCAGATACATTTCTACAAGGTTTCAATGCATTATACCATGCCCCCCACACTAGAATCAAAATTCCTGGTCATAACTCAGAATTTTTCCCACTTAGTAGAGGAACTAGACAAGGCTGCCCCCTTTCACCTCTATTGTTTGCCCTTGCTATTGAACCATTAGCCCAAAAAATCAGAAACAATACTGATATAAAGGGATACACTAAGGATATTAATGAATTCAAAATTAGCTTATATGCTGATGACGCTCTTATATTCCTCACAGAACCCCATACATCAATCCCTTCTCTCCTTAAAGAACTCAACTCCTTTAATTCCCTCTCAGGTCTTAAAATCAATACCACTAAATGCACAGCCATGCCAATCAACTACAGCCAAAATACTCAAAATCTATTGTCTAACAACTTCCCATTCATATGGAATACCAAGTCATTTAGATATCTTGGTGTTAATATAACCCCTACACATAACTTACTATATAAATCTAACTACATCCCATTATTCTCTCAAATCACATCCCTCCTAACGGCCTGGTCCTCTTTCCACATATCCCTTCTTGGAAGGATATGTGCCGTTAAAATGACAATCCTCCCTAAACTTCTATATTACTTTCGAGCACTTCCCATTAATGTCCCAAAATCTAAATTATTATATATTCAAAGAATTATAAACAAGTTTGTCTGGTCTGGTAAAAAATCTAGATGCAGTTACGCCCTTATGCACAGACCTCAAACATCAGGAGGCTTTGGCCTCCCTAATATCTGGCTATACTTTTTAGCAGCCAGACTAACCCAACTTTCACAATGGTTCACTCCTTCCCAGATAACCCCTTGGAAAAAATTTGAATCCACATCTATCCTCCCACTTCACCTACAAGGAATACTATGGTCTAACATTACATCTTACAAAAGACTTCTTAAATATAACATTATAGTTGCTCAATCTTTCCAACTATGGAATAAATACAAAGATACTTTCAAACTATCTTCTAAAACTCCACCCTTAGCCTCCTTTCTGGGAGATCCCAGATTCCCCATAGCATATAACAATAGATCCTCCGTTTCCCTATGGATCAACAAGAATTTAACTACTCTCAAATCCTTTCAATCAAAATGGGAGTTTCCCCCTTTTTTATTCCTACAATCCACCCATGGTCTACCAGCATCTGAACTTCATAACTACCATCTTATTAAATCCTTTTATAATATTTTTTTTGCTCTCACAACATCCAGTATCAATACCACATTTGAACATATTTGTATCTCCTTATCAAATGATAAAGGTCTTATTTCAAGAATCTATCATTACTTAAATAACTTTGAAGCACCAGACAAATCAAGACAGACGCTAAAATGGGAATCGGACATTGCGACTCCATTCAGTACTGAGGAGTGGTCCTCCATGTCTGAAAATCTCCGTAAATGTAATAAAGCCATCTCTTTCAGAGAAACCCCTCTTAAATAATTCACTAGATGGTACCTAACCCCCTCCAAACTTCATACATATTACCCTTTTGTCTCCCCAAATTGTTTTAGGGGATGCCCAGAACCAGGTACCCTTTTACACACTTTCTGGGAATGCAAACATATCAAACAAATTTGGCTCAAAGCCACAGGCTTTATTGAATCCTCTTCCCAACAAAAAATTACACTCACCCCCCAAGTTTGTCTTTTATATGCAAAAATACCAAATATTCCCACACCATGCATGAGATTATTCCACTCATTGTGCAGCTCCATCCATTGGATGATTGCATATAATTGGAAGACAAACAATTTACAATGGCAACAAGTCACCACAAGAATGGAATCAATTAAGATCTCGGAATGGATCTACCACACCCTCAATGATTCAACAAATATTCATAAAAAGAAATGGTCTTACTGAAATGTAACTTGACAGACTTTATTGCAATATTACATGTGAAAATGTACTACTGTATGACTATTACCTTTCATTTGTACCTGACTCACCATCATACCTCCTCCCCACATGTCAATGTATATTAATGTTTTATTCATATATCCTGTAACATGAATATCCTTTATATTTTTGTAATTTAAACTTCCAAATAAAACTTTTGTAAACAAAAAAGAATTATTGAACATTAAGACAAAACAATGAAATGGTAATAATTAAAAATGGTAATTATTAAAAAAGGTAATTAATAAAAAAAGACATTGAAAAAATATATACCGTGGTCACATGGCGCTGTTTCATAGTGTGACCACGGTATGTACCGTATTTATCGGCGTATAACACGCGCCGGCGTATAACACGCACCCCAAGTTTAGGAGGGAATTTTAAAGAAAAAAACTTTTAGGAGGGAAGTTTAAGGAAAAAAAACTTACATTAAAATGCCCATCAATGCAGCCTTATCTGTCCATCTGCAGCCTTTTCAGTGTCAGTGCAGCCTTGCCCCGGTGCAGTCTTGTCAGTGCAGCCTTGTCAGTGCAGCTTTGCCCCAGTGCAGCCTTGCCCCAGTGCAGCCTTGCCCCAGTGCAGCTTTGTTAGTGCAGCTTTGGCAGTGCAGGTTTGCCCGTGCAGCTTTGCCCCAGTCCAGCCATGTCAGTGCAGCTTTGTGATAGATTAGACCTGTGTTATGTCCATCATAGGGCAGGACTGGGCGTGACTGTGAGCGGCGCCGAAAAAAGCCGAGAACAATCGGGTATGTGTATCTCGGCTCCAATGAATCCCTGCAGTCTCGGCGCCATATTTGAATCTACTCATGGCTGTGTATGTCGGCGGCGACCGCGGCAATTGCCGCGATCGCTCCGATCACACAAAATCGGCGGGAATCGGCCTATAACACGCACCCACGATTTTCCCCTGATTTTCAGGGGAAAAAAGTGCGTATTATATGCCGATAAATACGGTATTTTATCAATGTCTTTTTTTAATAATTACCCTTTTTAATAATTACCATTTTTAATTATTACTATTTGATTGTTTTGTCTTAATGTTCAATAATTCTACTGTATGAATATTGGGCATATTGTCAAATGATAGTTATAAGTTTTTTCTAATGAACTCTTTTCCCTGCACTCGGTCTATAGCCGTTTTTTTGGGGTTGTTATTTCTATTTTTGTTTGCATTTTTAACATTTGAATATTAAATGTATTTGTTTCATATAATTAATTGTTAGGCCAATACAGATGAGACAGAGGTCTGTTCTTTTGTATATTTGAAATTAGGATGGAAATCCATGTTCCCCTCCCCTTTATTATGCACGATCGCCACTGACCAATGGCGGAAATCCGCTCTGCATTTAGGCTCCGGTATCATGGCGTTGGCCCCATTTTCCTGATGATGTGCGCTAGAGCAGGAAGTGCATCGAAATTGAGGCTTGGTCTCGCTTGATACAGGAGCTCTCCCCTTCCATTCTCATCTGAGACACATGCCGCACTTCCTGGATCACACACAGTGACGGACCGGCCCCTGCCTCATCCTGCAGCTGTGCAGGATGAGGCAGGGCCGCCTTTGATAATGTCGATGACGAAACGCGTAAGGCGGGGCTATGCACTTATGTCACTTCCGGGTACGGAGCTAGTGAGCCTTGAACGCAGCCGGACCACATGCTGCGGGAAGGCTCTACCTGGTATCCTGGTATTGTTTTAATAAAGCCTTTTATCATATACTACACTATGAAGTGCTATTTCTTCCCATGAGGATTGTTCTCTGGCGATTCCTTTTCTTGGATGTGGTGGTGGAAGCTGCTATGGATGACTGACCCGGGAGCCCTGGGTTAGAGGAGAGCCATACTATAGCGACCACGGGACACCATCTATGAGGACTGCCTTGGAATTTTAAAGTGCCTGCCACCCCTGTAGGGGTTCTAGGAGTCGGTGAGTGGGAAGCCAAAAGGGGAGCACAGAAGTCACGGATTTTCCTTTTTTTTTGGGCACCACAGTCACCAATATATTTGGAACTTTTTTCTGACACCTATAAACTTTTTGGAAAGACTTTTTGAATATATTATTTATTTTTGATACTGGTTTCCATTTGATACCAATTATTGGAGCACGTTGGACTCTTGACAGACACTGTACTTTATTATATATACATTACTAGCTAATTGGTCAGCACTGTATATTTACTCACTATATATGTGGATGGGATGTTTTCTATCACAATTTAATTTTTCATTATTTTCACTTTTTGATGGTATCATTCACTGTATGGTTTAATGAGATTTATGCCATTATCAGTGGTAATAGCTCTACACAGGTTTATGTATGTAGGGGGTGGATGTAGATCATTCACCTTACTAGCTCACTACAATTCTCCATCAAACCCCCCCCCCCTAAAGGGAACGCCACCCCCCCCCCATTTTGACATTTTTGCTGTTATTTATTGTGCCTTATGGATGTATGTAAGTGCTTTTATATTAAAAACAATATTACACTATACTGCCTCTCTGTGGCTCGTTTTTGGGGAGTCCAACTTTACAGATTTTATGGGAGAAGCTATGGATATACACCTTAGTGTATTAGTTGGAAGAATTTTACTTCATGTTCATGATTGAAATGGAGTCCGATTGATTTTTGGAAACAGTCGATTGGAACTACATGAGGCTTGGAAGGTTCGAGCTAAATAAGAAAGGCTTTCCACTATATGTCTTGTGGTCACTCTGTGGCCAGAGATATCTGGTGAGCACATATATTATATGTCACTTCTGGTGAAGCACTTTTGGTCTCTTCAAGATCTAAGCACATTGCACTTTAGGAGGCACAGTGTTGGAGAAAGAATATAGAAGATTTGAATCACTATGTTATTTTATTTTACATATATGCATATGTATGCTGGACTTTTCTGACACTTTCATTAATTTTGTATTATTATAATATTCACATTATACTGGGTGATTTCTATATAAGTTTTCTGCAACCATCTGTTCACTATTTCTGGAAATGCATTGCAGAAACCTTTCTTCAAGACCTCCTGAAGATGTTTCATCCTCTGCTTCCTCTGCAAAGGCAGGATAAGTTCTGCAACCTTACCATTGTAACATGGATCAAGAAGGGTTGCCAGCCAGTAATGATCCCTCTCCTTGATACCACAAATCCTAGAGTCCTTTCGCAGGCTTTGCAGAATTAGGGAGGCCATGCAGCATAAGTTTGCAGAGGCATTCGATTCGGAGTCCACTGGGTCACTAAGGATTACATGATCCGTAACAACCTCCTGCCAGCCACATACAACTCCGTGGGTTTCTGGGGACTGAAAACCATGCCATGAAGACTGCTGCTGAGTGTTATCCTTTACATCCATGCTGACACAATCCTCCTCTTCTTCCTGTGTGTTTGGCAGGCCCGCAGGAATGCTATCTGGATAAAGGGGGCCTTGAGAGGTAAGGAAGTCCTCCTCTTCCTCCTGCTGTTCTGCCTCAAGTGCCCTGTCCATGATTCAACGAAGTGTGTGCTCAAACAGGAAGACTGGAGGGACAGTGTCACTGATGCATGCATTGTTGCTGCTCACCATCCTTGTGGCCTCCTCAAATGGTAACAGAACAGTGCATACATCCTTGACCAGTAGCCACTGGCGTGGCAAAAAGAAGCCAAGCTCCCCTGACCCTATCCTGGTGCCATACTCGCACATGTACTCATTGATGGCCCTCTGCTGTGTGTGCAGCCGCTGCTGCATTGCCAATGGGGATGGGCTATCTGTTCGAGCCGAACATGAGTTCGAGTCGAACATTGGCTGTTCGCCCGTTCGCCGAACAGCAAACAATTTGGCCAAGCTAGCATTTAGACGCTGAGCATGTGGATGGCTGGGACCGAATTTCTTTTTACGGTTCAGCAACTGGGGTAGGGAAATTTTCCTGCTAAAATCAAATGGTGGTGTACTGCTAGCAGATTGGCTGCAAATACTTGGGACACCTATTGCTATACCTTCATTCCTCTCAGTGCAGGTTTTTGAGAGGACTAGAGGTATAGTAGGGTTGGAGATCCCAGATGAGGAGCAAGGAGAAGTCTGCCTTTTTCTTTGATATGGGTCTTTCAAGTGCTGTTGCCAATGGACTGCATGGCAGGTCGTCATATGTCTGGTCAAGCATGTAGTGCCCAAGCGGCTGTTCTGGCCATGCTTCATCCGCTTCTGACATAGGTTTCAAACAGCAATGGTGTGATCTGCTGCACACGTGTCGAAAAAGTCCCACACCAAGGAATTTTTAAAAGTCAGTGGGGAGTCAGCAGCGCCCTGCACCTGCGGAGCTCTGCAGTGTGATGCAATAGGGTGGCTGCCCTTAAGCTTCCCCCTAGAGGACATCCTGACTCATTGGAGTTGTGCCTCCTCCTCCTCCTCTCCTCTTCTCTCAGGCACCCAAGTACAGTCAGTGACCGCATCATCCCCTCCCTAATCGCTGA
The DNA here is from genome assembly GCA_037952835.1 of Lithobates septentrionalis. Taxonomy (NCBI): domain Eukaryota; kingdom Metazoa; phylum Chordata; class Amphibia; order Anura; family Ranidae; genus Lithobates; species Lithobates septentrionalis. The sequence goes on along the minus strand of JBBDGP010000530.1, from coordinate 1,567,073 downwards.
GCATCCTCCAGCAGCATGTGCCCGCCACTGTGGTCGAATAATTCTGGTGACTCCTCTGTGCATGATGGCGGGGCTACGGAAAGAGTGACTGTGGACAAGGAGCCAGTGGAATAGGCTGATTTGGCAGCTGCTTTGGAAAGCAAACTACTCCGAGCCTGGGTGACAGAGGATGAGGAGGATAAGGACGGCTTTGTTATCCACTCCACCAACTCTCCTGCATGTCCTGGCTCAATAACACGGCCAGTAGCAGAAAAGGTTGCAAACAGCAACCGTGCAATCTGCTGCACACGTGTCGAAAAAAGCCCACACCAAGTAATTTTTAAAAGTCAGTGGGGAGTCAGCAGCGCCCTGCACCTGCGGAGCTCTGCGGTGTGATGCAATAGGGTGGCTGCTCTTAATCTGCCCCCTAGAGGACATCCTGAGTCATTGGAGTTGTGTCTCCTCCTCCTCTCCTCTTCTCTCAGGCACCCAAGTACAGTCAGTGACCTCATCATCCCCTCCCTCCTCATCACTGGAGCTTGGCAGTATGCTGAAGCTGGGGGAACATGACTGCCAGTTTCTTGTCCTTCTTGGGCACCCGCTCTCTCTAGGCTCACATTACTCCCTTCCTCAACCTGGGAACCAACATCGGAGCCTTCAAATCCCTGCACATCCTCCAGCAGCTTGTACCAGCCACTGTGGTTGAATAATTCTGGGGACTCCTCTGTGCATGATGGTGGGGCTAGGGAAAGAGTTACTGTGGACAAGGAGCCAGTGGAATAGGCTGCTTTGACAGCTGCGTTGGAAAGCAAACTACTCTGAGCCTGGGTGACAGAGGAGGAGGAGGATGAGGATGACTTTGTTATCCACTCCACCAACTCTCCTGCATGTTCTAGCTCAATAACATGGCCAGCAGCAGAAAAAAAGGCCAAGCGTGCCCCACGGCCACCTGCAGAGGATGCACCATATCCACGACCAGCACTGTTGACATTTAGACACAGAGGCTGCTTGCCCTCTTTTAGTGGCCTGTGCACGTCTGCCTCTCCTTGGTGGCCTTCAGGACATGATGTATATTTTGTTTTGCAACACCACACTATACTGTATTAGATACTGTGTACACCACCAGAAGTGTAGTAGAAACTGTACACACTGTATTAGATACTGTGTACACCACCAAAAAAGTAGTAGAAACTGTACTACGGCTGCACTGTATTGTGTACTGTGTACACCACCAGAAGTGTAGTAGAAACTGTACACACTGTATTAGATACTGTGTACACCGCCTACACTGTATTAGCAACTGTACTACAGCTGCACTGTATTGTGTACTGTGTACACCACCAGAAGTGTAATAGAAACTGTACACACTGTATTACTGTGTACACCACCAGAAAAATAGTAGAAACTGTACTACGGCTGCACTGTATTGTGTACTATGTACACCACCAGAAGTGTAGTAGAAACTGTACACACTGTATTAGATACTGTGTACACCGCCTGCAATGTATTACCCTGTTTCCCCGAAAATAAGACCTAGCGTGATTGTCGGTGATGGCTGCAATATAAGCCCTACCCCCCAAATAAGCCCTAGTTAAAGTCCTTGTAGGTCTTGTTTTCAGGGTAGGGCTTATTTTTTGGGGAAACAGGGTAGGGCTTATTTGGGAGTAGGGCTTATATTGCAGCCATCACTGACAACCACGATAGGTCTTATTTTCGGGGACACAGGGTAGCAACTGTATTATGGCTGCACTGTATTTTATACTGTATACACCACCAGAAGTGTAGTAGACACTGTACACACTGTCAGGGGCATAGCTATAGAGGCCCCAGGCTGCAGGGGGCCCGTGCGGCTCCCCTGTCAGTTTTGTATACACTTGTGTGAGCCGGAGTCGGGGGTGGAGCTGGCGGTCCTAGGTACGGAAGACTGCTTGCCTCTTGACTTTACACTCTGGAAGCAGCTAGCACCAGGCAGGATAGGAGGGCCGGCAGGGAGGCATATAGGAGAATCGATCTCCTATGTTCTCCTCCTGTCTCCTGCAGGTCTTTCAATGGCTGCAGCAGCAGGATCGGTTCTCCTATATGCCGCCCCCCCGCCCTCCTATCCAGCCAAGAGGCAAGCAGTCAGCCATACCCAAGACCGCCAGCTCCGCCTCCCAACTCCGCCCCCACACCCTGGCTCCTGCTTCCTGTCTCAAGACTGTTCCTGCCGCTGGAATGGTAGGAAAAAAGCTCCCTGCCCGAGGCCACTCCTGGTAAGCCACAAACTCTCTGTCACAGCAGAGAGCAAAAGAATGCACTGTCCAGCGAGTATAGTGTCCTAGGTGTGATGCTATCACTCTGTACCCTCCCATACTTCCCCCCTTCCCATTATGCTGTCCCCCCACACTGCCCTCCACTGCCTCTCTCCCATCAAAAACTGTAAAAAAAAAAAAAAGAAACTATAAAAAATTAAATTATAAAATAAAATGTTAAAAAATAATAGAAAAATTAAAAAAAAAATACTGACCCCATTCTCTGCCCTACTGACCACATCCACTGCCCTACTGACCATGTCCACTGCCCTACTGACCACGTCCACCATCCTACTGACCCCGTCCACCACCCTACTGACCACGTCTACTGCCCTACTGACCCCGTCCACCGCACTACTGACCCCCTCCACTGCTCTACTGACACTGTCCACTGCCCTACTGACCATGTCCACCGCCATTCTGACCCCGTCCACCGCCCTACTGACTCCATCCACCACCCTACTAAACCCATCCACCGCCCTACTGACCATGTCCACCGCCCTACTGACCAAGTCCACTGCCCTACTGACCACGTCCACTTCCCTACTGACCATGTCCACTGCCCTACCATGTCCACTGCCCTACTGACCCCATCAACTGCCCTACTGAGCCGTCCACTGCCCTACTGACCACGTTCACTGCCCTACTGACCACGTTCACTGCCCTACTGACCATGTCCATTGCCCTACTGACCATGTTCACTGCCCTACTGACCACGTCCACTGCCCTACTGACCATGTTCACTGCCCTACTGACCACGTCCACTGCTCTACTGACCATGTCCACTGCCCTACTGACCACATCCACTGCTCTACTGACCACGTCCACTGCCCTACTGACCATGTCCACTACCCTACTGACTACGTTCACTGCTCTACTGACCATGTCCACTGCCCTACTGACTACGTTCACTGCCCTACTGACCACGTCCACTGTCCTACAGACCATGTCCACTTCCCTACTGACCACATCCACTTCCCTACTGACCACGTCCACTTCCCTATTAACCATGTCCGCTGCCCTACCATGTCCACTGCCCTACTGACCCCATCCACTGCCCTACTGAGCCCGTCCACTGCCCTACTGACCATGTCCACTGCCATACTGACCACGTCCCTTGCCATACTGACCACGTCCACTGCCCTACTGACCATGTCCATTGCCCTACTGACCATGTCCACTGCCCTACTGACCACGTCCACTGCCCTACTGACCACATCCACTGCTCTACTGACCATGTCCACTGCCCTACTGACCACATCCACTGCTCTACTGACCATGTCCACTGTCCCACTGACCATGTCCACTACCCTACTGACTACGTCCACTGCTCTACTGACCACGTCCACTGCCCTACTGACTACGTTCACTGCCTTACGGACCACATCCACTGCCCTACTGACCATGTCCACTACCCTACTGACCCCGTCCACTGCCGTACTGACTGACATCATTCCCAGTCCACACTGACACCACTGGCTGAACTAGGGTTGCAAAGGTTGCACATGTGACTGGGCCCTGGCCTTCCGCCACCATGGCGAAGCCCAAGACTGAAAGACTGCACAACATGTGAAAGGGATCTGCTGTGGGTCGTAAAGGGTAATGGGATCAGTTGGAAGGGCTTTGGGCTCAGAGGGAATGGCTCAGGTCGGGGAGCCCTTCATGATTTCCTGCACCAGGGCCCTGAAGGTCCTAGCTATGCCTCTGCACACTGTATTAGATACTGTGTACACCGCCTGCCCTCCCCCCCTCTCATATGCATATAGGTTTTTTTTTTTATGCATTTACATGCGTTTGTATTATGCACGTGTAAGTATATGCATGTATGTGTACACGAGTATGTGTGTGTACACTTATGTATGCGTAGATTTTTTCATTTGTATGTATTTAGACTACAATCTCATGCTCTGTGCTTCAAAATCTCACTACCTATCATTAATTTTTTGTACTGATATGGTAATTTTTATTTCTAATATATTTATATTATATACTTTTTATCATTTTATGAATGCATTTTTCAATGTAAACTTATCTTACGTCTCCAGTCTGTAGTGTACGGTATATATTGTTCTTATTTATACCCCATCTAGAACACTTGGGTATGGAACTTGGAATAATCAATTGTCCATCACAGGACACATCCTCCTACTAGCAACACCACCTCTCCCCATGTACACATGTCGGCCTACCGGCCCATACAGACTGTGCTCCAGTTCTCCTGGCTCTGATGAAGAGGTTTTCCTTGAAACGCGTCAGCCTTTCTTAAATACCTGCCTCAATATGGGCACACCCCAATTTTAACTTCCTAGTACTTATTTTGTTACCTGTTTTTCCTTTCTTTTAATATTATGTAGTATTTGTATGATTTTATATCTATATGACTATATGTCTGTATTCTCTTACATAAATAAACCATACATTTCTTGATGTAAGCGTCTGATCACGCGCCTTCCATCCACTTCCTACTAAACAGTCCTTTCCAGACCACCCCTGGTCAGCTAAGGCAGCGGGACACGCTCCATCATCTCCCCCAGTCCTATCTCTGACTACAATACTACCTTTGTTTTACAGCAAACTATCTCACAAGCGCAGGAGTATTTTTCACCATATCTTGTTCACGCTGTTGTTGGATCAGCTGTTCATCCTCCTTCTTGAGCTTCAGCATCTTCCAGTCCTGCACAGCTGTCTCCCTGCCGGTGACCTTCACGCAAGACCTGCCCAGCCTGCTGGTGACTCGTGCCTCTTTGTGCCCTTCACCCCCTGTACCATCTCCAGGAGTAGAGTGCGCTTAGTCGCAAGAGGTTACCGCTTTCAGCATCTCGGCCTCGGTGAGTACCCTTATCTGACATGCGCTATGTTTCAGGCTCAGATAAGTGGGGAGAAAGGTCTGGTGGGAAACTTGTGGGGACAGTGGACACAGGTTGTGGGCTGTGAGGCCACATTTTACAGCAATTTTCAAAAAGAGTGGGTTAGGTATGGAGATAAAAGGGGGCAAAGGGTTATTTGGCTGGGTGGGCAGGTCATGCTGTTCATACTGTATATGGTTAAAGGTCTTTAAACTATATCCCCCTCTCAATGCATTCAGTCTTTGAAGGCTCTACGACAGTGCCATTTTATTACTCTGGAGAAGACACATGGCACATTTTAGGTGCAAAACTTGTGAATCGTAATCAGAGAGAGTTTTTAGTATTTACCCACCTCTAACTCTCATGGTATACATATACAGCAATTCAGTATAGAAAAGAAAGCTGCATTGTTAAGCCTTTATTTGTGTGCCATACTGCTTTATTTAAATACAACAGAAAAAGTATTACATATAATTATAATTTGTAATTTATTTTCCTTTCTGTTACTAAAGAAGGTTTCACATTCAGCTCCGGTCTAATTAGAATGATGTAACATTTAGGAATGAAGATGCAGCCCAGTAGTCCAGCACTGGAGGACAAGATGGCGAAAATTTCCACAGCCACCATGTATTTCCCTTTGGTGCTGAGGTAGGCTGGGATGAAGGAGAACCAAACATTGCAGACGACCAGCATGCTGAATGTGATGTACTGAGCTTCATTGAACATGTCTGGAAGTTTCCTAGCTAGAAATGCTACAATAAAGCTGAACAGAGCCAAACATCCAATGTAGCCAATCACAATGTAGAAAGCAGTGACAGAGCCCTCATTACACTGTAATATCATCTTCCCCAACTCTGCTTGGGTGTCATAATCTGGGAATGGTGGAGAGAAGACCAACCAGAAGACACAGATCAAAATCTCTCCAAAAGAGCAGATAGCCAGAAGAGACATTGAGAAATGTTTTCTCAACCATCTGCCTAATGTCATGTCTGGTTTGGTGGCTCTAAAGGCAAGGATAACAGTGATTGCTCTGGCCAAAACTGAAGAAACAGCAATTGTGAAAATGTTTCCAAAAGCCACTTGTCGGAAGAGGCAGGAGATCCTGGTGGGACGTCCTATGAACAACAGAGGACATAGAAAGGACAGGATCAGTGACAGTAGAAGGATGAAGCATAGGGTCCGGTTATTGGCTTTTACTATTGCAGTAGCTCTGTGCTTGATAAATATAAATAGCACTACAATTGATGCAAAGCAGAATAACAGAGCAATAATAAGAATGAAAACCCCCAGTGTATCGTCAGAAGACAGATAATCAATTGCTTTGGGGATGCAAGTATCTTTTCTTTCATTTGGCCACCGGTCTTCTGGACATTTCAAACAGTTTTCCATATCTGTAGAGATGCAAAAGAGAATTATAAGGAACAGCTATGCTCTCTGTTTAATATAATTTTTGATTGTTTCTTAGATATACATGTGAACAAGATTCTTTGTCTATGAATTATATTGTAAATTTACTGTAATATATTAAAAACCATTTACTCCATTAGCGGTTTAGCAGAGCAGGGTAAAATTACTTGGAATTCAGTATTAGTGAAAGGGAAAGTGTCCCAAAGCATAATTTTTAGACATGTGCACTGACAAAAAAAATTTTTGTTTTCGTTTTCGTTTCATTCGTTTTTTTCGGAAATTCTGAAATTTGAAAATTCTGAAAATCTGAAAAAAAGAAAGAAAATCTGTAAAATTTGAAATAATAACTAACTATTAAATTATAGGTAATGGAATTTCCTTTCAAATTTGGCTCTGTGAATGTAACGAATACAAATTTATCTGAAGTTGCGAATTATCCGAAATAACGAATGCTGCATCTAAACAAATGGAATGGAACAAATTAATAATAAATAATAATAATAAAAAGGTTTATTACTATTATTGTTATTTATTATTATTAGATCGTTACATTCCATTCGTTTAGATGTGGCATTCGTTATTTCAGATAATTCGTAACTTCGGATAAATTTGTACTCGTTACGTTCACAAACAGCCAAATTTAAAAGGAAATTCCAATACCTATAATTTAACAGTTAGTTATTATTTTGAATTTTACTGATTTTCTTTATGTATTTCAGATTTTCAAATTTTCAGATTTTCGAATTTTCCGATTTTTGAATTTTTGAATTTCCCAAAAATCTGAAAATTCGGAAATTCGAAATTCGAAAATCCTGAAATTCGGAAAGTCAGAATTCGGAAATTCTGAAATTTGGAAATTTGGAATTCGAAAATTCGGAAATTCGGAATTCGGAAATTCGGAAATTCGGAATTCGTAAATTCGGAAATTCGGAATTCGAAATTCGGAAATTCGAAATTCTGGAAATTTGGAAATTCAAAATTCAGAAATTCATAATTTCAGAAACTCTGAGATTTTGGAATTAACGAATTTGTCAAAATTCGTTAAAAAATAATAATAATAATTTTCCAGTTCACTATAAGCAGATTATGGAGGTGTTAGTAACAGAAGGTTCACACGCCAAGAGAGCACAGAATTCCACCCCTAGGTACCTTCCAGTCATCAACTAGGATCTTGTGGGAATCCCTATGTAAGGGTTTGCACACACCAGATACATTGGGACTGTGCTAAAGTTGGACTTTATAACATTTTTTGATATCAGACACCAAAAACAAGTGAAACAGGATTACATAAAGATTTATCTCCTTGGGGAATATTTTCACATAGCCTCCTGCTGTGGTTTATGGAGGCAGACTGATAGTAAATGCACCCCAGACCCCCTGTGGAGGTGAAGATGAGAATACCTAATGATCTGTCAATCACTGAGAAATCAAAGGCCAAGCTGTGGCCTTAATATTGACCTGGGTCAAGGAATGTGTCCACAGTGTGACAACACCATTTGCCCATAATGATCTCAGAATCCAGGAAAATGATGGATTGGACAGATGACTATCTAGGGGTAAGTGAGAGGAGAAAGTGGGGGTGTTTGGTGTGTTATAAAATGCTGATTCCGGCCATTCAGGCCATTTTCTCTCTCTTATTCTGGGAGCCCAGCCACAATATTATTATTAATCAGGATTTATATGGCGCCAACAGTTTGTGTAGTGCTTTAAAGGGAGGCAGTACAGTTACAATAGAATAAAATACCAAAGAGTTAAAAGGGCCCTGCTCAAAAGAGCTTACAATCTAATAGTACCAAACTTGAGGTAGGGCTTATGTTTTTATTCTATTTAAAGCTCAATTCAAATTTCATTTTAGATCAGCTAAATAAATTCTAGGTTTAGTGTGGTTTAAAACATGGAGTTACTAATAGGTATCCAGATTGAGTAAAAGATTTTATGCAGGCCTACTATTTGGGAATATAAGTATTTGCTCTGCCTTCCTGTTGGTATAAGACATACTTGCCAATAGGGATGAGCTTCGTGTTCGAGTCGAACCCATGTTCGACTCGAACATCGGCTGTTCGGTCGTTCGCCGAATTGCGAATGATATGGGCCGTTCGCGCCAAATTCGTGTGACGCGTCACGGCCCATAATTCACTGCGGCATCGCAGTGCATTGCTGGCTGATGATTGGCCAAGCATGCACTATGACCCGCATGCTTGGCCAATCACAGCGCCGTCTGAACAGAGAGCCGTAATTGGCCAAAGCCAAGGAGGCTTTGGCCAATTCTGGCTCAGGGGATTTAGTACACGCCCCACACTATATAAGGCCGCCTGCACAGCGGCCCTGTGTAGTGTGTGTTCCGGCGTTCATTCAGAGAGAGAGACAGACAGTGACATTTGATTTGAGTTAGATAGATTAGGCAGAACAGTCAGTCAGTTTAGCTGCACTTACAGTGTATTGTGTATATATATGCATCCCAGGTGTTGCATATATATATATACACTGTATTCAGTTTAGCTAGATCCGTTCCTGTTATCTTCCTACTGACAGGCAGGCTTGTCTTGTTACAGTATTTACAGCTACCTGAAGAAAATTGCTGGTGTTCTTTTGATCCTATTAGTACCACAGTCAGGCAGCTAGACTATTTACAGTTAGTGCAGTGCGTCCTGCTCACAGTGTTCAGCTAGATCCATTCCTGTTATCATCTTACTGACAGGCAGGCTTGACTTGTTACAGTATATACAGCTACCTGAAGAAAATTACTGGTGTTCTTTTGATCCTATTAGTACCACAGTCAGGCAGCTAGACTATTTACAGTTAGTGCAGTGCGTCCTGCTGACAGTGTTCAGCTAAAACTACAAGTTGGTGTAGTGAGACCTCTGCACAGTGTTCATCTAAAGCTACAAGTTAGTGCAGTGCGTCCTGCTTACAGTGTTCAGCTAAAACTACAAGTTAGTGCTGTGCGTCCTGCTCACAGTGTTCAGCTAAACCTACAAGTTGGTGTAGTGAGACCTCTGCACAGTGTTCATCTCAAGCTACAAGTTAGTGCAGTGCGTTTTGCTCACAGTGTTCAGCTAAAACTACAAGTTAGTGCTGTGCGTCCTGCTCACAGTGTTCAGCTAAAACTACAAGTTAGTGCTGTGCGTCCTGCTCACAGTGTTCAGCTAAACCTACAAGTTGGTGTAGTGAGACCTCTGCACAGTGTTCATCTCAAGCTACAAGTTAGTGCAGTGCGTTTTGCTCACAGTGTTCAGCTAAAACTACAAGTTAGTGCTGTGCGTCCTGCTCACAGTGTTCAGCTAAAACTACAAGTTGGTGTAGTGAGACCTCTGCACAGTGTTCATCTCAAGCTACAAGTTAGTGCAGTGCATCCTGCTCACAGTGTTTAGCTAAAACTATAAGTTAGTGCTGTGCGTCCTGCTCACAGTGTTCAGCTAAAACTACAAGTTAGTGCTGTGCGTCCTGCTCACAGTGTTCAGCTAAACCTACAAGTTGGTGTAGTGAGACCTCTGCACAATGTTCATCTAAAGCTACAAGTTAGTGCAGTGCGTCCTGCTCACAGTGTTCAGCTAGATCCGTTCCTGTTATCTTCTTACTGACAGGCAGGCTTGTCTTGTTACAGTATTTACAGCTACCTGAATAAAATTGCTGGTAGTATTTTGATCCTATTAGTACCACAGTCAGGCAGCTAGACTATTTACAGTTAGTGCAGTGCGTCCTGCTGACAGTGTTCAGCTAAAACTACAAGTTGGTGTAGTGAGACCTCTGCACAGTGTTCATCTTAAACTACAAGTTAGTGCAGTGCGTCCTGCTCACAGTGTTCAGCTAAAACTACAAGTTAGTGCTGTGCATCCTGCTCACAGTGTTCAGCTAAACCTACAAGTTGGTGTAGTGAGACCTCCGCACAGTGTTCATCTCAAGCTACAAGTTAGTGCAGTGCGTCCTGCTCACAGTGTTTAGCTAAAACTATAAGTTAGTGCTGTGCGTCCTGCTCACAGTGTTCTGCTAAAACTACAAGTTAGTGCTGTGCGTCCTGCTCACAGTGTTCAGCTAAACCTACAAGTTGGTGTAGTGAGACCTCTGCACAGTGTTCATCTCAAGCTACAAGTTAGTGCAGTGCGTTTTGCTCACAGTGTTCAGCTAAAACTACAAGTTAGTGCTGTGCGTCCTGCTCACAGTGTTCAGCTAAAACTACAAGTTGGTGTAGTGAGACCTCTGCACAGTGTTCATCTCAAGCTACAAGTTAGTGCAGTGCATCCTGCTCACAGTGTTTAGCTAAAACTATAAGTTAGTGCTGTGCGTCCTGCTCACAGTGTTCAGCTAAAACTACAAGTTAGTGCTGTGCGTCCTGCTCACAGTGTTCAGCTAAACCTACAAATTGGTGTAGTGAGACCTCTGCACAGTGTTCATCTAAAGCTACAAGTTAGTGCAGTGCGTCCTGCTCACAGTGTTCAGCTAGATCCGTTCCTGTTATCTTCTTACTGACAGGCAGGCTTGTCTTGTTACAGTATTTACAGCTACCTGAATAAAATTGCTGGTAGTATTTTGATCCTATTAGTACCACAGTCAGGCAGCTAGATTATTTACAGTTAGTGCAGTGTGTCCTGCTGACAGTGTTCAGCTAAAACTACAAGTTAGTGCTGTGCGTCCTGCTCACAGTGTTCAGCTAAACCTACGAGTTGGTGTAGTGAAACCTCTGCACAGTGTTCATCTCAAGCTACAAGTTAGTGCAGTGCGTTTTGCTCACAGTGTTCAGCTAAAACTACAAGTTAGTGCTGTGCGTCCTGCTCACAGTGTTCAGCTAAAACTACAAGTTGGTGTAGTGAGACCTCTGCACAGTGTTCATCTCAAGCTACAAGTTAGTGCAGTGCGTCCTGCTCACAGTGTTTAGCTAAAACTATAAGTTAGTGCAGTGCGTCCTGCTCACAGTGTTCAGCTAGATCTGTTCCTGTTATCTTCTTAGTGACAGGCAGGCTTGTCTTGTTACAGTATTTACAGCTACCTGAATAAGATTGCTGGTAGTATTTTGATCCTATTAGTACCACAGTCAGGCAGCTAGACTATTTACAGTTAGTGCAGTGCGTCCTGCTGCAGTGTTCAGCTAAAACTACAAGTTAGTGCTGTGCGTCCTGCTCACAGTGTTCAGCTAAACCTACAAGTTGGTGTAGTGAGACCTCTGCACAGTGTTCATCTAAAGCTACAAGTTAGTGCAGTGCGTCCTGCTCACAGTGTTCAGCTAGATCCGTTCCTGTTGTCTTCTTAGTGACAGGCAGGCTTGTCTTGTTACAGTATTTACAGCTACCTGAATAAAATTGCTGGTAGTATTTTGATCCTATTAGTACCACAGTCAGGCAGCTAGATTATTTACAGTTAGTGCAGTGCGTCCTGCTGACAGTGTTCAGCTAAAACTACAAGTTAGTGCTGTGCGTCCTGCTCACAGTGTTCAGCTAAACCTACAAGTTGGTGTAGTGAGACCTCTGCACAGTGTTCATCTCAAGCTACAAGTTAGTGCAGTGCGTTTTGCTCACAGTGTTCAGCTAAAACTACAAGTTAGTGCTGTGTGTCCTGCTCACAGTGTTCAGCTAAAACTACAAGTTGGTGTAGTGAGACCTCTGCACAGTGTTCATCTCAAGCTACAAGTTAGTGCAGTGCGTCCTGCTCACAGTGTTTAGCTAAAACTATAAGTTAGTGCAGTGCGTCCTGCTCACAGTGTTCAGCTAGATCCGTTCCTGTTATCTTCTTAGTGACAGGCAGGCTTGTCTTGTTACAGTATTTACAGCTACCTGAATAAAATTGCTGGTAGTATTTTGATCCTATTAGTACCACAGTCAGGCAGCTAGACTATTTACAGTTAGTGCAGTGCGTCCTGCTGCAGTGTTCAGCTAAAACTACAAGTTAGTGCTGTGCGTCCTGCTCACAGTGTTCAGCTAAACCTACAAGTTGGTGTAGTGAGACCTCTGCACAGTGTTCATCTAAAGCTACAAGTTAGTGCAGTGCGTCCTGCTCACAGTGTTCAGCTAAAACTACAAGTTAGTGCTGTGCGTCCTGCTCACAGTGTTCAGCTAAACCTACAAGTTGGTGTAGTGAGACCTCTGCACAGTGTTCATCTCAAGCTACAAGTTAGTGCAGTGCGTTTTGCTCACAGTGTTCAGCTAAAACTACAAGTTAGTGCTGTGCATCCTGCTCACAGTGTTCAGCTAAAACTACAAGTTGGTGTAGTGAGACCTCTGCACAGTGTTCATCTCAAGCTACAAGTTAGTGCAGTGTGTCCTGCTCACAGTGTTTAGCTAAAATTATAAGTTAGTGCAGTGCGTCCTGCTCACAGTGTTCAGCTAGATCCGTTCCTGTTATCTTCTTACTGACAGGCAGGCTTGTCTTGTTACAGTATTTACAGCTACCTGAATAAAATTGCTGGTAGTATTTTGATCCTATTAGTACCACAGTCAGGCAGCTAGACTATTTACAGTTAGTGCAGTGCGTCCTGCTGACAGTGTTCAGCTAAAACTACAAGTTAGTGCTGTGCGTCCTGCTCACAGTGTTCAGCTAAACCTACAAGTTGGTGTAGTGAGACCTCTGGACAGTGTTCATCTCAAGCTACAAGTTAGTGCAGTGCGTTTTGCTCACAGTGTTCAGCTAAAAATACAAGTTAGTGCTGTGCGTCCTGCTCACAGTGTTTAGCTAAAACTACAAGTTGGTGTAGTGAGACCTCTGCACAGTGTTCATCTCAAGCTACAACTTAGTGCAGTGCGTCCTGCTCACAGTGTTCAGCTAGATCCGTTCCTGTTATCTTCTTACTGACAGGCAGGCTTGTCTTGTTACAGTATTTACAGCTACCTGAATAAAATTGCTGGTGTTATTTTGATCCTATTAGTACCACAGTCAGGCAGCTAGACTATTTACAGTTAGTGCAGTGCGTCCTGCTCACAGTGTTCAGCTAAAACTACAAGTTAGTGTGGTGCGTCCACCTCACAGTGTTTAGCTAAACCTACAAGTTATTTTTTGCGAGCTCTGCACAGTGTTCACCTAAAGCTACCTGTAGAAGGTTGGTGGTGTTTTCCTGATCCTATCACTACCGCAGGCAGCTAAAAAAGCTACAAGTTAGTTTTTTGCAAGCTCTGCTAAAGCTACCTGTAGAAGGTGGTGTTCTCATACTACAGGCAGGCAGTTGATTTTGCTAGCTGCAGTATCAGTACATATATATATATATATATATATTTATATATATCCCAGCTTAGTGCAGCTACAGGCCATTAGTATGTCTGGAAGGCCAAAAAGGAGAGGCAGACAGTCACAAGCCAATAAGAGAGGGCAAGCAGGCTCTGTGTCTAGTGCTGGTCGTGGAGACGGTGCAACCTCATCAGCACGTGGCCGTGGGACACGCTTGGACTTTTTTTCGGCAGCTGGCCGTGTTGAGCCGCAACATGCGGAAGACTTGGTCGAGTGGATGACCAAGCCGTCCTCATCCTCCTCATCCTCTCTCACCCATGCCCAGGGTACTTTGTCTGGCAAAGCAGCGGCCTCTTCCCTCGGCTCAATGTCATCAGTGACTCCTTCCCTAGCCCCACCATGTCCTCCTGAAGAGTCCCTCGAACTGTTTGACTACAGTGTTGGGTACATGCTCCAGGAGGATGCCCAGCGTTTGGAAGGCTCTGATGATGATACTGAGCTCGATGAAGGCAGTAACATGAGCACGGACAGAGGGGGTGCCCAAGAAGGATAGCAATCTGGCAGTCATGCTCCCCCTGCTGCAGCATACTGCCAGGTTTGCTCCAGTGATGAGGAGGGAGGGGATGATGAGGTCACTGACTCAATGTGGGTGCCTGATAGGAGAGAGGAGGAGGAGGAGGAGGAGGTGGCACATCACCAACGAGGCAGGATGCCCTCCAGAGGCCAGGCTATGGGCAGCACATTGACTGCATCACACCCCAAAGCTCCACTTGTGCAGGGCGCTGCAGTCTCTGCGCGTTATTCAAAAAGTTCTTTGGTGTGGGCCTTTTTTGAGACGAGTGCATCAGATCGCACCGCTGCTATTTGCAACATATATCTCAAGCGTATCTCGCGTGGCCAAAACATCTCCCGCTTGGGTACCACATGCTTAACCAGACATATGTTGACCTGCCATGCAGTTCGTTGGCAAGCGTATCTAAAAGACCCACACCAAAGAACAAAGAGGACCTCTCCTTGCTCCTCATCAGCTGAGATTTCCAACCCCACTAGTCCTTCAGTCCTCTCTGAGACCTGCACTGAGAGGAATGAAGGTGTAGAATTAGGTGTGTCACAGCCAAGTACTTGTGGGCAATCTGCTTTTGGTACACCAACGTCAGATTGTACTAGGCAAATTTCCCTGCCCCAGCTGCTGCACCGCCGAAAGAAGTTTTCTCCCAGCCATCAACATGCCCAGCGGTTGAATGCTAGCTTGGCAAAATTGCTAGCACTTCAACTGCTGCCTTTTCAGTTGGTAGACTCTGCCCCCTTCCGTGAGTTTGTGGAATGTGCGGTTCCTCAGTGGCAGGTAACCAAACGCCACTTTTTCTCACGGAAGGCCATACCGGCTCTCTACCGGCATGTGGAAGGCAATGTCCATGCCTCGCTGGACAGGGCGGTCAGCGGTAAGGTGCATATTACCGCTGACTCATGGTCCAGCAGGCATGGACAGGGATGTTACCTAAGTTTCACGGCGCATTGGGTGACTCTGCTGGCAGCTGGGAAGGATGCAGGACAAGGTGCAGTAGTGTTGGAGGTTGTTCCGCCACCACGCCTCCAAAATGCTAATGATTGTGACACACCTCTCTCCTCCACCCCCTCCTCTTCTTCTTCCTCCATGGCCTCTTCCTGTGCTTTGTCCTCGGAACCAGCGTTGCTCCGTAGTCGTTCAAGGGGCTACGCAAGTACGCAGGCCAAAAGATGCCATGCGGTGCTTGAGCTGGTGTGCTTGGGGGACAGGAGCCACACTGGGGCAGAGGTTCTGTCAGCTCTGCAGGGGCACTTTCAGAGGTGGTTGACGCCACGGCAACTTAAGGCAGGAATGGTGGTTTGCGACAATGGCACCAACCTCCTCTCTGCCCTCTGACAGGGACAAATGACCCATGTGCCCTGTTTGGCTCAGGTCCTTAACTTGGTGGTGCAGCGGTTCTTGGGCAGGTACCCGGGGCTTACAGGATGTCCTGAGGCAGGCCAGGAAAGTCTGTGTGCATTTCCGCCGATCATATAATGCCAGTGCTCGGCTGACGGACCTCCAAAAGGAGTTTAACCTGCCCAAGAACCGCCTAATCTGTGACATGCCCACCAGGTGGAACTAAACGTTGGCCATGCTGCAGCGGCTGCACACGCAGCAGAGGGCCATCAATGAGTACCTGTGCGACTATGGCACCAGGACAGGGTCAGGGGAGCTTGGTTTTTTTTCCCCACGCCAGTGGGCCATGATCAGGGATGCATGCACTGTCCTGTCATCATTTGAGGAGGCCACGAGGTTGGTGAGCAGTGACAGTGCATGCATCAGTGACACTGTCCCCCTTGTCCACCTGTTGGAGCACACGCTGCGTGGAATAATGGAAAGGGCACTTGAGGCAGAACAGAGGCAGGAAGAGGAGGACTTCCTTAGCTCTCAAGGCCCCCTTTATCCAGACAGTGTTCCTGTGTGCCCACCGATCACACAGGAAGACGAGGAGGAGGAGGAAGATTGTGTCAGTATGGAGGTGGAGACTGGCACTCAGCATCAGCAGCAGTCTTTAAGGGATCAGTCCCAAGAAACACATGGACTTGTACGTGGCTGGGAGGAGGTGGCTGTGGACCATGTCGTCCTTAGTGACCCAGAGGACTCCGGACCGAATGCCTCAGCAAACCTACGCTGCATGGCCTCCCTGATCCTGCAAAGCCTGCGTAAGGATCCTCATATTCGTGGTATCAAAGAGAAGGACCAATACTGGCTGGCAACCCCCCTTGATCCACGTTACAAGGGTAAGGTTGCGGACCTTATCTTGCCATCGCAGAGGGAGGAGAGGATGAAACATCTTCGGGAGGCCTTGCAGAAAGGTCTGTGCAACGCGTTCCCAGAGACTGGGAGGTTACAAACTCCTGTTTCTGGACAACGTGTTGCTGAGGCTTCGGTCAGTCAAAGAAGGAGCGGTGGAGAAGGTGGCCGTCTGACCGATGCGTTCAGACAATTTTTTGGTCCGCAGCCCCAAGGTATGATCGGTTCCAGCAACCATCGTCAGAGTCTGTTTTACATGGTGCAGGAATACCTAGGGGCAAGATCAGACTTGGACACCTTTCCCACCGAAAATCCTCTGGGTTACTGGGTCTTGAGGATGGATCACTGGCCAAAGCTTGCACAGTATGCAATTGAGCTACTGGCCTGTCCTGCATCCAGCGTTCTTTCGGAACGCACATTCAGTGCTGCTGGAGGCGTGGTAACCGATCACAGGGTGCGTCTGTCCACCGACTCGGTCGATCGACTGACCTTCATAAAATTGAATCAGTCTTGGATCACCACCAGCTACCAAGCACCTGATGCTGATGTAACCGAATAATTTTTTTTGAAATCTCAGATCCCTTCAAAGACTGCCTATGCTGATGCTGAGTGACTATCCCTGAGTAATTATCCTCTTCCTCCTCAATCATCACGCTGATAGCTTGTAAGAACATTTTTGGTTCTGGGCGCCACCACCAGTGCCTAAGGCACAATTTTTCAGCCTCTGTTTAACAGGGGCGTGTAATTACAATTTTTGGTGCAATGCTTTGCAGCAGGGCTCGTTCCTGCGTTCCAACTAGAGTGTCTGTGAGGGGTTGCAGTGTTGTGGCACCAGCACCAGTGCCTAAGGCCCAATTTTTCTGCCCCTGTTTAACAGGGGCGTGTAATTACAATTTTTGATGCAATACTTTGCAGCAGGGCTCGTTCCTGCGTTCCAACTAGAGTGTCTGTGAGGGGTTGCAGAGTTGTGGCACCAGCACCAGTGCCTAAGGCCCAATTTTTCTGCCCCTGTTTAACAGGGGCATGTAATTGCAATTTTTGATGCAATACTTTGCAGCAGGGCTCGTTCCTGTGTTCCAACTAGAGTGTCTATGAGGGGTTGCAGTGTTGTGGCACCAGCACCAGTGCCTAAGGCCCAATTTTTCTGCCCCTGTTTAACAGGGGCGTGTAATTACAATTTTTGATGCAATACTTTGCAGCAGGGCTCGTTCCTGCGTTCCAACTAGAGTGTCTGTGAGGGGTTGCAGAGTTGTGGCACCAGCACCAGTGCCTAAGGCCCAATTTTTCTGCTCCTGTTTAACAGGGGCATGTAATTGCAATTTTTGATGCAATACTTTGCAGCAGGGCTCGTTCCTGCGTTCCAACTAGAGTGTCTATGAGGGGTTGCAGTGTTGTGGCACCAGCACCAGTGCCTAAGGCACAATTTTTCTGCCCCTGTTTAACAGGGGCGTGTAATTACAATTTTTGATGCAATACTTTGCAGCAGGGCTCGTTCCTGCGTTCCAACTAGAGTGTCTGTGAGGGGTTGCAGTGTTGTGGCACCAGCACCAGTGCCTAAGGCCCAATTTTTCTGCCCCTGTTTAACAGGGGCGTGTAATTACAATTTTTGATGCAATACTTTGCAGCAGGGCTCGTTCCTGCGTTCCAACTAGAGTGTCTGTGAGGGGTTGCAGAGTTGTGGCACCAGCACCAGTGCCTAAGGCCCAATTTTTCTGCCCCTGTTTAACAGGGGCGTGTAATTACAATTTTTGATGCAATACTTTGCAGCAGGGCTCGTTCCTGCGTTCCAACTAGAGTGTCTGTGAGGGGTTGCAGTGTTGTGGCACCAGCACCAGTGCCTAAGGCCCAATTTTTCTGCCCCTGTTTAACAGGGGCGTGTAATTACAATTTTTGATGCAATACTTTGCAGCAGGGCTCGTTCCTGCGTTCCAACTAGAGTGTCTGTGAGGGGTTGCAGAGTTGTGGCACCAGCACCAGTGCCTAAGGCCCAATTTTTCTGCCCCTGTTTAACAGGGGCGTGTAATTACAATTTTTGATGCAATACTTTGCAGCAGGGCTCGTTCCTGCGTTCCAACTAGAGTGTCTGTGAGGGGTTGCAGTGTTGTGGCACCAGCACCACCACCGCCACCACCACCAAAGGCCCAATTTTTCTGCCCCTGTTCAACAGGGGCATGTAATTACAACTCTTGATCTAATATTTCACAGCAGGGCCCATTTCTGCACCCACCAAGAGCGAGTGAGGACTTACAGTGTTGTGGCACCAGCACCACCACCACCAAAGGCCCAGTTTTTCTGCCCCTGTTCAACAGGGGCATGTAATTACAATTCTTGATCTAATATTTCACAGCAGGGCCCTGTGAGGGCTTACGTTGTTGTGGCCACAACAACACCTAAGGCCCAAACTTCTGCTGAGTATATAGAGCAGGCCCCTACTTTCAAACATCTACATTACAAACGACTCCTACTTGCAAACGGAAGGAGACAACAGGAAGTGAGATGAAATCTACCCCTAGGAAGGGAAATTCTCTCCTGTAAGAGTTAATATGGGAAAAACATTTCTCCTTTCCACAGATGCTTTCCAATCCTTGTTCCACAAAAAAACCCAAATTCTCAAAAAGCATTTGTCATTGGGACAAAAAGTGAGGTAAAATCTTCCAAAGAGGAGGAAAGACAGTAAAACAAATGTCATAGGGGTGATAACCCTTCCCTATGTTTTCCAAAAAGCTTAAAAAAGATTTTTTGGCTGGAGCTAAACACGTTTAAAATGTACCCGTTCAAAATGACAAACAGATTCTACTTAACAACAAACCTACAGTCCCTGTCTTGTTTGCACCGCCTGTATACTGCTGTTCAGAGTATATAGGGCCTGGTGGCCCCACACCTTTCCTTATTTTAATTTGGGTGCGGGGTTCCCCTTAATATCCATACAAGACCCAAAGGGCCTGGTAATGGACTGGGGGGTACCCATGGTGTTTGTCTCACTGATTTTCCTCCATATTGCCAGGACCCGACATTACATTAAACCCGCAAGCAGTTTTAAATGAGATTTTTTCCTTTAAAAATGACATTTGGTGCAGGGACTGTTCTAAACACGGGAAACACGCGCCACTTTACAGGCATACTATAGACACCCCCCAGGTACGATATTTAAAGGAATATTTCACTTTTTTTTTTACTTTAAGCATCATTAAAATCACTGCTCCCGAGAGTGCGCATGCGCGGGACTTCCGGGAAGACGCACTGAACGGGAGCTCCGTCCCGGCCGAGCCTTCCGCGATCCCCAGCAGCAATTACCTTTAGCGGAACCTCTCTTAATTGACACCCCACAGCAGAGGAGGGTAGGGGGCACAGTTATTGATGCAGAACCGCGCTCAGAAACCAGCGGTTAATCGGCAACTCACCTACGGCCTACTCGCCGCCACTTCTCCCAAGATGGCGACCGCGGCCTCCCCTCACAGAGACACAGAAGAGGAAGACTCCATCGCTGACATCCCTGCAGATGATCAGCCAGCCACCACTACACCGGAGCCCTCTGTGAGTACTAAGCCTCCTAAGAATATATACCCCACCAGCACAGATTCCCTCTTCAACAGAACCCTGTCTGATATGCTGCATATTCCCACAATGCATGCCACCACCCCACCCTCAGCCACACATCAGGCTGCCCTCCTCAACTCTCCCCACCAGACTGACATGGCTCAACTACTGAACTGCTTTTCAGATATGTTAGCAGCAGGCCTGGCTCAGAATGCTACGCAAATTACTACATCTATAAAAGCTGATTTACAGAGCTTGGGGGCGCGCATTGATGTGATTGAACAAGCAGTAGACCACACAGCAGCATGCACCAATCAGAACACTGACTGCATTCATTTGCTGCAGGACCAACTTGATATGGCACTAGGGAAAATCGACGATTTGGAAAATCGTAATCTGAGATGTAACTTCCGCATAAGAGGCATCCCTGAGGCTGTAACTAATGTTCATGACACAGTGAAGCTTTTCATGAAAGAACTCATCCCAGACATCTCTGACCACAAATTAGAGATTGACAGGGCCCACAGAGCGCTGCAACCACCCAGACAGGATGGTCTCCCAAGGGACATAGTTGTTAAACCCCACTATTACGAGACCAAAGAGGAAATTATGAAAAGGTCCCGGAACCTGGATAATTTATCCTTTCAAGGAAGTAAGATCCAAGTCTTTGCAGACATTTCCAAAACCACAATTCTAAAGAGGAGAGCCTTAAAACCCCTTCTTGAAATCCTCTCGCAAAGATCAATTAAGTACCGTTGGTCCTTCCCTTTTCACCTTCTGTTTCAACACAAGGAAAGATCATATGGCTTTTCTTCTTTCCAAGAGGGTGAACATCTCTTCCTGAGACTAGGATTCATCACTCAAGAAGCTTCCCACCAGGAACCTCCGTCCAAGTCAAGCTCCTCTAAGAGGCCCCCGCCGTGCAGCCCCATCACTCCTATTTGGAACTTCCCTTTCCCTGCCTTCCCTCCCCTTCCCCGATTACTCATAGGCTGAAACTTACTGCATGCCTTGTCCAAGTTTTTTTCTGCAATATAGGGAGGTATGCCTGTTCTTCTTAGAGGGTTTGTTCAAGGTTCTATAGATGTTTTCTTTTATTTTAGTATACATGTATGAGAATTCATTCTCCATATTTTTGAGGTTCTATTTTACCCCTGGTATTGGGGACCCGGCGGCTCGGCCGGGCTAGTATTGCCACTCCTTCTGTTGTGACCAGGGGGGTTTCCCTTCTGGTTACATCAGACATACAACCTCGGCTGAGGTTGTTTCTCCGTTTTTTTTCGGGTCTTGGATTCGAACTGAACTTATTAGTCCAGTTCCTTGGTTTACTAGGCATTAAGCCTGGTCTTTCTTGAATTTTGTAGTTTGATCATATTAATTATTTTTTCCTTTTTTCCCTTTTTTCTTATCACCCTCCTCTTTTCATCTTCTTTCTATTTCTCCCTCCATTTATTTCAGGATTGTGCACGGGAGACCATCATTATTCGGAATCCTCCGCTGCAGCCTCGAGGTCCCCCTCCCAGACTCAAAATCGCTTCAACTAGGAACCAGGGAGGTTCAAACCAATTGCACTAGTTTTACCCCTCCTGTGGCTATGGCTGACTCCCCTCCTCTTCAGAAGGCTCTCAAGATTGCCTCTCACAACACCCAAGGGCTCAACTCCCCCGTCAAAAGGCGTAAAGCCTTTCAAAGTTACAATTCCAGAGGACTAGATATAGTTCTTCTTCAGGAAACTCATTTTCCTCCAAACTACTCCCCCACTTTTCTACACAATAAATACCCCACTTTCTTCCTTGCAAACGCTGGCAAGAAAAAAAGGGGGGTAGCCGTCCTATTCTCTAAACAGACCCCGTTCTCACACACTAAGACCATCAAAGATAATGAGGGGACATATATTTTAGTCAAAGGTACCATTGAAGGTAATCTCTACACCATTATATCCTATTATGCGCTCAACAAGGGCCAAGCTAAGTTCTTCTCCTCCTTACTTGTCACACTCTCTCCCCACTTTGAGGGAAGGGTGATTATGGGCGGGGATTCCAATATCACGTTTGATCAGATCCTCGATAAATCAAACCTAGGGATCCCCCACTATAAAAAAAACCCCGAAAAGAGCCTCCAGATTGCCAGACTGCTTAGGTCTTATTGATACATGGAGGGAACTCAATCCAACGACGAAGGACTATACACACTACTCAGCTCCCCATAAGACTTATGCTAGAATTGACCATGTTTTCATGTCAAACTCTGATATACACTCTGCTAAATCATGCCTCTATCCAAGACGTCCCATGGTCTGATCACTCCCTAGTAACCCTAAAATTATCCAATTCATTATCTCCCTCTGGCTCTCGTCTCTGGCGCCTAAATGAAAAAATTTTATCTAACCCGGTCCATTGCACCATATTAGAGAAGGATATTAAAGAATATTTCTTGATTAATGACACTGAAGAAATCACCCCTAGTACTCTCTGGAATGCCCACAAAGCGGTAATTAGAGGGAAACTGATACAATTCTCTGCCAAATTAAAGCGAGAACGGCAAGCAGATATCCTAAAACTAGAGAAAGAGTTCAAGGTTCTCAGTAATTCCCATAAACAAAATCCCAATCCTATCACTCTCTCTAAACTTGACACTGTAAGACTGTCCCTTAACTCAGCCTTGACCTCCAATGCGGATAAGCATCTTCATTGGCTTAGTGGCAGCTTCTTTTGCGCGCAAACAAATTTGGCCCCCAGTTAGCGGCCAAACTAACCCCAAAATATAGATCCTTTGCCCTACCCAAAATAAAATCTCAGTCAGGTTCACTCACCCAAAACCCGAGTAAAATCCTAACGACTTTTCAATCATTTTATGCCAACCTTTATTCCGACGATTGCCCAACCTATCAACAGAAAATAGATGCATTTCTCGAGAAAATTACACTGCCCAAAATCTCTGAATCTCATCGCTCCATTTTAGAATCCCCATTTCAAGAATCCGAGATCCGAGCAGTCATTAAAGATCTCAGAAAAGACTCTGCCCCAGGCCCGGATGGGTTTTCAAATTTCTACTACAAAACTTTTATAGATACTCTCTCTCCGTATCTGGTTCGTCTCTTCAACTCCTTAAGCAAATCCTCCCCCTTGGATCCTGACGCCAATTTGGCCCTCATCTCGGTCATCCCTAAACCGGGTAAAGACCCCAGTGAAGTGAGCAATTACAGACCTATTTCATTAATTAATAATGACCTTAAAATCATGACGAAAATATTATCAAACAGACTCGCTTCTTTTATAGGTTCCTACATACATAAGGACCAAGTGGGGTTTATACCAGGGAGACAGGGCCCGGACCAGATACAGAGAGCAATAAATGCAATCTCCTTGATGAAATCTGGGTGGGATGGGGGCCCCCCTCAGGAGGGCCTCCTCCTCTCCATTGATCTCCAAAAAGCGTTTGACACGGTGGCTTGGCCCTACCTCTTCACGATTTTACGTAAATGGGGTTTTGGCCCAAACTTCATTAATGTTTTGGAAGCTCTATATCACCAACCTAAAGCACAGGTTAGAATACAGGGACTAGGGATGAGCCGAACACCCCCCTGTTCGGTTCGCACCAGAACATGCGAACAGGAAAAAAGTTCGCTCGAACACGCGAACACCGTTAAAGTCTATGGGACATGAACATGAATAATCAAAAGTGCTAATTTTAAAGGTTTATATGCAAGTTATTGTCATAAAAAGTGTTTGGGGACCTGGGTCCTGCCCCAGGGGACATGGATCAATGCAAAAAAAAGTTTTAAAAACGGCCGTTTTTTCAGGAGCAGTGATTTTAATAATGCTTAAAGTCAAACAATAAAAGTGTAATATCCCTTTAAATTTCGTACCTGGGAGGTGTCTATAGTATGCCTGTAAAGGGGCGCATGTTTCCCGTGTTTAGAACAGTCTGACAGCAAAATGACATTTCGAAGGAAAAAAAGCCATTTAAAACTACCCGCGGCTATTGCATTGCCGACAATACACATAGAAGTTCATTGATAAAAACGGCATGGGAATTCCCCACAGGGAAACCCCGAACCAAAATTAAAAAGAAAAAAAAAATGAAGTGGGAGTCCCCCTAAATTCCATACCAGGCCCTTCAGGTCTGGTATGGATATTAAGGGGAACCCCGGCCAAAATTTAAAAAAAAATGACGTGGGGTTCCCCCTAAATTCCATACCAGACCCTTCAGGTCTGGTATGGATTTTAAGGGGAACCCCGCGCCAAAAAAAAAAAAAAAACGGCGTGGGGTTCCCCCAAAAATCCATACCAGACCCTTATCCGAGCACGCAACCTGGCAGGCCGCAGGAAAAGAGGGGGGGACGAGAGTGCGGCCCCCCCTCCTGAACTGTACCAGGCCACATGCCCTCAACATTGGGAGAGTGCTTTGGGGTAGCCCCCCAAAACACCTTGTCCCCATGTTGATGAGGACAAGGGCCTCATCCCCACAACCGTGGCCGGTGGTTGTGGGGGTCTGCGGGCGGGGGGCTTATCGGAATCTGAAAGCCCCCTTTAACAAGGGGACCCCCAGATCCCGGCCCCCCCTGTGTGAAATGGTAAGGGGGTACTTACCCCTACCATTTCACTAAAAAAGTGTCAAAATAGTTAAAAATGACAAGAGACAGTTTTTGACAATTCCTTTATTTAAATGCTTCTTCTATCTTCCTTCATCTTCTTCTGGTTCTTCTGGCTCTTCTGGTTCTTCCTCCGGCGTTCTCGTCCAGCATCTCCTCCGCGGCGTCTTCTATCTTCTTCTCCTCGGGCCGCTCCGCACCCATGGCATTGGGGGGGAGGCTCCCGTTCTTCTCTTCATCTTCTTCTTCATCCTCTTCTCTTCTTCCTTCTTCTCTTCTTCTCTTCTTCTGCGGGCCGCTCCGCATCCATGCATGGAGGGAGGCTCCCTCTGTGTGACTGCGTCTCCTCATCTGATGGTTCTTAAATAACGGGGGCGGGGCCACCCGGTGACCCCGCCCCCCTCTGACGCACGGTGACTTGACGGGACTTCCCTGTGACATCACGGGGAATGCCACAGGGAAGTCCCGTCATGTCCCGTGCGTCAGAGGGGGCGGGGTCACCGGGTGGCCCCGCCCCCATTATTTAAGAACCGTCAGATGAGGAGACGCCGTCACACAGCGGAAGCTTCCCTCCATGCCAGCATGGATGCGGAGCGGCCCGGAGAAGAAGAGAAGAGAAGAAGAGAAGAAGGAAGAAGAGAAGAGGATGAAGAAGAAGATGAAGAGAAGAGCGGGAGCCTCCCCCCCAATGCCATGGGTGCGGAGCGGCCCGAGGAGAAGAAGATAGAAGACGCCGCGGAGGAGATGCTGGACGAGAACGCCGGAGGAAGAACCAGAAGAGCCAGAAGGACCAGAAGAAGAAGAAGATGAAGGAAGAAAGAAGAAGCATTTAAATAAAGGAATTGTCAAAAACTGTCTCTTGTCATTTTTAACTATTTTGACACTTTTTTAGTGAAATGGTAGGGGTAAGTACCCCCTTACCATTTCACACAGGGGGGGGCGGGATCTGGGGGTCCCCTTGTTAAAGGGGGCTTCCAGATTCCGATAAGCCCCCCGCCCGCAGACCCCCACAACCACCGGCCACGGTTGTGGGGATGAGGCCCTTGTCCTCATCAACATGGGGACAAGGTGTTTTGGGGGGCTACCCCAAAGCACCCTCCCAATGTTGAGGGCATGTGGCCTGGTACGGTTCAGGAGGGGGGGGACGCACTCTCGTCCCCCCCTATTTTCCTGCGGCCTGCCAGGTTGCGTGCTCGGATAAGGGTCTGGTATGGATCTTTGGGGGAACCCCACGCCATTTTTTTTTTTTTTTTTTGGCGCGGGGTTCCCCTTAAAATCCATACCAGACCTGAAGGGTCTGGTATGGAATTTAGGGGAAACCCCATGTCATTTTTTTTTTTAAATTTTGGCCGGGGTTCCCCTTAATATCCATACCAGACCTGAAGGGCCTGGTATGGAATTTAGGGGGACTCCCACTTCATTTTTTTTTTTTTTTTAATTTTGGTTCGGGGTTTCCCTGTGGGGAATTCCCATGCCGTTTTTATCAATGAACTTCTATGTGTATTGACGGCAATGCAATAGCCGCGGGTAGTTTTAAATGAGTTTTTTCCTTCGAAATGTCATTTTGCTGTCAGGCTGTTCTAAACACGGGAAACATGCGCCCCTTTACAGGCATACTATAGACACCCCCCAGGTACGAAATTTAAAGGGATATTACACTTTTATTGTTTGATTTTAAGCATTATTAAAATCACTGCTCCTGAAAAAACGTCCGTTTTTAAAACTTTTTTTTGCATTGATCCATGTCCCCTGGGGCAGGACCCAGGTCCCCAGGAACATGAGTTCGACTCGAACTCGAAGCTCATCCCTAACAGGGACACCTCTCAGATAAATTCCCCATACAGAAAGGAACGAGGCAGGGATGTCCCCTATCCCCCCTTCTCTTCGCGATGGCTATCGAATCCTTAGCCATCGCGATAAGACATCATCCGGACATTCATGGAGTCTGTTGCGGACAATCTATCCACAAATGCGCTTTATTTGCGGATGATGTCCTCTTGTTCATAACATCCCCCTTAATTTCCACCCCCAATATAATTCAACTTTTACACAACTTTGAACTAGCTTCCGGACTTAAAGTCAATGTCTCCAAATCAGTCGCCCTCAACGTATCGTCCCTCAGGACATTGTTAATAATTTAAGAAATAAGTTTCCATTTGCGTGGAACTCAACCTCCATCCCTTATCTCGGCATCAACCTCACGTCCAGTATTGATTTAATGTTTAAACATAATTTTCTCCCTATGTTCAAAAAGCTCACGGATGATCTGACCCAGTGGTCGCTTTATAAACTCTCCTGGTTAGGCAAAGTGAACGCGGTCAAAATGACGCTTCTACCTAGGATTTTATATCTCTTTCGCTCCCTACCCATTCCGGTCCCCAAATCGCACGTTCAACGTTTACAATCTGCTATTATTCGCTTTATTTGGGACAAAAAAGGCCACAGGTTCTCTAAAGAGGTTCTATTTAGACCCAGAAAGAAGGGAGGCCTAGGGGTACCTAACCTATGGTGGTACTATCAGGCAGCGCAGTTAAGTCAATTTTCCATAATTTACATCAAAGGATTCAAACCAGATTGGGTGAACATGGAACGGGAAGCGGTCCCTAATTTCACCTTAGATTATCTACTTTGGAACATTCCCAAAAAACGCCCCCCTATACTAGCTCCCACATTGTCCCACTCCATGAGGTTATGTGATACCCTCCATAAACTAACACCCCTCATCTCTACTTGGCACCCACTGGCACATATCTTCAGGAACCCCAACTTTCCCCCTGGCTTAGACATCCGATCCTTCAAATGGTGGCTAGACAAAGGCCTCTACAGGATTGGACAATTCTTTAACGCTAATGGTCCCCTCACTTTAACATATTGTACTACTAAACTTGAAATGCCCTCAAATGAAAAATTCAGGTTTCTCCAAATATCACATTTTCTGAACCAGATATGGAAGAGTGATGGGAATCACCTATCAGTAACGCCATATGAACAATGGTGCGCTTCAGCCTTAGACACAAGAGGGGGTATCTCTCTCATTTATTCATCCCTAGCAGAACCCATAGAGAAAGCAGCATATATGATGAGCTGGGAGCGGACCTTGACTTCAGCTGGGAATTAGACACGTGGCATTCTAACTTTGCCCGCTCCTTCAGAGGTATTGTGAACACATCCTTAAATGAAGCGGGCCTGAAAACCCTTACACGCTGGTATATGGTACCTTCACGACTGGCCAAATTCTACCCGCAAACATCACCTCTTTGTTTTAGAGGTTGCAACCACAGAGGTACTCTTTTGCACATACTATGGGAATGCCCTAAAATCAGAATGTTTTGGAATAAGATATTCTCCCTCATCCGCAGAACATGCGGCTGCGCACTAAAACAGGACCCAATTATTGCTCTACTTAATGGCCCCATTCCCAAAACATCCAAGCACACCCGGAAGTTGATTCAGTTTATCCTCTTGGGTGCTAAAATGACTATAACCCGGTCCTGGAAATCACCGAAAGTGTCTGCTCGAGCGGCCAAACAAAAAATTTCTTGGATTATGCTGCAAGAAAAGATATCTAATACCATACTGGATACACTAGACAAATTCAAGGCTATCTGGGAACCTTGGGCTAACCTCATCGGACATCCCCTGTATGTGTAATCGATAGGCCATAACTGTGGTTCCGTTTTGGTCGGCCTCCAACCTCTTTCTCCTGGTGGTCTCCTGTGCACTTCCTTTCCTTTACTCTTTATGTTTAGCTAATCTCTTCGGCCCTCTCTTCCCCTCACTTTTTTCCCTTTTTTTTCCCTTTTTTTTTCTCTCCCCTTCTTTCTCTCCTTCTTTCACCTTTCAGCTTCTTTTTATTTTTTTGTATTATTTTTTCAGGCTCTCGGTATTCGGTACCTTTCATGGTATTAGCCTGAAAGTTGTTCTCAGGGCAGATCCTGGGACAGGGTTCTCCCCTGTTTATTATACACATTAGATCATAGTCCTGGTTAAGGGACTTTGGCCTACCCTATCTTGAGAGAGTTTAACCCAACGGTTCGCCTCTTTGACTACTTACAGATTGTTTATGTAGGATATTACTGTAATATTCATCTGTACTTTAGATACAATTCTCCTTTTATAATTTCCCTTGTCATTATGCTAGCCTCCTTTTTCTTTCTTTTTTTTCTAAATATCTCCTCACATTAGGTATCGAAGTGGACGTGGGGTTTCCCAGCTAGCCAGAGCAGTTAGTTCCCAGAAGGGGCTCTGGCGGCGGGAATTCCTAAGTCCATAGCGATTAGTAACTTTATTTCTAATTTTATTATTGTCTTTTCATTTTTACTCTTAAGAATAGGGTACAGGAAGATCTGCTGTAGTCATTTGACAGGTATCCTGTTCCCACTTCCGGGAGTCTGGGCTGCGGCCCATTAAATCACCGCGGGGCTCCCTCCTCCTCCCTCCTCCTCTCCCTGTCACCGGGCCAGTAGGAGAGAGGAGCGGGGCCTTGCACATGCGCAGTAGGGTTCCCGGCGTGAAGCCATAAGGCTACATTGCCGGGTACCCTTACCCGCAATGGCGGCGGCAGCACCCGACAGCTGATGGAAACATCAGCTGCAGTGCCGACATCGCTGGACTCCAGGATGGGTAAGTGTCCTATTGTTAAAGGCCAGCAGCTGCAGAATGTGTAGCTGCTGGCTTTTAATTTTTTTTTAAAAAAGGGGGAAGAACATGTAAGAACAAATGAAAACAAAACGAAATAAGAGAGGAAGGGAGAGACAGACCCTTGATGTGAAAAAAAACTGCCATGAAAAAAGTGGGCACAATAAAAAGTGCCCGAAATATAAACATGGATTATATAATAAAAAGAAAATATGCAAAAATTAAATGTGAGTGAATATGAGTAATATAAAATTACATATATTAATGTAACTATAAATAAAATGTAAAAGTAAAGTGAATAGAAAATTATTAAATTAATGTTAAAATTCGATACTTGTCTCAAACCAACAAGTCAACATAAACATGGAAACACAAGCTGGTATCTCGAAACACAAATCAATGTGTACACCATGGCATGCCACACATGATGTGAAATCTCACCAATATGAGCAGCCTAAATGGACATGTGTAAACTTGTAACCTTTCTACTATCAAGAAAGGCACGTGTAAATCACATATGCCTAAAACAAGATGAAAGGGTGGAATATATGCGTAAAAATGTCCATAGATGGACAGATCAAAAAGGACAAAATATCAATGCCTAAATCTCTGTATAAATAAATAAAGCCATAATAAATTCGCAAATTCCTAAGAGGAAAACACCAGGGACACCATCGTCTTGGAGGCGTTAAATCTATGGGGACCATGCCAAAACACATATATACCCCACAAGGACCCCTTCATAGAGTGCTACCTCCATAAAGGGAGTAAAAGAATGGAAAAGTGATAATAATAAAAATAAGAATAAAAATGCACGTGCATATGTAGTGCATGTATTATAGACACTGGGAAAGAGAGCAGTAAAAGAGGAGGCGATGGTAGGGTACCGGATCTGTTCATAAAAATGACTAACATCCCATTCAAAATTTAAATCTCGGGGTATCCGAGTCTGTAAATGGAAGATCCAGAATACTTCCCTCCGACATAAAGTCTGAAAAACATCACCCCCTCTTTTGGGGGCCCTAACTCTCTCTATCGCCTGAACTTTCATTGCTGTTGTATCCCCATTGTGGTAGGCATTGAAATACCTAGCCACGTTGGTGGATAGATTTTTCTCCACACTGTGGATGTGTTCCTGGAAGCGGTCACAGAGGCGTCTCGTTGTTCTTCCAACATATTGTGCTTTGCAAATGGCACACGTAATTAAATATACCAAAAAAATGGTATTGCAATTAAAGAAATAATGAATATCAAAATCCTTCTGAATCAGGGAAGAATAAAATGTATCACCACCGTGAACATGCTTACAACCAACGCTGTATCCTGGCCTAGGCCAGCAAGGCCCAGGCCTAGGGCAGCACTTTATAGGGGGGCAGCACGTAAAGAGTCTCCGACAGCTTGCGCTACACTGTTAGTGTAGCACCAGTCTTATGGGTTGACTGGGCTGAGAGGCAAATTAGTCTAGCGACCCCATAAAGTGGCCTCCCTGCTTCCGGTATACGGGCGGCCGGCATTCCGCAACTGTGGGGGGGGCACCGCTTCTAATTTTGACAGTTCTCTCATCCTGGACCACAAACCCTTCTCACTGTGCTATATGTTTTTTGCTGCACCATTGGCATGGTTATATCTTCTTAGTCCTCTCCATAAAATTATCAGAAATTTGTGCTTAAAGTAGAACTATAGGCAACACTTTTTTTTTCATTTTGGATAGAGTAAAGGAGGGTTATAACCCCTGTCAGTTTATTTTTTACCATCCCTGTCCCATTGCAGAGATTTCCCTTCACTTCCTGCCCCATAGCCAAACAGGAAGTGAGAGGAAATCTATGCAAATTAAGGGAATCCATTGTCCACCCCCCAGGCCCTCAGAACTAGTGTCCCCACTTGAAAATTTCAGGGCGGGTCTTAAACAGCAAGGGGTGTGGCCTTGACAGGAAGGGGTGGGTCATATTTAAATTAGGGGTGCATGAGTTTAGTCAGGCCTAGGGCAGCACAAAACCTAAATACACTACTGCTTACAACAAGAGCATCCATTAGAGCCACACCTGTTGTTTCCTTTACAAAAAAAGCCAAGTGACTGATTGGGGAAGTTTATTTTGGAAAAAGCTGGGAGACAAGGAACAACCCAGAGTAGGAGTCCTCCGGGAGACTACATTAACGTCCTCCCTAAGAATATTAGCACAAACCTCATCAGAGTATAAAGAGTTTAAGTGTCTATTAAATCTCTGCAGTAACTCAGTCCTGCATTTTTGTCTAGCTTTAGACAAAGCCCTGTCGAGCATCCATCTTGGATACCCACGTTGTAAAAATCTAGAATAAAGAGACTTAGCCTCCTGTTCAAATCGTTGATCATTATTAAAAATGTGTCTCACTCGCAAAAATTGTCCAACCTGGATACCCTTAATCGTAATTAGGATGTCCCGATTGTGCAAGTAGGAGTGAATCACCAGACAGACATTTCCTATACAAGGTGGTCTCCACCCGAACATTTTTCCCTGTCAAATTGACATCCAAGTAGCATACAGACCTATCATCAACATTACCAGTAAAAGTGAGGTTTTTGTTGTTATTGTTTAAATGTCTCAAAAGAGAAGGCATGAGCTCAGTACCTTTCTTCACAACAAGCAAGAGGTCATCAATAAACCTAAGGTACAGTGAAATGGACAACCTATATGGGTTACTATCTCCAAAGATGTGGACCGCTCCCACCAACCAATATATAGGTTTTCGAGACAGGGCAAAAATTTTGCCCCCATCGTGGCCCCACACCTCTGGAGGTAGAACACACCATCGAACACAAAATAATTGTGTGATAAGAGGTATTCCAGTATGTCTGCAAAATAGAGTCTTTGTTCCAATGGGAGATCAGTCAATGCCTCTAGATAGGAAAGAACCAATGTGACTGCATGATTATGAGGTATAGAGGAATAAAGACTATTCACGTCAAATGTAACCCATGAAAAATGCTCCTTCCATATGAAATCCTTCATAATGCAGAGAAGGTGATTTGTATCCTTAAGGAAACCCGGAAGCTGTTCTACCAAAGGCTGGAGTTGTTTATCCAACCATTGCCCTAATCATTCATTTAAATAATTGATACCCACAATAATCGGGATCTAACCCCTTATGCGTTTTTGGCAGATGATAAAAGGTAGGAAGCACAGGACAATATGGTATGAGGGATACAGCTTCTTTTTGACTAAAGATGTCCATTCTGACACCACTCTGAACCAATTCAGAGATGATGATTCTGTACTTTTTTGTTGGGTCTGCACCTAACTTTCTAAAGGTGGAGCAGTCAGACAACTGTCGAACTGCCTCCTGTCTGTATTGTTCTTTATTTAATACTACAACGAGACCCCTCTTATCTGAATTTCGTACGATAATCGTGTCATCTCTGATTAAATCACCCAAAGCTAAACGTTCCTCACTGGTGAGATTATCACCCCAAGCAGTATCTCCATTCAAAGTTTGTTGTGCCAGTGCAGTTCAATCGCGCTCAACGGCCTTCTGGAATTTTGTCATCTCTGTGGTGCGAGAATATACCGAATAAAAATCAGTTTTGCACAGGTTCAACGGAGCTAGCACATACATGAGACAATTCAATCTATCTACTTTCTGAAGCCAAATGCTTTAAATCTCTAAGAGCACATCATTTCTTGAAAGAAAAATCCTCACTATTTGATACAATGTTGGTAACCGTGTGTACAGATTGTCTGATGATTTCACTGTCAGATGTATGATAAGGCCTTTTAATAGTCAAATTTCCTATGAATCTATTCACATCAACAATGATATCAAACAAACTGAAGTGCCGCTGTGGGCAAAAATTAAGTCCTTTGGACAATAAAGAAAACTCACCACCTGTCAGTGTCCTATTAGAGAGATTCAAAACATTTGAATAGTCAATCAAGGTTTGCGTGCCTGACGGCGGGCTGGATATCTCCTGTGTTCCTCGGGTCCCCATCTCCTCCTCCGCCCATGATGTGTCCTTCTGTATTTTGGTTGTTGTTCCGACCCTTCCTGTGTTTCCGGTGTCTGCGACCCCCGTTTTTTTATGGAATGGGGGTGTATCTGTCTTGTTGGCCGCTTGTTGAGGGACGATCAGGTGAGGGCTCTGAATCAAAAGTGACCAGAGTATCCTCCCAGTATTCAGTTTCTGTGTCAGGAAAAACTGACGTTGTCAGGTCCCACACTTACCAGACAGGTGAGTCCGCTTGGGCAGAGGGTAGGCTCCCTTACGTATCCAATTCAGGGCCCCTGGTAGTGTAGACAGGAGGCCCACGAATGCGGAGTGGTATGAGGGCCTGATGTTATGGTCCTGGAGCAAGGTGGTCTGGCAAGCAACCGGTAGAGCTTCAGGAATGATGGAGCTGATGCTGAGCAGGAGCTAATCAGGCTGGTCACACACAGGCAGAGGTCGGCAACGGGCTGGCGGCAACGGTACAAGGGAGAAGGCAGAAACAAGGTCAAACAAGCCGGGGTCGGGTTCAGGCAGCAATCAAGGGAGGTCCAAAGGCAAGCCGGGTCACAACGGGTCAAACTACGGAGATACAGGAACACAGGAAGATCACAGAACAAGACACAGAGCTGCTTGATCAGGCAGCACCGAATCAGGGTAGAGGCAGGCTTAAATAGGCTGATTGGCGCCAAAACGCCGCGCTCGTGCACGCGCCGATTCGCCAAAGCACCCTGCGCCCCCCGTACGCGCCCGAGCGCGCCCCTGACACCGGCGTGCACGCCCACACCACCGGGCACGCCAGCAGTAACACCCATAGGCGAATGTACGCACGCACGCCCGGACGCCACCCTGCATGCCACGGCCGATCAGACCAGACACGCCAGTGCCCCCAGGAACACACGCCCCAGCACGCACAGAGACACGAGCACCAACGAGCCCCGGCGCGCACCGGCGCCCAACCAGGTAACCTCTCTGACAGACGTGCTTCCCAGTTCCAGCACTAGATTGGGGGATGCCCCTCCAAAGACGCTTTTGTTTCCATGTATAGACATTGTTAGTGTCATAATCAATTTTGTCATGTGACATTTTTTCTTTTTTGTTTTCAATTATCTCTTTTTCTAAGCGGTTTAATTTGTCATTTAAATATTGATCTAAATGTGTGAATTCACTCACACCTTGCAATGGTTTAAGGGCTGATTGGAGCTCTGAAATTTCATGTTCCCCGCTGAGCAGGAAGATGACAGGTGCATTGCTGCACACTGTGCAGCGACGTACCTGTCAGAGCGCCGCTCTCCCCTATGGGGGGATCGGATGATGACGGACCGTAGTGTCCGTCGTCACCCGATCCGAAAACGGATGGAAAAGTAGGTTTTTCCTCCGTTACACTTTTCGGATCGGAGCGGGTCGGATGTCAGCGGACATGTCACCGCTGACATCCGACGCTCCATAGGGATGAATGTATGTCCGTTTTTCATCCGAAAACGGAAGGATGAAAATCGGACATACGGATCGTCCATGTGAAAGAGGCCTAAGTCAATACTTTGTAGAAACACCTTTTACTGCAATTACAGCTGCAAGTCTTTTTGGGGATGTCTCTACCAGCTTTGCACATCTAGAGAGTGAAATTTTTGCCCATTCTTCTTTGCAAAATAGCTCAAGCTCTGTCAGATTGGATAGAGCGTCTGTGAACAGCAATTTTCCAGTCTTGCCACATATTCTCAATTGGATTTAGCTCTGGACTTTGACTGGGCCATTATAACACGTGAATATGGTCTGAGCTAAACCATTCTATTGTAGCTCTGGTTGTATGTTTAGGGTCGTTGTCCTGATGGAAGCTGAACCTCCACCCCAGTCTCAAGTCTTTTGCAGACCCTAACAGGTTTTCTTCTAAGATTGCTCTGTATTGGGCTCCATCCATCTTTCCATCAACTCTGACCAGCATTCCGGTCCTTGCTGAATAAAAGCATCCCCACAACATGATGCTGCCACCACCATGTTTCACGGTAGAAATACAGTGTTCAGGGTGATGTGCAGTGTTCATTTTCCACCACACATAGCATTTTGCTTTTAAGCCAAAAAGTTCAATTTTGGTTTCATCTAACCACAGTACCTTCTTCCACATGTTTGCTGTGTCCCTCACATGGCTTCTTGCAAACTGCAAATGGGACTTCTTATGGCTTTTTTTCATCAGGCTTTCTTCTTGCCACTCCTCTGTAAAGGCCAGATTTGTGTATTGCACGACTAATAGTTGTCCTGAGGACAGATTCTCCAACCTGAGCTGTGGATCTCTGCAGCTCCTCCAATGGTCATTGACCATTTTGCAACTACATACTGCTCACTGCTCCACCACTACATACTGCACACTAAGTACCCTACCACTACATACGATCCACTACCCTACAACAACATACTGCTCACTGACCACCCTGCCACTACATACTGCACACTAACTGTTCCACCACTACATACTGCTCACTGCCTGCCATGCCACGATATACTGCACACTGACTGCCCCACTACTACATACTGCTTACTGACCACCCTGCCACTACATACTGCTCACTGACCGCCCTGCCACTACATACTGCTTACTGACCACCCTGCCACTACACACTGCACACTGACTGCCCGTCACTTCACACTGCACACTGACTGCCCCACCACTACATACTGCTCATTGACCATTTTGCAACTACATACTGCTCATTGCCCCACCACTACATACTGCACACTAACTGCCCTACCACTACATACTGTCCAATGCTCTACAACTACATACTGCTCACTGACCACCCTGCCACTACATACCCTCACTGATTGCCCTGCCACTACTTACTGCTCATTGCCCCACCACTACATAATGCACACTAACTGCCCTGCCACTACATACTTTTTACTGCCCTTCAACTTCATATTGCTCACTGACCACCCTGCCACTACATACCGCTCTAACCTGCCACTACAGACTGCACACTGACCGTCCTGCTACTGCATACTGCACACCAAACATCCTGCCACTACATACTGCTCACTGACCACCATGCCACTACATACTGCACACTAGTATGCAAGCTCTTGGAGGGGATGATAAGGGACTATATACAAGATTTTAGTAACGAGAACGTTATCATTAGCAGTAATCAGCATGGATTCATGAAGAATCATTCTTGCTAAACCAATCTATTAACCTTCTATGAGGAGGTGAGTTGCCGTCTAGATAAAGGAAGGCCGTAGACTTGGTGTATCTGGATTTTGCAAAAGCATTTGACACAGTTCCCCATAAACGTTTACTGTACAAAATAAGGTCCGTTGGCATGGACCATAGGGTGAGTACAAGGATTGAAAACTGGCTACAAGGGCAAGTTCAGAGGGTGTCATGCAGAATATTGGCATGCGTTAAAAAGGGGAATAATTCCAGAGATAAAATGATAATTCTCCGGCTCTACAAGACTCTGGTCTGGCCTCACCTGAAGTATACTGTCCAGTTCTGAGCACCAGTCCTCAGGAAGGATATACTGGGAATGGAGTACAAAGAAGGGCAACTAAGCTAATAAAGGGTCTGGAGGATATTAGTTATGAGGAAAGGTTGCGAGCACTGAACTTATTCTTTCTGCAGAAGAGACGCTTGAGAGGGGATGCAATTTCAATTTATTAATACTGTACTGGTAACCCCAAAATAGGGATAAAACTTTTTTGCGGAAGGGAATTTAACAAGACACGTGAATTAGAAGAAAAGAGGATTAATTAATCTACGTAGAAGGTTCTTTACTGTAAGAGCGGCAAGGATGTGGAATTCCCTTCCACAGGTGGTGGTCCCAGTGGGGAGCATCGATAGTTTCAAAAAACTATTAGATAAGCACCTGAACGACTGCAACATACAGGGATATACAATGTAATACCGACATATAATTACACACATAGGTTGGACTTGATGGGCTTGTGTCTTTTTTCGACCTCACCTACTATGTAACTATGTAACTATGTAACTGCCCTGCCACTACATACTGTTCACTACCCTTCAACTACAAACTGCTCACTGACCACCCTGCCACTACATACTGTACACCGAACATCCTACCACTACATACTGCTCACTGACCACCCTGCCACTACATACCGCCCTAACCTGCCACTACATACTGCACACTGACTTCCCCGCCACTACATACTGCTCACTGACCACCCTGCCACTACATACTGCTCACTGACTACATACTGTCCACTACCTTACAACTACATACTGGTCACTTACCACCCTGCCACTACATACTGCCCTAATCTGCCACTACATACTGCACACTGATTGCCCTGCCACTACATACTGCTTACTGACCACCCTGCCACTACATACTGCACACTGACCACTCTACCACTACATACTGCTTACTGACTGCCCGCCACTACACACTGACTGCCCCACCACTACATACTGCTCACTGACCGCCCTGCCACTACATACTGTTCACTACCCTTCAACTACATACTGCTCACTGACCACCCTGCCACTACATATTGCACGCCGAACATCCTACCACTACATACTGCTCACTGACCACTGTGGCACTACATACCGCCCTAGCCTGCCACTACAGACTGCTCACTGACCACCCTGCCACTACATATTGCACACCGAACATCCTACCACTACATACTGCTCACTGACCACCGTGCCACTACATACCGCCCTAGCCTGCCACTACAGACTGCACACTGACCGCCCTGTCACTACATACTGCTCACCAAACATCCTGCCACTACATACTGCTTACTGACCGCCCTGCCACTACATACTGCTTACTGACCGCCCTGCCACTACATACTGCTTACTGACCGCCTTGCCACTACATACTGCTTACTGACCGCCCTGCCACTACATACTGCACACTGACTGCCCACCAATACATACTGCTCACTGACCACCCTGCCACTACATACTGCACACTGACTGCCCCACCACTACATACTGCTCACTGCCTGCCCCACCACTACATACTGCTCACTACCCTACAACTACATACTGCTCACTGACCACCCTGTCACTGCATACAGCCCTAACCTGCCA
This sequence comes from Lithobates septentrionalis, assembly GCA_037952835.1. Lineage (NCBI taxonomy): Eukaryota > Metazoa > Chordata > Amphibia > Anura > Ranidae > Lithobates > Lithobates septentrionalis. The sequence goes on along the minus strand of JBBDGP010000530.1, from coordinate 1,528,809 downwards.
CTACATACTGCACACTGACTGCCCTGCCACTTCATACTGCTCACTGACCGCCCTTCCACTACATACTGCCCACTGACTGTCCTGCCACTACATACCTCTCACTGACTGCCCTGCCACTACATACTGCTCACTGACTGTCCTGCCACTACATACCGCTCATTGACTACCCTGTCATTACATACTGTTGACTGACTGCCCCACCACAACATACTCTTCACTACCCTACAACTACATACTGCACACTGATCACCCTGCCACTACATACTGCTCACTAACTGCTCTGTAATTACATACTGCTGACTGCCCTGCAACTACTTACTGCTCATTGCCCCACCACTACATACTGCACACTAACTGCCCTGCCACTACATACTTTTCACTACCCTTCAACTACATACTGCTCACTGACCACCCTGCCACTACATACCGCCCTAACCTGTCACGATAGACTGCACACTGACCGCCCTGCCACTACATACTGCACACTAAACATCCTGGCACTACATACTGCACACTGACTGTCCTGCCACTACATACCGCTCATTGACTGCTCTATCATTACATATTGCTGACTGACTGCCCCAGCACAACATACTGTTCACTACCCTACAACTACATACTGCACACTGACCTCCCTGCCACTACATACCACCCTAACCTACCACTACATACTGCACACTTACTCCCCCGCCACTACATACTGCTCACTGCGCAACATACAGGGATATACAATGTAATACCGACATATAATTACACACATAGGTTGGACTTGATGGACTTGTGTCTTTTTTCGACCTCACCTACCATGTAACTACCCTGTTTCCCAGAAAATAAGACCTAGCGCGATTGTCGGTGATGGCTGCAATATAAGCCCTACCCCCCAAATAAGCCCTAGTTAAAGTCCTTGTAGGTTTTATTTTCAGGGTAGGGCTTTTTTTCGGCAAAACAGGGTAGGGCTTATTTGGGGGGTAGGGCTTATATTGCAGCCATCACTGACAATCACGCTAGGTCTTATTTTCGGGGAAACAGGGTATGTAACTATGTAACTGCCCTGCCACTACATACTGTTCACTACCCTTCAACTACAAACTGCTCACTGACCACCCTGCCACTACATAATGCACACCGAACATCCCGCCACTACATATTGCTCACTGACCACCGTGCCACTACATACCGCCCTAGCCTGCCGCTACAGACTGGTCTGCCTATGTGGAAGATATAAATTATCACTTCATAGATAATTGACCCTGCCGCTACCAGCTGCCTTGTGAGAGCCATCCCTGGGACTAACTCCCCATCAGGGGCCTTTTTCAGCATCTCTCCTCCCTGAACTATGCAATTGACTATATATTGGTGTACCACATGCCGGATGCCTCTGTCTTAAGGTCACTATATGGTACATGAAGTCCTCTCTTGTTCATTTTGAGGGAAAACCATCTAAACGAATGATCTGCTATTTAACAACTACAGCATTGATCCCCATGTATCAGAAACACGCAAGTGACTTTTTAAGATCAGTGTCTCTTAGTGACTTCATCTCATATGGGTATCTAATTCAAGAAATCCCTAATCTTTAAGTTAGGCTAATCACACGTATGTGTGTATACATGTATTTGATCACCAATTAATTAATATCATCTTCCCCCGGGAATTACTCGCAGAAAAACAGCACAGCTCGGTGAATTTCTAGGCATTGCCGCATCACCTTTTTCATGCATATTTTCTAATTTTTATCTAACATGGCTGTTCTCTTTTCCTGCGAGTAAGGCTTACTAGTCGGCGTCCGGACTTGCCTTGTGTGTATGTGTGGGAGTGGGGTGTCCTTTCCTTGTTCAATTGCCTTACTATGGCAGTGTATGTGTTTTGTTTGTTGTCGTGTTTGTCTGTGTCTGTATATTTTAAAACCTTCCGGGTCATCCATCTTCAGTATGGGACTCGTGGAAACATAATGTATGGAGTTGTATTGCATCTTCACCTATGATTGATTGTATCGGTGTATTACTATTAATACATTTTGTATTTTTTTTAACTTTAACCAGATTTTCTGCTGCAAAGGTAGCCACTTTTTTGAGTCTCGGTAGTGATACTTGGATTCTTGTTGCATATATAAGCTAGGTGTCAAAAAGTTAGAAGGGTTTTTAAACTAGGCGATGGGGGGGAGGGTCCAGAGGCAGAGATAGCCAGCGCGGAAGATATTCCTGAGGGTAGTATTGGGGGCATTAGTGGTAGGTTAACCAAAGCACAAAGACACAAGGTGAGTATAGTAGCAAGTCCTAGTTGCAATCTCGAAACACCCAATACGAGGACAATATGCGACCGGTCTAAACTATGTGGCATGTTCACCAATGCCAGGAGCATGGCGGACAAGATGGGTGAACTAGAGATACTGTTGTACGAGGAGGATTTGGATTTTGTGGGAATTTCAGAGACCTGGTTCAACAGCTCTCATGATTGGCTGGCAAACATTCAAGGGTATACCCTTTACCACAAGGATAGAGAGGGTAAAAAAGGGGGAGGGGTATGACTATATATCAAGAATAATGTACAAGTGAATGTGAGAGATGACATCACTAAGGGAGCTAGGGAGGAGGTGGAATCCTTATGGGTAGAGCTCCAAAGGGATGAAGCTAAGGGGAAAATAATACTGGGAGTATGCTATAGGCCCCCTAACCTGAGGGAGGAAGTGGAGACGGATCTCCTATCACAAATTGGATTAGCAGCAAGGATGGGAAGTGTTATCATAATGGGGGATTTCAATTATCCAGACATAGACTGGGCGGAGGGAACCGCGCATTCATTTAAGGCTCGCCAATTCCTTAATGTCTTGCAGGACAATTTTATGGGTCAGATGGTAGACGCACCAACTAGAAATAAAACATTACTGGATCTACTGATTACCAACAATACAGACCTGATCACGGATGTGGAAATACGGGGCAATTTAGGTAACAGCGATCACAGGTCAATTAGTTTCAGTATAAATCACACAAATAGGAAACATAAAGGGAATACAAAGACACTGAATTTCAAAAGAGCCAACTTCCCTAAACTACAAACCTTGCTAAAAGGCATAAACTGGGATAAAATATTAGGAACAAAGAATACGGAGGAGAGATGAGTTTGCTTTAAGAGCATATTAAATAAGGGCATTAGCCAATGTATCCCATTGGGTAATAAATTTAAAAGAGCGAACAAAAGTCCTGGATGGCTTAACTCCAATGTAAAAATGCATATAAAAGCAAAGCAGAAGGCCTTCAAAAAATACAAGGTTGAGGGATCATCCTCAGCATTCAGACTTTATAAAGAATGCAACAGGAAATGTAAGGGTGCAATTAGGACGGCTAAGATAGAACATGAAAGACACATAGCGGAGGAGAGCAAAAAAAATCCCAAGAAATTCTTTAAGTATGTAAACAGTAAAAAAGGGAGGACAGACCATATTGGCCCCATAAAGAATGAGGAAGGACATCTGGTTACAAAGGATGGGGAGATGGCAAAGGTATTGAATTTATTCTTCTCCTCAGTCTTCACGAGTGAATCAGGGGGCTTCAGTAACCAAAACTGCAGTGTTTATCCTCATGACACAACACAGGAAGCACCTCCATGGTTAACAGAGGACAGAATTAAAATTAGACTTGAGAAACTTAACATTAATAAATCACCGGGACCAGATGGCTTGCATCCAAGGGTACTTAGGGAACTTAGTCAAGTGATTGCCAGACCGTTGTTCCTAATTTTTACAGATAGTCTACTGACTGGAATGGTACCAGCTGATTGGAGAAAAGCCAATGTAGCACCAATATTTAAAAAGGGCCCAAAATACATCCCTGGGAATTACAGACCAGTTAGCCTAACATCAATAGTATGTAAACTCTTGGAGGGGATGATAAGGGACTATATACAAGATTTTAGTAATAAGAACGGTATCATTAGCAGTAATCAGCATGGATTCATGAAGAATCGTTCTTGCCAAACCAATCTATTAACCTTCTATGAGGAGGTGAGTTGCCATCTAGATAAAGGAAGGCCCGTAGACGTGGTGTATCTGGATTTTGCAAAAGCATTTGACACAGTTCCCCATAAACGTTTACTGTACAAGATAAGGTCCATTGGCATGGACCATAGGGTGAGTACATGGATTGAAAACTGGCTACAAGGGCGAGTTCAGAGGGTGGTGATAAATGGGGAGTACTCGGAATGGTCAGGGGTGGGTAGTGGGGTTCCCCAGGGTTCTGTGCTGGGACCAATCCTATTTAATTTGTTCATAAACGATCTAGAGGATGGGATAAACAGTTCAATCTCTGTATTTGCAGACGATACTAAGCTAAGCAGGGCAATAACTTCTCCGCAGGACGTGGAAACCTTGCAAAAAGACCTGAACAAATTAATGGGGTGGGCGACTACATGGCAAATGAGGTTCAATGTAGAAAAATGTAAAATAATGCATTTGGGTGGCAAAAATATGAATGCAATCTATACACTGGGGGGAGAACCTCTGGGGGAATCTAGGATGGAAAAGGACCTGGGGGTCCTAGTAGATGATCGGCTCAGCAATGGCATGCAATGCCAAGCTGCTGCTAACAAAGCAAACAGAATATTGGCATGCATTAAAAGGGGGATCAACTCCAGAGATAAAACGATAATTCTCCCGCTCTACAAGACTCTGGTCCGGCCGCACCTAGAGTATGCTGTCCAGTTCTGGGCACCAGTCCTCAGGAAGGATGTACTGGAAATGGAGCGAGTACAAAGAAGGGCAACAAAGCTAATAAAGGGTCTGGAGGATCTTAGTTATGAGGAAAGGTTGCAAGCACTGAACTTATTCTCTCTGGAGAAGAGACGCTTGAGAGGGGATATGATTTCAATTTACAAATACCGGACTGGTGACCCCACAATAGGGTTAAAACTTTTTCGCAGAAGAGAGTTTAACAAGACTCGTGGCCACTCATTAAAATTAGAAGAAAAGAGGTTTAACCTTAAACTACGTAGAGGGTTCTTTACTGTAAGAGCGGCAAGGATGTGGAATTCCCTTCCACAGGCGGTGGTCTCAGCGGGGAGCATTGATAGCTTCAAGAAACTATTAGATAAGCACCTGAATGACCGCAACATACAGGGATATACAATGTAATACTGACACATAATCACACACATAGGTTGGACTTGATGGACTTGTGTCTTTTTTTCAACCTCACCTACTATGTAACTATGTAACTATGTGTCTTTGGCTACAGCAGCAGCACCAGAATAGGTGTACCTTATCGGTGAATTGGTGAGAGAACCAATTATCGGTGCTTGGTTTTGCAGGAAAGGCTTTTCTTTTCTTCTTGTTTCTTTTGCTTTTTCTTATTTTGGTTCACTGACCACCCTGCCACTACATACTGCTCACTGACTGCCCGCAACTACATACTGTCCACTACCCTACAACTACATACTGCTCACTTACTACCCTGCCACTACATACTGCCCTAATCTTCCACTACATACTGCACACTGACTGCCCTGCCACTACATACTGCTTACTGACCACCCTGCCACTACATACTGCACACTGACCACCCTACCACTACATACTGCTTACTGACTGCCCGCCACTACACACTGCACACTGACTGCCCCACCACTACATACTGCTCACTGACCGCAATGCCACTACATACTGTTGACTACCCTTCAACTACATACTGCTCACTGACCACCCTGCCACTACATACTGCACACCGAACATCCTACCACTACATACTGCTCACTGACCACCATGCCACTACATACCGCCCTAGCCTGCCACTACAGACTGCACACTGACCGCCCTGTCACTACATACTGTACACCAAACATCCTGCCACTACATACTGCTTACTGACCGCCCTGCCACTACATACTGCTTACTGACCGCCCTGCCACTACATACTGCTTACTGACCGCCTTGCCACTACATACTGCTTACTGATCGCCGTGCCACTACATACTGCACACTGACTGCCCGCAATACATACTGCTCACTGACCACCCTGCCACTACATAATGCACACCGAACATCCCGCCACTACATATTGCTCACTGACCACCGCGCCACTACATACCGCCCTAGCCTGCCACTACAGACTGGTCTGCCTATGTGGAAGATATAAATTATCACTTCATAGATAATTGACCCTGCCGCTACCAGCTGCCTTGTGAGAGCCATCCCTGGGACTAACCCCCCATCAGGGGCCTTTTTCAGCATCTCTCCTCCCTGAACTATGCAATTGACTATATATTGGTGTACCACATGCCGGATGCCTCTGTCTTAAGGTCACTATATGGTACATGAAGTCCTCTCTTGTTCATTTTGAGGGAAAACCATCTAAACGAATGATCTGCTATTTATCAACTACAGCATTGATCCCCATGTATCAGAAACACGCAAGTGACTTTTTAAGATCAGTGTCTCTTAGTGACGTCATCTCATATGGGTATCTAATTCAAGAAATCCCTAATCTTTAAGTTAGGCTAATCACACGTATGTGTGTATACATGTATTTGATCACCAATTAATTAATATCATCTTCCCCCGGGGATTACTCGCAGAAAAACAGCACAGCTCGGTGAATTTCTAGGCATTGCCGCATCACCTTTTTCATGCATATTTTCTAATTTTTATCTAACATGGCTGTTCTCTTTTCCTGCGAGTAAGGCTTACTAGTCGGCGTCCGGACTTGCCTTGTGTGTATGTGTGGGAGTGGGGTGTCCTTTCCTTGTTCAATTGCCTTACTATGGCAGTGTATGTGTTTTGTTTGTTGTCGTGTTTGTCTGTGTCTGTATATTTTAAAACCTTCCGGGTCATCCATCTTCAGTATGGGACTCGTGGAAACATAATGTATGGAGTTGTATTGCATCTTCACCTATGATTGATTGTATCGGTGTATTACTATTAATACATTTTGTATTTTTTTTAACTAAGCGGTCCAGATTTTCTGCTGCAAAGGTAGCCACTTTTTTGAGTCTCGGTAGTGATACTTGGATTCTTGTTGCATATATAAGCTAGGTGTCAAAAAGTTAGAAGGGTTTTTAAACTAGGCGATGGGGGGGAGGGTCCAGAGGCAGAGATAGCCAGCGCGGAAGATATTCCTGAGGGTAGTATTGGGGGCATTAGTGGTAGGTTAACCAAAGCACAAAGACACAAGGTGAGTATAGTAGCAAGTCCTAGTTGCAATCTCGAAACACCCAATACGAGGACAATATGCGACCGGTCTAAACTATGTGGCATGTTCACCAATGCCAGGAGCATGGCGGACAAGATGAGTGAACTAGAGATACTGTTGTACGAGGAGGATTTGGATTTTGTGGGAATTTCAGAGACCTGGTTCAACAGCTCTCATGATTGGCTGGCAAACATTCAAGGGTATACCCTTTACCACAAGGATAGAGAGGGTAAAAAAGGGGGAGGGGTATGACTATATATCAAGAATAATGTACAAGTGAATGTGAGAGATGACATCACTAAGGGAGCTAGGGAGGAGGTGGAATCCTTATGGGTAGAGCTCCAAAGGGATGAAGCTAAGGGGAAAATAATACTGGGAGTATGCTATAGGCCCCCTAACCTGAGGGAGGAAGTGGAGACGGATCTCCTATCACAAATTGGATTAGCAGCAAGGATGGGAAGTGTTATCATAATGGGGGATTTTAATTATCCAGACATAGACTGGGCGGAGGGAACCGCGCATTCATTTAAGGCTCGCCAATTCCTTAATGTCTTGCAGGGCAATTTTATGGGTCAGATGGTAGACGCACCAACTAGAAATAAAACATTACTGGATCTACTGATTACCAACAATACAGACCTGATCACGGATGTGGAAATACGGGGCAATTTAGGTAACAGCGATCACAGGTCAATTAGTTTCAGTATAAATCACACAAATAGGAAACATAAAGGGAATACAAAGACACTGAATTCCAAAAGAGCCAACTTCCCTAAACTACAAACCTTGCTAAAAGGCATAAACTGGGATAAAATATTAGGAACAAAGAATACGGAGGAGAGATGAGTTTGCTTTAAGAGCATATTAAATAAGGGCATTAGCCAATGTATCCCATTGGGTAATAAATTTAAAAGAGCGAACAAAAGTCCTGGATGGCTTCACTCCAATGTAAAAATGCATATAAAAGCAAAGCAGAAGGCCTTCAAAAAATACAAGGTTGAGGGATCATCCTCAGCATTCAGACTTTATAAAGAATGCAACAGGAAATGTAAGGGTGCAATTAGGACGGCTAAGATAGAACATGAAAGACACATAGCGGAGGAGAGCAAAAAAAATCCCAAGAAATTCTTTAAGTATGTAAACAGTAAAAAAGGGAGGACAGACCATATTGGCCCCATAAAGAATGAGGAAGGACATCTGGTTACAAAGGATGGGGAGATGGCAAAGGTATTGAATTTATTCTTCTCCTCAGTCTTCACGAGTGAATCAGGGGGCTTCAGTAACCAAAACTGCAGTGTTTATCCTCATGACACAACACAGGAAGCACCTCCATGGTTAACAGAGGACGGAATTAAAATTAGACTTGAGAAACTTAACATTAATAAATCACCGGGACCAGATGGCTTGCATCCAAGGGTACTTAGGGAACTTAGTCAAGTGATTGCCAGACCGTTGTTCCTAATTTTTACAGATAGTCTACTGACTGGAATGGTACCAGCTGATTGGAGAAAAGCCAATGTAGCACCAATATTTAAAAAGGGCCCAAAATACATCCCTGGGAATTACAGACCAGTTAGCCTAACATCAATAGTATGTAAACTCTTGGAGGGCATGATAAGGGACTATATACAAGATTTTAGTAATAAGAACGGTATCATTAGCAGTAATCAGCATGGATTCATGAAGAATCGTTCTTGCCAAACCAATCTATTAACTTTCTATGAGGAGGTGAGTTGCCATCTAGATAAAGGAAGGCCCGTAGACGTGGTGTATCTGGATTTTGCAAAAGCATTTGACACAGTTCCCCATAAACGTTTACTGTACAAGATAAGGTCCATTGGCATGGACCATAGGGTGAGTACATGGATTGAAAACTGGCTACAAGGGCGAGTTCAGAGGGTGGTGATAAATGGGGAGTACTCGGAATGGTCAGGGGTGGGTAGTGGGGTTCCCCAGGGTTCTGTGCTGGGACCAATCCTATTTAATTTGTTCATAAACGATCTAGAGGATGGGATAAACAGTTCAATCTCTGTATTTGCAGACGATACTAAGCTAAGCAGGGCAATAACTTCTCCGCAGGACGTGGAAACCTTGCAAAAAGACCTGAACAAATTAATGGGGTGGGCGACTACATGGCAAATGAGGTTCAATGTAGAAAAATGTAAAATAATGCATTTGGGTGGCAAAAATATGAATGCAATCTATACACTGGGGGGAGAACCTCTGGGGGAATCTAGGATGGAAAAGGACCTGGGGGTCCTAGTAGATGATCGGCTCAGCAATGGCATGCAATGCCAAGCTGCTGCTAACAAAGCAAACAGAATATTGGCATGCATTAAAAGGGGGATCAACTCCAGAGATAAAACGATAATTCTCCCGCTCTACAAGACTCTGGTCCGGCCGCACCTAGAGTATGCTGTCCAGTTCTGGGCACCAGTCCTCAGGAAGGATGTACTGGAAATGGAGCGAGTACAAAGAAGGGCAACAAAGCTAATAAAGGGTCTGGAGGATCTTAGTTATGAGGAAAGGTTGCAAGCACTGAACTTATTCTCTCTGGAGAAGAGACGCTTGAGAGGGGATATGATTTCAATTTACAAATACCGGACTGGTGACCCCACAATAGGGTTAAAACTTTTTCGCAGAAGAGAGTTTAACAAGACTCGTGGCCACTCATTAAAATTAGAAGAAAAGAGGTTTAACCTTAAACTACGTAGAGGGTTCTTTACTGTAAGAGCGGCAAGGATGTGGAATTCCCTTCCACAGGCGGTGGTCTCAGCGGGGAGCATTGATAGCTTCAAGAAACTATTAGATAAGCACCTGAATGACCGCAACATACAGGGATATACAATGTAATACTGACACATAATCACACACATAGGTTGGACTTGATGGACTTGTGTCTTTTTTTCAACCTCACCTACTATGTAACTATGTAACTATGTGTCTTTGGCTACAGCAGCAGCACCAGAATAGGTGTACCTTATCGGTGAATTGGTGAGAGAACCAATTATCGGTGCTTGGTTTTGCAGGAAACGCTTTTCTTTTCTTCTTGTTTCTTTTGCTTTTTCTTATTTTGGTTCACTGACCACCCTGCCACTACATACTGCTCACTGACTGCCCGCAACTACATACTGTCCACTACCCTACAACTACATACTGCTCACTTACCACCCTGCCACTACATACTGCCCTAATCTTCCACTACATACTGCACACTGACTGCCCTGCCACTACATACTGCTTACTGACCACCCTGCCACTACATACTGCACACTGACCACCCTACCACTACATACTGCTTACTGACTGCCCGCCACTACACACTGCACACTGACTGCCCCACCACTACATACTGCTCACTGACCGCAATGCCACTACATACTGTTGACTACCCTTCAACTACATACTGCTCACTGACCACCCTGCCACTACATACTGCACACCGAACATCCTACCACTACATACTGCTCACTGACCACCATGCCACTACATACCGCCCTAGCCTGCCACTACAGACTGCACACTGACCGCCCTGTCACTACATACTGTACACCAAACATCCTGCCACTACATACTGCTTACTGACCGCCCTGCCACTACATACTGCTTACTGACCGCCCTGCCACTACATACTGCTTACTGACCGCCTTGCCACTACATACTGCTTACTGATCGCCGTGCCACTACATACTGCACACTGACTGCCCGCAATACATACTGCTCACTGACCACCCTGACACTACATACTGCACACTGACTGCCCCACCACTATATACTGCTCACTACCCTACAACTACATACTGCTCACTGACCACCCTGCCACTACATACCGCCCACTGACTGTCCTGCCACTACATACTGCCCACTGACTGTTCTGCCACTACATACCTCTCACAGACTGCTCTGTCATTGCATACTGCTGACTGACTGCCCTGCCACTACATACTGCTCACTGACCGTCCTACCACTACATACCGCTCATTGACTACCCTGTCATTACATACTGTTGACTGACTGCCCCACCACAACATACTCTTCACTACCCTACAACTACATACTGCACACTGATCACCCTGCCATTACATACTGCTCACTAACTGCTCTGTCATTACATACTGCTGACTGCCCTGCAACCACTTACTGCTCATTGCCCCACCACTACATACTGCACCCTAACTGCCCTGCCTCTACATACTTTTCACTACCCTTCAACTACATACTGCTCACTGACCACCCTGCCACTACATACCGCCCTAACCTGCCATGACAGACTGCACACTGACCGCCCTGCCACTACATACTGCACACTGAACATCCTGCCACTACATACTGCTCACTGACCACCCTGACACTACAGACTACATTGACTGCTCTATCATTACATATTGCTGACTGGCTGCCCCACCACAACATATTGTTTACTACCCTACAACTACATACTGCACACTGACTGTCCTGCCACTACATACCGCTCACTGACTGCTCTGTCATTACATACTGCTGACTGCCCTGCCACTACATACTGCTCATTGCCCCACCACTACATACTGCACACTAACTGCCTTACCACTACATACTGTTCACTACCCTTCAACTACATACTGCTCACTGACCACCCTACCACCACATACTGCACACCGAACATCCTACCACTACATACTGCTCACTGACCACCCTGCCACTACATACCGCCCTAACCTGCCACTACATACTGCACACTGACCACCCTGCCACTATATACGGCCCTAGCCTGCCACTAAGGACTGCACACTGACTGCCCTCTCACTACATACTGCACACCGAACATTCTGCCACTACATACTGCTTACTGACCACCATGCCACTACATACTGCTTACTGACCCCCATGCCACTATATACTACTCACGGACTGTCCAGCCACTACATACTGCTCACTGACTGTTCTGTCTGTCTTCACCTACAATGGCCTGCTGGACACACAGCAAGAAAACATGTTAAGTGCAGCAAATATGACATAAGACTCCAACATTTTCTCTCTGGTAATATAATCTCTCCAGTAGAGCAAAATGAGATCATCTGCTCAAATCACTGACCTGTCTGGTTGGAGATCTCATCCTTTGCACAGGGCACACAGTGGTAGCAACACCTCTGCCGCCCTTGCTGGGGGACTTTCCTGTATCCAGGGAGACAGCTCTTACTGCAGACCGAGCGAGGAGTCTGGGCATAAGTAAAAAACATAACATGAATTACACCTGAATGGGTATAAAAGGTTGCTTTACACATTGTATTGAAAGTAGTTTGTCATCAGTAAAAATTGTTTGGGTTAAATCAACATATGGGGATGTGGGTAGAGTAAAAAAACTAAATAAATGTGTTAGTTTAAGAGTTCTATTAATGAATAGGGTAAAGGCCAATGGCCAAGTGATGAAGAACAAGTGATAGTGTTAGATCAAGAATTGGGCCTCTTGCACACTAGGCTGTTCTGAACTCCTTTCTCTTGACAGAAGAAAAGCAGTGTTAAAAACACACCTAAAGCCGCATTTTCCAAACACGTTTAGGTGCATTTAGATACATTCAGGGGATGATGTATCTTTATCGCCAGATGTTTCATCCCAGTGTAGCCAAGGGTTTGCTACTATAGTTATTACAGTTGTTGTTATTGCAAATGAGTTTGTCTCCCTCTAGTGTCTGCTGAATGCTGTTAGGATTTTCTTGTAGTTCCTGAGTAGGAACGCAGCAAAGTATTGTGGGAGATGTAGTCTGGAGGAGGAAGTGACTCTGTTAGCTGGATCAACCCTGAACTACAATACAGACAATGCAAAGCGTGCAGCACTGCATGCTGGGAGGAGTAATAAAAGGACCGGCGCAGCCGTCTTGCAGCCTCTCTGGACGCCATTCAACACCTGCCAGCAGGAGGTCTGTGTGTGACCAGGAGTGCGGCCTATACAGTGTAGAGTCAAATTGCCCGCCTTTGAGAGGGATCTCAGAGCACAGCTTTGCCAGCTCAGCAAGTGTACTGGTCTGCGCTTCAAAGCAATTGGAAGCCCATCCGGAGTTGCAGCATACCGCAGCGGCACAATTTTCACCAGACGGAGACATCAGGAGGGGATTCCGGATGGAGCCTCACAGCCTTTGAGTCTGTTGTGGTGAGAGGGCACCTGCCCCTTCCAGTAGAGTGCACAGTTTTGCTGACTGAGTTATTTTATAGACTGCTGGTGATACTTGTAGTTCCACGGAGGTGAATCTAGTTCTTCACAAGCATTATACAGCTGAACATTGGGGTTTGTTTGTTCCCTGTGCTGTAAGGTCAGTACTGTATTACACTCACATATAAGGAGGAATCTACAAGTGCTATATTTCTTCAGTTAAGCAGTTATCAACATACCATTTATTTTACAGTTATTTCTTCTCCTTTGCTTTGTGGATTACAAATACTGCAGTTTAAACTACAGGCTAGCTGAAGATATCTGGAGTTAAAGAACTTTTACCATCTTCCTTTTCTATCAGGCACTGCTGTTATACTTGTAGTTTGAACTTTGAATTACAACCTAGGGGGAGCCATTGAGTACATGTTAGAAATTAAATTGTGTTATTGAATGTAAGGAATATTGTATTGCAATTTGGTGTGTGTACTGAGGCCTCAGTGGGAAGGTGTTTAATATAGGTATTGAAAGATATTGAATACTTATCCCATTGTACACTTGTATACATATACTCCTAGTGGTGATTATAAAGTTAACAGTTTTGCATATCTGAATTAAGTGATACAAACTGTCAATTATTACTTGTGTTTACTCATGTTGTTTACTGTGTTCCATTATTCACTCTGGTAAACTTTCTGAGTGGTTCAGTGACATTGTGTGAGTTTCTCATTGCAAACATCCTATAGCAGAATGGAACCCAAATGTCAGAGGTAAGAGAGGATCTGCAGATTCGGGGTAGCCAGTGGGGTATAGAGTCAATCAGCAGCCCTCACGGGGTACCGCTGCACCAGGAATACAAGGCTCGACACGTTTCTTGGACATAGTCTACTTCTTCAGAGGAAGAGATAGTCCGGCTGCTACACTCCTCACCCGGCTCGAGCGGTTAGCAGGTGAAAGCAGGTAAAAGTAGCCTCAGCTCAATTTATTCAGACCACAACTCCAACATGTTTTGCCCCACCATTATCTCATGGATAACCTGATAACCACTCAGGCCGGGGAAGGTGTGCAGCGGCCGGACTATCTTTTCCAGCAATGCTGGGACAAGGTCACCCAGTGCCCAGGGCAAAGATGGCAAAGTGCGCCCCCCCCCTCGTATGTGTACAGTTCACACCTCAGAGTGACACCTACTGGGAATGAAGGCAGCTTTTATGCCTTTCCCTCTCTGATCATGCGATATGTCACATGACAAAGGGAGACTGGAGGATGGGCAGCCTACCATCACTCCCCAGTGGCACCTCCCTGATATTGAGGTGTGTTCTCAGCGGGTGCATTCTCTCTCCTGTCTACAGTGGGCTGCTATTGGAAAGAGGAGAGAGCAAACTCCTACCTCCAGCAGCCTTTAAGGTGCCTGTTCCTTCTGATCAGGGCCGTCTTTACCATGGGGCAAAAGGGGCAGCTTCCCAGGGCTCAGTCATTGTTGGGGGGCCCAAAGCAGCTGCCTCTTTAATCCCACGGTGCCCTCCAGGGTTTTCTTTCAGTATCAGTGTTTGTTGTACCTAAGGGCGCTGCTCAGTTCTATCACTTGTAAATACAGAAGCGCTGCCTCTGTATTTACAAGTGACAGCATTCCTCTGCCTGCGGCCGCTCAAACCCCTCCTTCCTCTATACATCAATCTCTATGAGAGAGCAGAGGAGGAAGGGGAGGAAGGGGAATCTACACAAGCAACGAACGCTGTAGAAGAGCAGAGGCGAGAGGGGTGGGGAAGCTACACAGTAGGGCCGAAACAACCAATCGATTAATCGACAACGAATCGATTATGAAATTAATCGATTACTATT
The DNA here is from genome assembly GCA_037952835.1 of Lithobates septentrionalis. Lineage (NCBI taxonomy): Eukaryota > Metazoa > Chordata > Amphibia > Anura > Ranidae > Lithobates > Lithobates septentrionalis. The sequence goes on along the minus strand of JBBDGP010000530.1, from coordinate 1,513,665 downwards.
TTCATAATCGATTAATCGGCCAGTAACATAATGGGGTTAAAAAAACTAAAATTAGCCCTTTAGAGTACAAAAAGAGCAAATAATTGCTACTGTAAATTACTTTCACTGTTGCACAGTAAAAAATGAACCCCTTACAGTAGCGATTATTTGCTCTTTTTGTACTATAAAGAGCTATTTTATTTATTTATTTTTTTTATCCCATTATGTTACTAAACGTCTTAGACCTGGTTCACACCTATGTGTTTTTTGGTGCTTTTTGCAGGAGCCTCCCCCTATGCCATGGGTGCGGAGCGGCCCGAGGAGAAAAAGATAGAAGACGCCGCGGAGGAGATGCTGGACGAGAACGCCGGAGGAAGAACCAGAAGAGCCAGAAGAAGAAGATGAAGGAAGATAGAAGAAAGAAGAAGCATTTAAATAAAGGAATTGTCAAAATCTGTCTCTTGTCATTTTTAACATTTTTGACAGTTTTTTTAGTGAAATGGTAGGGGTAAGTACCCCCTTACCATTTCACACAGGGGGGGGGGGCCGGGATCTGGGGGTCCCCTTGTTAAAGGGGGCTTCCAGATTCCGATAAGCCCCCCGCCCGCAGACCCCCACAACCACCGGCCAGGGTTGTGGGGATGAGGCCTTTGTCCTCATCAACATTTTCTTCTCCGGGCCGCTCCGCATCCATGCTGGCATGGAGGAAGGCTCCCGCTGTGTGACGGTGTCTCCTCGTCTGATGGTTCTTAAATAACGGGGGGCGGGGCCACCCGGTGACCCCGCCCCCCTCTGACGCACGGGACATGACGGGACTTCCCTGTGGCATTCCCCGTGACGTCACAGGGAAGTCCCGTCAAGTCACCGTGCGTCAGAGGGGGGCGGGGTCACCGAGTGGCCCCGTCCCCTGTTATTTAAGAACCGTCAGACGAGGAGACACCGTCACACAGTGGGAGCCTCCCTCCATGCCAGCATGGATACGGAGCGGCCCGGAGAAGAAAATGAAGAAGAGAAGAAGAGAAGAAAAGAAGAAAAGAAGAAAAGAAGAAGAGAAGAGAAGAAAAGAAGAAAAGAAGAAGAGAAGAAGAAGAAGAAGATGAAGAGAAGAGCGGGAGCCTCCCCCTATGCCATGGGTGCGGAGCGGCCCGAGGAGAAAAAGATAGAAGACGCCGTGGAGGAGATGCTGGACGAGAACGCCGGAGGAAGAACCAGAAGAGCCAGAAGAACCAGAAGAAGAAGATGAAGGAAGATAGAAGAAAGAAGAAGCATTTAAACAAAGGAATTGTCAAAAACTGTCTCTTGTCATTTTTAACATTTTTGACAGTTTTTTAGTGAAATGGTAGGGGTAAGTACCCCCTTACCATTTCACACAGGGGGGGGCCGGGATCTGGGGGTCCCCTTGTTAAAGGGGGCTTCCAGATTCCCATAAGCCCCCGCCCGCAGACCCCCACAACCACCGGCCAGGGTTGTGGGGATGAGGCCCTTGTCCTCATCAACATGGGGACAAGGTGTTTTGGGGGGCTACCCCAAAGCACCCTCCCCATGTTGAGGGCATGTGGCCTGGTACGGTTCAGGAGGGGGGGGCGCACTCTCGTCCCCCCCTCTTTTCCTGCGGCCTGCCAGGTTGTGTGCTCGGATAAGGGTCTGGTATGGATTTTTGAGGGGACCCCACGCCGTTTTTTTTTTTTTTGGCGCGGGGGTTCCCTTAAAATCCATACCAGACCTGAAGGGCCTGGTATGGAATTTAGGGGGACCCCCACGTCATTTTTTTTTAAATTTTGGTTCGCGGTTCCCCTGTGGGGAATTCCCATGCCGTTTTTATCAATGAACTTCTATGTGTATTGTCGGCAATGCAATAGCCGCGAGAGTTTTAAATGGGTTTGCTGAAAGACTGAGCCAGCTGCCAGTGCAGGCATGTGGGTAGATGGGGTGGGATCTTTCCTGAGCCTGGAACAGCTGAGTGACGTCAGCTGACAGGGGGCTTTAACCCGCTGTTGACTGAAAATGGGTCACAGGAGTGCAGAACTAACTGCACTCCTGTGGTCCCCAGGAGAAGTACATCCAAAATAGCTGTGGCTATTCTTCTCCTTTAAAGAGGAGCAATGGGGAAGGGGGTCATAAAAATGATGCTCAGTTGCATGTTTTTACTGCCCCTCAACCGCAAGTGTAAGTAAACCCTAGAAATCTGCTATAAGAAAATGCAATTGGCGCCAACCATATTCATCTAATAGCACAGCGTCACTTTTAGACCCCATTCACACTGAGGTGCTTTTCAGGCTTTTTAGGGCTAAAATTAGTGCCTCTAAAGTGCCTCTCAAGCCTCTCCAGTGTGAAAACCCGAGTGCTTTCACACTGGAGCGGTGCGCTTGCGGGACGGGAAAAAAAGCCCTGCAAGTAGTATCTTTGGGGTGGTGTGGAAGCGGTGTATACATCGCTCCCACACTGCCCCTGCCCATTGAAATGAATGGGTAGCGCTTCCGAAGCACCTAAAAAGCCCTTTAAAAGTGCCGCAACACGGGCACTTTTAACCCTTTCTTTGGCCGCTAGTGGGGGGTTAAAAGCTAAAACAATGGTAAAGTGCCGCTAAAACTAGCAGCGATTTACCGCTAACGTACTCGCCGCCCTAGTGTGAAAGTACCCTTAGCATTTTAAGAGACGTCTTCTGAGTACATGGGAACATTCAAACCCACAATGATCATATCTTTACTGGAAAAACAGCAGTACATAATGAAACTGTACCCGTACTGCCTAATGTTTACACAAGGCATCGTCAGTCAGCTTCTGTCCCCGCCGGCCAGCCGGTGTATCAGTAAATACAGTACCCCATGAAATTCGGTATCACTTGCCTCTACTGCGCATGTGCCGGTTTCAGACAAAAGAAACTGAGCGCAGAGCTACTGCCGACGAACACAGCTGAGTTATGTTAACTCCTCACACGCTGATGGATCGGCTGCATCATGAAGACACAGCGACATGAAGACACAGCGAGACACCTTGGCTACATCTGATTGACAGTGGGGGACACGACGAGGGGTCACAGGCTCACGGGGGTGGGGCAGTCTGGATGTCACAGGGGGGCCAGTCTGGATGTCAGGGGGGGAAGTCTGCATGTCACATGGGGGGCACTCTGCATGTCACATGGGGGGCACTCTGCATGTCACATGGGGGGCAGTCTGGATGTCACAGGGGGGCAGTCTGGATGTCACTCACAGGGGGGGCAATCTGCATGTCACGGGGGGCAGTCTGGATGTCACTCACGGGGGGGGCAGTCTGGATGTCACATGGGGTGGCAGTCTGGATGTCACAGGGGCGGGGGCAGTCTGGATGTCACAGGGGGGCAGTCTGGATGTCACGGGGGGCAGTCTGCATGTCACAGGGGGGCAGTCTGGATGTCACAGGGGGGGCAGTCTGCATGTCACGGGGGGGCAGCCTGGATGTCACAGGGGGGGCAGTCTGCATGTCACTCACAGGGTGGGCAAGTCTGGATGTCACAGGGGGGCAGTCTGGATGTCACAGGGGGTAGTCTGGATGTCACAGGGGGCAGTCTGGATGTCACAGCCAGGGGGGCAGCCTGCATGTCACTCACAGGGGGGGCAGTCTGCATGTCACTCACAGGGGGGGCAGTCTGGATGTCACAGGGGGGGCAGTCTGCATGTCACGGGGGGCAGTCTGGATGACACAGGGGGGCAGTCTGCATGTCACTCACAGGGGGGGCAAGTCTGCATGTCACTCACAGGGGGGGGCAGTCTGCATGTCACGGGGGGGTAGTCTGGATGTCACAGGGGGGGCAGTCTGCATGTCACTCACAGGGGGGGCAGTCTGGATGTCACAGGGGGTGCAATCTGGATGTCACAGCCGGGGGGGCAGTCTGCATGTCACTCACAGGGGGGCAGTCTGCATGTCACGGGGGGCAGTCTGGATGTCATGGGGGGGCCAGTCTGCATGTCACGGGGGGCAGTCTGGATGTCACAAGGGGGGCAGTCTTGATGTTACGGGGGGCTAGTCTGCATGTCACGGGGGCTAGTCTGCATGTCACAGGGAGGCACACGATGGTTGCCACAGGCTGGCTGGATGTCACAGGCTGCACTGGCTGGATGTCACCGGGGGCACACGATGGTTGGCACAGGCTGGCTGCATGTCACAGGGGGCCACAGGCTATGCTGGCTGGGGTGTCACGGGGGGCCACAGGCTGCATGGCACAGGAGGCACACGATGATTGCCACAGGCTGGCTGGATATCACAGGGGGCCACAGACAGGCACAGGCTGCACTGACTGGATGTCAAAGGGGGGCCACAAACTTCATGGCACAGGGGACACATGATGGTTGGCACAGGCTGGCTGGATGTCACAGGGAGGCACAGGCGGCCTGCATTATTAGAGGGGGATCCCTATTTTCACGGCCTGCATTATTAGAGGGGCATAGTTGCCAACATTGTAAAAAAAATTTGTGGGACACTTTTTTGGCTGTAGGCGGCGCTGTATAATAATTAGGGGGTGGGGCATGCGTTTGTAGGCGTGGCATAGCAAAAAAGAAAACTGTGGCACGTGAAAAAGGGCGTGGTTTACGTGAAAATGTGGGCGTGGCTTAAATAGGCATGGCTCAAAGGGTGTGTGGTAAGAGTCTGAGATGAATGAGGGATGGAGAGGGAAAGGGGGAGAGAGGAATGGAGGGACAGCAGGCCCAGATCCTACACAACAATAGAAATATGTGTATTCTAGAAAGTTTAACAATCAGCAGATAAAGGTACTCCAAACACCTGGTGTCAGCGCTTCAATCATCCCGGCACCATGATTGTTATGGTGTCAGGATGATTGAAGTGCATTATTTCTATTATTACATTGTAATATAAATTGAAATCATTCAACTCACCATAATGCCGAATCAGTGGAATCTCTGAGCGTGTCACTAGCCACATCGCCTGCCACCAGCAGAGTCCTTCCTTGCATCAGGTGCCCCCAGCAGAGTCTGTCCTTGCATCAGGTGTCCCCAGCAGAGTCTGTCCTTGCATCAGGTGTCCCCAGCAGAGTCTGTCCTTGCATCAGGTGCCCCCGACAGATTCCCTCCTTGCATCAGGTGCCCCAAGCAGAGTCCCTCCTTGCATCAGGTGCCCCCAGCAGTGTCACTCCTTGCATCAGGTGCCACCAGCAGAGTCAGTCTTTACACCAGTGTTCCCAGCCTCAGTCCTTAAATCAGTGTCCCAGGCAGAGCCATAGTTACCCCCCTGTACATAGTTACCCCCTCTCCCTGTACATAGTTTTCCCTCTCCCCCTAGTTACCCCCCCTGTACATAGTTATCCCCCTGTGCATAGTTACCCCCCCTGTACATAGTATCCCCCTGTACATAGTTCCCCCCACTGTACATAGTAACCCCTCCTGTACATAGTTAACCCCCCTCCTGTAAATAGTTTCCCCCCCTCCTGTAAATAGTTAACCCCCTCCTGTAAATAGTTAATCCCCACTCCTGTATATAGTTAACCCTCCCCTCTCCTGTACATAGTTAACCCTCCCCCCTCCTGTATATAGGTAACCCTCTCCCTCCTGTATATAGGTAACCCCCCCTCCTGTATATAGCTAACCCCCCTCCTCCTGTATATAGTTAACCCCCCTCCTGTATATAGCTAACCCCCCTTCTCCTGTATATAGCTAACCCCCCTTCTCCTGTATATAGCTAACCCCCCTCCTCCTGTATATAGCTAACCCCCCCTCCTGTATATAGTTACCCCCCCTCCTCCTGTATATAGTTAACCCCCCTCCTGTACTTTAAAGTTAAATTGCTGCAGAGACAAGAGCCAGTGGCGTCACTACAGCTGGTGTCACCCGGTGCGGAAAAAAACTGGTGTCACCCCCCCTCCACCAACTATGATCCCCCTTCAGTACAGACCCCCCTCCCTCAGTAAAGACCCCCCCACTAAGTACAGACCGCCCCTCCAGCAGTATAGATCCTCCTCCCTCAGTACAGACCCCTCCACTAAGTACAGATCCCCTCCATCAGTTTAGACCCCCTCAGTGTAGACTTCCCTCATCAGTATAGACTCCATCAGTACAGACCCCTCTCCCTCAGTACAGACCCCCCTCAGTGCAGTCCCCCCATCTATCAGTAAAGACCCCCTCAGTGCAGACCCCCCTCCATCAGTGCAGACCCCCTCAGTGCAGACCCCCCTCCATCAGTGCAGACCCCACTCTATCAGTGCAGGCCCCCCTCAGTGCAGACCCCCTCTATCATTGCAGACCCCCCTCTATCAGTGCAGACCCCCCTCTATCAGTGCAGACCCCCCTCTATCAGTGCAGACGCCCCACAGTGCAGACCCCCCCACAGTGCATACCCCCTATCAGTGCAGACACCCCCTCTATTAGTGCAGACCCCCCTCAGTGCAGACCCCCTCTATTAGTGCAGAACCCCCTCAGTGCAGATCCCCCTCAGTGCAGACCCCCCTCTATTAGTGCAGACCCCCCTCTATTAGTGCAGAACCCCCTCAGTGCAGACCCCCCTCTATTAGTGCAGACCCCCCTCTATTAGCGCAGAACCACCTCAGTGCAGACCCCCCCTATTAGTGCAGACCCCCCCTCTATTAGCGCAGAACCCCCTCAGTGCAGCCCCCCTCATTAGAGCAGGCCCCCCCTCAGTTCAGACCACCCCCTCCATCAGTGCCAGTGCCAGTGCAGACCCTCCCCTCCCATAACGCCCCCCAGCACACGACCAGGAACTCCAGGAGCGGCCTGTGTTCTGACGAAAAGTGTGCCCCCCATTGGATAGTGTCCGCTCCGTACTGCGCAGGCGCCGATAGACACCGGCCCCGTGTGTTCAGTGGAGAGGGGAGGGGCCGATCCGTGCAGCTAAAAAAGCCGATTGATTGGCTGCATGGATCGAGCCCCCTTCCTCTCTCCACTGAAGACAAGGGGGAAGATCTAGCGGCGGCGCCGGCGGCCATTTTGCTGTAGCCAGCTGCTCCACAAATTAAAAAACAAACATTCCCGATTTTCCCGATGAAAATCCCGATTCGGGACAGCGTCCGATCGGGGCGAGGGTCCCAAAATCGGGATTGTCCTGGGAAAATCGGGATTGTTGGCAACTATGGAGGGGGAGAAACCTATTTCCACGGCCTGCATTATTAGAAGGGGATACCTATTTTCACAGCTGCATTATTAGAGGGGGGGATACCTATTTTCACGGCCTGCATTATTAGAGGGGGGGATTCCTATTTTCACAATCTTTATTATAAGAGGGGGATTCCTATTTTCACGGCCTGCATTATTAGAGGGGGGTACCTATTTTCACAGCCTGCATTATAAAAGGGGGGATACCTATTTTCAAGGCCTGCATTATTGGGGGGGGAACTATTTTCACGGCCTGCATTATGGGGGGGGGGCTATTTTCACAGCCTGCATTATTAGAGGGGGGATACCTATTTTCACGTCCTGCATTATTAGAGGGGGGATACCTATTTTCATGGCCTGCATTATTAGAGGGGGATACCTATTTTCATTACCTGCATTATTAGAGGGGGGATACCTATTTCCACGGCCTGCATTATTAGAGGGGGGGATACTTATTTTCACGGCCTGCATTATTAGAGGGGGGATACCTATTTTCACAGCCTGCATTATTAGAGGGGGGATACCTATTTTCACAGCCTGCATTATTAGAGGGGGGATACCTATTTTCACAGCCTGCATTATTAGAGGGGGGATTCCCATTTTCACGGCCTGCATTATACAGTAGGTGACCGCGATATTGTGTCAATCTCGCCGCATTTCTCGGCGAGATTTGAGACCTGCGAGCCCCATCGCGGGAGCCAGCGCCGAGATGGCTCACTCATCGGGAAAGGAAAACTTTTTTTTCCTTAAGCGATGAGCGACAGGCAGTGCTGACAGCTGTCTGGTATGAATCCTGAGGGGGAACACCGCGCCAAATTTTAAATGAAAAAAAACGGCGTGGGTACCCCCCAGGGGCATACCAGGCCCTTAGGTCTGGTATGGATTGTAAGGGGAACCCCCTACGCCGAAAAATTGCCATGGGGTCCCCCCAAAATCCATACCAGACCCTTATCCGAACATGTAGCCCGGCCGGCCAGGAAAGGGGGTGGGGGCGAGCGAGCACCCCCCTCCTGAGCCGTACAAGGCCGCATGCCCTCAACATGGGGGGTGGGTGCCTTGGGGGAGGGGGGCGCCCTGCGGGTCCCCCCACCCCAAAGCACCTTGTCCCCATGTTGATAAGGACAAGGGCCTCTTCCCGACAACCCTGGCCTTTGGTTGTCAGGGTCTGCGGGCAGGGGGCTTATCAGAATCCGGGAGCCCCCTTTAATAAGGGGGCCCCCAGATCCCGGCCCCCCACCCTATGTGGATGAGTATGGGGTACATGGTACCCCTACCCATTCTCCTAGGAAAAAAGTGTCAATAAAAAAATAACACACTACACAGGTTTTAAGAGTAATTTATTAGGCAGCTCCGGGGGTCTTCTTCCGACTTCGGGGGGTCTTCTTTTGACTACTCCCGGTGTTCCGCCTCTTCTCCGGGGCCCCTCCACTATCTTCTTCCAGCTCTTTTGCCAGCGGGGGCCCGGTCTGCTGCCACTGTCTTGTCGCCGCTGTCTTGTCGCCGCTGTCTCGTCGCTTCTTCTCCTCTTCTTCCGATGTTGACACGACGCTCTCTCCGGCTGGAATGCTGTGTGCGAGCTGCGGAGCCATTTATATAGGCGGTGACCCCGTCCCCTTGTGACGTCACAATCCCAACATGCGCATGGACTCTGGGGCAACACCCCCTTATGACACCAGAGTCCCTGTGCATGCTGGGACCGTGACTTCACAAGGGGGCGGGGTCACCGCCTATATAAATGGCTCTGCAGCTCGCACACAGCATTCCAGCTGGAGAGAGCGTCGTGTCAACATCGGAAGAAGAGAAGAAGAGAATAAGCGACGAGACAGCGGCGACAAGACAGCAGCAGCAGACCGGGCCCCTGCTGGCAAAAGAGCTGGAAGAAGATAGCAGAGGGGCCCGGGAGAAGAGGCGGAACACAGGGAGAAGTCAGAAGAAGACCCCCCGAAGTCAGAAGAAGACCCCGGAGCTGCCTAATAAATTACTCTTAAAACCTGTGTAGTGTGTTTTTTTTTATTGACACTTTTTTCCCTAGGTGAATGGGTAGGGGTACCATGTACCCCATACTCATTCACATAGGTGGGGGGCCGGGATCTGGGGGCCCCCTTACTAAAGGGGGCTCCCGGATTCCGATAAGCCCCCCGCCCACAGACCCCGACAACCAACGGCCAGGGTTGACGGGAAGAGGCCCTTGTCCTCATCAACATGGGGACAAGGTGCTTTGGGGTGGGGGGCGCTCGCTCGTCCCCACCCCCTTTCCTGGCCGGCCAGGCTGTGTGCTCAGATAAGGGTCTGGATTTTGGGGGGAACCCACGCCGATTTTTCGGCATAGGGGGTTCCCCTTACAATCCATACCAGACCTAAGGGCCTGGTATGCCCCTGGGGGGGAACCCACGCCAGTTTTTTTCATTTAAAATTTGGCGCGGTGTTCCCCCTCAGGATTCATACCAGACAGCTGTCAGCACTGCCTGTCGCTCGTCGCGAAAGGAAAAAAAGTTTTCCTTTCCTCGATGAGTGAGCCAGCGCGACATGCACAGTACCCTGTCGCCGAGAACCAGCGCGATGGTATCGCGCTGGAAACACAATCTCGCGGTCAGGTACTGTAAGATTTGGATTCCTTTTTTCACGGCCTGCATTATTAGAGGGGGTGTACCTATTTTCACAGCCTGCATTATAAGAGGGGGGGATACCTATTTTCACTGCCTGCATTATAAGAGGCGGATTCCTATTTTCACGGCCTGCATTATTAGAGGGTGGGGATACCTATTTTCACGGCCTGCATTATTAGAGGGTGGGGATACTTATTTTCATGGCCTGCATTATTAGAAGAAGTTATACACAATTTCACAGTCTGTATTATTACTATTGTGGGAGGACACAATTTTAACCCACCAACTGCCATAGAGGTCGAAAAGCAAGCCGCTAGCAAGCAATTATCATTGTCTTTATTATGGGGGTGACGTGGATTAGTGGCGGTGGCTCAGTCTGCTGTTTCAGTTGGACGGGGGTCAGTTTGAGGTGTCAGTATTTTGTTTTGTGGGTTGTCAGTCTGGGGGGTGGTGATCTATCCATGTGTGTAGTCAGCGGTGGGGGGAAATTTGTAATTATTTTTTGGTTTGGAGTAAGTTGATTTCCTCATTCCTCAGTGTACTTATAATATTTAAATTAAACACAGGCTGCATGGCACAGGGGGGCACAGGAAACACAGTCTTGATGGCATAGGAGGCACACAATGGATGTCACGGGGGGGCACAGACAACACAGGCTCCATGGCACAGGGGAGGCAACACAGTCTTGATGGCACGGGGGGCACACGATGGATGTCACAGGGAGGCACAGACACAGGCTGCATGGCACAGGGAGCACACAATGGATGTTGTGGGGGGCACAGACAACACAGGCTGCATGTCAGAGGGGGCACACAATGGATGTCACGGGGGGGACACAGACAACAAAGGCTGCATGGCACATAGGGCCACAGGCTGCACACAATGTTTGGCACAAGCTGCATGGCACAGGGGGCACAGGCTGGATCGGAGGGGACAGAATTTCATGGCCTGTAATATTATAGGAGGGGATACTTAATTTCATAGCCTGTAATATTATAAGAGGGATGCTGAACTTCATGGCCTGTAATATTATAAGAGGGGTACAGAATTTCATGGCCTGTAATATTAAAAGAGGGGTACAGAGTTTCATGGCCTGTAATATTATAAGAGGGATGCTGAATTTCATGGTCTGTAATATTATAGGAGGGAATGCTGAATTTCATGGCCTGTAATATTATAAGAGGGATGCTGAATTTCATGGCCTGTAATATTATAAGAGGGGATACAGAATTTCATGGACCTGTAATATTATAAGAGGGGTACAGAATTCCATGGCCTGTAATATTATAAGAGGGATGCTGAATTTCATGGCCTGTAATATTATAAGAGGGATGCTGAATTTTACGGCCAGTAATATTATAAGAGGGGTACAGAATTTCATGGCCTGTAATATTATAAGAGGGGTACAGAATTTCATGACCTGTAATATTATAAGAGTGGTATAGAATTTCATGGCCTGTAATATTATAAGAGGGATGCTGAATTTCATGGCCTGTAATATTATAAGAGGGGTACAAATTTCCATGGCCTGTAATATTATAAGAGGGGTACAGAATTTCATGGCCTGAAATCCCCCACAGGAGCTGTCACAGGGACACTGTCAGGAGAGCCTGACTTATTCCAGCGGCGGCCAGAGCAATGTGTGGGGCCATAGGGCACCCACCCCAAATAAAAAACCATAATGACTACAAGTCATTTTAATTGGGGGGGCCCATGGGGAAAAATGTCCTTCCTGATCCCCCAAGAGGCAATCAGATTTTCCCCGGATTAACTTTACATATAAATGTCAGTACCCAGTTATATTATATTATGTACATTTAGGAAATAATCAGGCCTTTTTTAAAGCAATCTACTGAGCTGGACAGAACCACCTCTAGAGGGAGTCTATCTATTCCACATTTTCACAGCTCTTACTGTAAAGAAAACTTTCCGTTTTTGGTGATAAAATCTTTTTTCCTCTAGACGTAAAGAGTGCCCCCTTGTCCTCTGTGATGACCTTAAAGTGAATAACTCAATAGGGATGGGCAAACGGTGCAGCCCGAGCATAAGGTCGGGCCAAACTTTAGCTGTTTGGATGTTTGACGAACAGCCGAACAAACGGGTAGTTAAACCATTTGTTCGGCCCCCTGAACCGACCACAATGCATTGCGGTGCTGAACAGTGCATTGCAAGCCCTGCTTGGCTGAAGCAGTGAAAGCTTCAGCCAATCAGGGCACAGAGCACTGTCAGAGTCATGATTGGACACTGTCATCATGACTTTATCCAATCATGGCTCATTCCTTCCCCACAGTATAAAAGTATTCTTTCAATGGCAGCCATTTTCAGTGTGATTTTGACGTGGAGAGAGATAAACAGGGCTCTGTTCAGTCCTATCAGTTAGTTAGTGTGCTATACTGTGCTATTTTGCTTCAGTTGTCAGTGTAGAGTATTAGTTTAGTGTCAGTGTAGGGATAGTGTGAGTGTAGTGAGGAGGACCATCATTCAGCTTTGCATTAGTGTGCAGCTAGAGTAGGGACAGCTCAGGTAGTTGCAGTGTAGTGTAGTGAGATTGTGTCATTCATATATACATTAGTGTAGAGTAGGGACAGCTCAGATAGTTTCAGTGTAGTGTAGTGAGACCATGTCAGTAATCTTGACATTAGTGTATAGCTAGAATAGGGACAGTTCAGGTAGCATCAGTGTAGTGTAGTTAAACGCCTTTTACTTCTGTGTGCGATACTGACAGTTTAACGCCATATAGTTTTGTGTGCGTTACTGCCAGTTTAATGCCATATAGTTTTGTGTGCGTTACTGCCAGTTTAACGCCATATAGTTTTGTGCGTTACTGCAAGTTTAACACCATTTACCTCTATGTGCGTTACTGCCAGTTTAATGCCTTATAGTTTTGCGTGCAATACTATCAATTTAACGTCATATCGTTTTGCGTGCGTCACTACCAGTTTAACGCCATATAGTTCTGTGTACGTTACTGCCAGTTTAACGCCATATAGTTTTGCGCATTATGGCCAGTTCAACACCATTTACTTCTGTGTGCATTACTGGCAGTTTAACGCCATATAGTTTTGTGTGTTACTGCCAGTTTAACGACCATTTACTCCTGTGTGCGTTACTGCCAGTTTAACGCCATGTAGTTTTGCGTGCGTTACAGCCAGTTTAACACCATATCGTTTTGTGTGCGTTACTGCCAGTTTAACGCATATCATTTTGCGTGCGTTACGGCCAGTTTAACGCCATATAGTTTTGTGCGTTATTGCCAGTTTAATGCCATATAGTTCTGTGTGCGTAACTGCCAGTTTAACCCCATATCGTTTTGTGCGTTGCTGCCAGTTTAACGCCATTTACTTCTGTGTGCGTTACTGCCAGTTTAACGCCATATAGTTTTTTGCGTTACTGCCAGTTTAATGCCATAAAGTTTTGTGTTCGTTACTGCCAGTTTAATGACATATAGTTTGGTGCATTTCTGCCAGTTTAACCCCATTTACTTCTGTGTGTGTTACTGCCAGTTTAACACCATATAGTTCTGTGCGTCATTGTACATTTGGTGCATTATATTGCAGTATATTATAGTGTACCAGTGGAGTGTGTCTGTGTAGCTTGAGTACTCAAATTAAAGTACACCAAACATCTCTTTACATTGATTAAAGTGCATTTTGTGATATTTTGAAAGTCTTGAAAGTACATCTCCATACATATGGCAAAGTACTTACCATTTGGGAATAGGAAAGTAGGCTTGTGTCGCATAGTTTGAATTAATAAAAACCGTTGTGTGCAGTGGTCCCACAATGTTTGCTCATTCCCTCTGTCACCTCTGGGTGCATCTGTAGTCCACGGGTCTTACAAGGAGCCACGCATTTGGACCCAGTGGGGAAGGTGTAGGGCGAGGCACCTGTAATTTGATATTTGTAAAAATTAGTATGTAGTCAGCGGGTGTCGGGTGGGTGTTCCATATGGTCCTATATAGCCAGACTGCTTAATATTCGAAACAATTTAATAGGGTGGTCAAGACTAATATTATCCCTATTATCCCAATAGGGATAATATTAGTCTAGACCACCCTATTAAATTGTAAATTCGAAACAATTTAATAGGGTGGTCTAGACTAATATTATCCCTATTATCCCAATAGGGATAATATTAGTCTAGACCACCCTATTAAATTGTTTTGAATATTAAGCAGTCTGGCTATATAGGACCATATGGAACACCCACCCGACACCCGCTGACTACATACTAATTTTTACAAATATCAAATTACAGGTGCCTCGCCCTACACCTTCCCCACTGGGTCCAAATGCGTGGCTCCTTGTAAGCCCCGTAGACTATGGACGCACCCAGAGGTGACAGGGGGAATGAGCAAACATTGTGGGACCACCGCACGCAACGGTTTTTATTAATTCAAACTATGCGACACAAGCCCACTTTCCTATTCCCAAATGGTAAGTACTTCGCCATATGTATGGAGATGTACTTTCAAGACTTTCAAAATATCAAAAAATGATCTATCCTGTTTTGTATATTGTAGAAAATCCTAATGGAATTTTTTGATGTATCTCTCTAGAATTTAAAAGCCCCCCGAAGAAGACCGGAAAAGGAAAAAGGGTCGAAATGCATTGGGGTATTCATGGGGATTCACATGGATAGTAATGTTACAATGTAACTGTACAATTAGAACTTTTTTAATGAATTGATTGCCATGGGAGATGGTCCTTTGTTGTTGCTTGTGTCGACTACTGGAATTTTATGTGATATTGATTTTATCTATGTAATGCATTCTATGTCCGAATTAAACAACATTTTTACCAAACATGGTTACTAAACATTGTTTCAAAAATAGTTTGCTGCTTTAAAGCCCCCCCAGGGAAACTTTTCCACTAATTTTGCAATGCATTTTGGGGTGTGCAGCTGTGTCAACTCTTGCACGTGTTTCTTCACTTTGATATTGTAATTACATGTCCCTGTTAAACAGGGGCAGAAAAATTGGGCTTTAGGCACTGGTAGTGGTGCCACAACACTCCAACCCCTCACAGATACTCTAGTTGAGCGCAGGAACGAGCCCTGCTGCAAAATATTACAGCAAAAATTGGAATTACACGCCCCTGTTAAACAGGGGCAGAAAAATTGGGCCTTAGGAACTGGTGGTGGTGCCCTGAAACAAAAATGTTCTTAGAAGCTATCAACATGAACATTGAGGAGGAATAGGATAGTCACTCAGCATAACAGGGTAGTCACTCAGCACTAGTGATGAGCCAAACACCCCCCGGTTTTGTTCGCACCAGAACCTGCGAACGGACCGAAAGTTCGCCTGAACTTTAGAACTCCATTAAAGTCTTTGGGACTCGAACGTTCGAAATCAAAAGTGCTAAATTTAAAGGCTAATATGCAAGTTATTGTCCCACAAAGGGTTTGGGGACCCAGGTCCTGCCCCAGGGTATCCATGCAAAAAAACGACCATTTTTTCGGGAGCAGTGATTTTAATGATGCTTAAAGTGAAAAAAAGTGAAATATTCCTTTAAATATCGTACCTGGGGGGTGTCTATAGTATGCCTGTAAAGTGGCGCCTGTTTCCCATGCTTAGAACAGTCCCTGCACAAAATTACATTTTTAAAGGAATAAAAGTCATTTAAAACTGCTTGCGGCTTTACTGTAATGTCGGGTCCCATCAATATGAATGAAAATAATGAGACAAATGGCATGGGTACCCCCCCCCCCCCAGTCCATTACCAGGCCCTTTGGGTCTTGTATGGATATTAAGGGGAACTCCTGCACCCAAATTAAAAAACAGAAAGGAGTGGGACCCCCAAGTCCTATATACTCTGAACAGCAGTATACAGGCGGTGCAAACAAGACAGGGGCTGTAGGCTTGTTGTTAAGTAGAATCTGTTTGTAATTTTGAACTGGTACATTTTTAAAGTGTAGCTCCAGCCAAAAAATCTATTTTTAAGCTTTTTGGAAAACCTAGAGAAGGGTTATCACCCCTGTAACATTTGTTTTGCTGTCTGTGCACCTCTTCAGAAGTTTTCGCCTCACTTTTTGTCCCAATAACAAATGTTTTTTGAAAATTTGTTTTTTTTTCAGTGAAACAAGGATTGGTGATAAAGCATCAGTGAAGAAGTAGATTTCATCTCACTTCCTGTTGTCTCCTTCCGTTTGCAAGTAGGAGTCGTTTGTAAGTTGGATTTTTGAAAGTAGGGGCCTTCCCTATATACTCTGCAGAAGTTGGGGCCTTAGGTGTTGGTGTTGCCACAACACTGTAAGCCCTCACAGTTACTCTTGGTGGGTGCAGCAACAGGCCATGCTGTGAAATATTAGATCAAGAATTGTAATTACATGCCATTGTTGAACAGTGGTAGAAATATTGGGCCTTTGGTGGTGCTGGTGCCACAACACTGTAATGCCCCATACACACGGTCGGACTTTGTTCGAACATTCCGACAACAAAATCCTAGGATTTTTTCCAACGGATGTTGGCTCAAACTTGTCTTGCATACACACGGTCACACAAAGTTGTCGGAAAATCCGATCATTCTGAACGCGGTGACGTAAAACACGTACGTCGGGACTATAAACGGGGCAGTGGCCAATAGCTTTCATCTCTTTATTTATTCTGAGCATGCGTGGCACTTTGTCCGTCGGATTTGTGTACACACGATCGGAATTTCCGACAATTTTGTTGTCGGAAAATTTTATATCCTGCTCTCAAACTTTGTGTGTCGGAAAATCCGATGGAAAATGTCCGATGGAGCCCACACACGGTCGGAATTTCCGACAACACGCTCCGATCGGACATTTTCCATCGGAAAATCCGACCGTGTGTACGAGGCATAAGTCCTCACAGTTACACTTGGTGGAGGCTAGAACAGGCCCTGCTGTGAAATATTAGATCAAGAATTGTAATTAAATGTCCCTGTTAAACAGGGGCAGAAAAATTGGGCCTTAGGCACTGGTGCCACAACACTGCAACCCCTCACAGATGCTATAGTTGGAGGAATGAGTATTGCATCAAAAATTGTAATTATACGCCCCTGTTAAACAGGGGCTGAAAATTTGGGCCTTGTGCACTGGTGCTGGTGCCACAACACTGCAACCCCCCACAGATACTCAAGTTGGAGCGCAGGAATGAGCCCTGCTGCAAAGTATTGCATCAAAAATTGTAATTACACGCCCCTGTTTAACAGGGGCTGAAAAATTGGGCCTTGGGCACTGGTGCTGGTGCCACAACACTGCAACCTCTCACAGATACTATAGTTGGAGGGCAGGAATGAGCCCTGCTACAAAGTATTGCATCAAAAATTGTAATTACACGCCCCACAAGGGCTGAAAAATTGGGCCTTGGCCACTGGTGGCGGTGCCCAGAACCAAAAATGTTCTTACAAGCTATCAGCATGAAAATTGAGGAGGAAGAGGATTGTCACTCAGCATAACAGGATAGTCACTCAGCATCAGCATAGGCAATCTTGAAGGGATCTCACATTAAAAAAAAATCAATCAGTTACATCAGCAACAGGTGCTTGGTAGCTGGTGATCCAAGACTAATTCATTTTTATGAAGGTCAGCCGATCGACCGATTCGGAGGACAAGCGCACCTTGTAATCGGTTACAAAGCCTCCAGCAGCACTGAATGTGCGTTCCGAAAGAACGCTGGATGCAGGGCAGGCCAGTGGCTCAATTGCATACTGTGCAAGCTCTGGCCAGTGATCCATCCTCAAGACCCAGTAACCCAGAGGATTTTTGGTGGGAAAGGTGTCCAAGTCTGATCTTGCCCCTAGGTAATCCCGCGAATCAGACGCTGGCGATGGTTGCTGGAACCGATCAGACCTTGGGGCTGTGGACTAAAAAATTGTCTGAACGCATTGGTCAGATGGCCACTTTCTCCACCGCTCCTTCTGTGACTAATCGAAGCCTCAGCAACACGCTGTCCAGGAGGACCAGGAAATTGTAACCTCCTAGGCTCTGGAAACATGTTGCACAAAGCTTTCTGCAAGGCCTCCCGAAGATGTTTCATCCTCTGCTCCCTCTGCGATGGCAAGATAAGGTCCGTAACCTTACCCTTGTAACGTGGATCAAGGAGGGTTGCCAGCCAGTAATCATCCCTCCCCTTGATACCATGAATACGAGGATCCTTCCACAGGCTTTGCAGGATCAGGGAGGCCATGCAGCGTAGGTTTGCTGAGACATTCGGTCCAGAGTCCTCTGGGTCACTAAGGACGACATGATCTGCAGCCACCTCCTCCCAGCCACATACAAGTTCATGGGTTTCTTCAGACTGTAAATGATCCCTTGAAGACTGCTGCTGATGCTGAGTGCCAGGCTCCACCTTCATGCTGACACAATCCTCCTCCTCCTTCCCGTCCTCTACCTGTGTGATCGGCACGCAGGAACACTGTCTGGATAAAGGGGGCCTTGAGAGCTAAGGAAATCCTCCTCTTCCTGCCTCTGTTCTGCCTCAAGTGCCCTGTCCATTATTCCACAAAGCGTGTGCTCCAACAGGAAGACAAGAGGGACAGTATCACTCATGCACTATCACTGCTCACCATCCTTGTGGCCTCCTCAAATGGTGACAGGACAGTGCATGCATCCTTGATCAGTAGCCACTGGCGTGGCGGAAAAAAGCCAAGCTCCCCTGACCCTGTCCTCGTGCCATACTCACACAGGTACTCATTGATGGCCCTCTGCTGCATGTGCAGCCGCTGCAGCATGCCAACGTTGAGTTCCACCTGGTGGGCATGTCACAAATGAGGCGGTTCTTGGGAAGGTTGCATTCATTTTGAAGGTCTGCCAGCCGAGTACTGGCATTATATGACCGGCGGAAATGCCCACAGACTTTCCTGGCCTGCCTCAGGAGATCCTGTAAGCTCGGGTACCTGCACAAAAACCGCTGCACCACCAAACTAAGGACGTGAGCCAAACAGGAAACATGGGTCAAATGTCCCTGTCAGAGGGCATAGAGAGGTTGGTGCCATTGTCGCAAACCACCATTCCTGCCTGAAGCTGACGTGGCATCAACCACCTCTCAGTCTGCCACTGCAGAGCTGACAGAATCTCTGCCCCAGTGTGGCTCCTGTCCCCTAAGCAGACCAACTCAAGCACCGCATGGCATCTGTCATGAAGCTTGGAATAGTGGCTGATTCATAATGCTGGGACAAATACTGTTAGGAGACACTGATGTCAATTCCAGCCACCTGTCTGTCTGTTGCCTGCTAGAATGTGTATTGTAAATAAGTCTACTATGCGATCTAAGATTCATTAGATCCCTATTGTTGTTTGTGTTAATTAACTCTGCTATTATGTGAAGAAGAGTGTATGTTGATTGTGTTTTCTAAGCTACAAGACAGCCAGTCTGGCCTAAAGGTCATGTCTGAGTCATCTAGGCTGTCTAAAGGGATTAGTTAATTAGCCCATATTAATTAGGTTTCTGGTCACAGGTGTATGGTCAGAGTAATATGAGCCATAGGTATGCACCTCCACTTTTAGTGTATAAAAGAGCCTGTATTTTTCAATAAAAGAGATTCCTGGTTGAACTTACATACAGCCTGCCTGGTGTTTGTTCTGAGCTACACAACTGGATTAGAACGGCACATAGCTGTAGTTCTAATCCCGGAGCATCGGATGACTGAACCATCAGACGTGTGATCTGCAACCTGATTCCATAGCAGCAGAGGAGTGTCGGGAGAGTGGAACCAAGGAAGCAGGGGCTTGTTACAGCATCTTTTTGCCTGAGTGCTTGCGTAGTCCCTTGAACGCCTACGGAGCACCGCTGGCTCAGAGGAGAAATCTGCAGTGGAAGAGGCCATAGAGGAAGAAGAAGAGGAGGGGTGAAGGAGAGAGTGTGGCAGAATCACCACTACTAGTATTTTGGAAGCGTGGTGGTGGAACAAGCTCCAACAATACTGCACCCTGTCCTGCATCCTTCCCAGCTGCCAGCAGACTTACCCAGTGCGCCATGAAAGAAAGGTAACGTCCCTGTCCATGCCTGCTGGACCATGAGTCAGTGGTAATATGCACCTTACCACTGACTGCCCTGTCCAACGAGACCAAGACATTGCCTTCCACAGAAATTGCATTTGGGAACCGGCCACTGAGGTACTGCACATTCCACAAATTCACGAAAGGGGGCAGAGTCTACCAGCTGAAAAGGCAGCAGTTGGAGTGCTAGCAATTTAACCAAGCTAGCATTCAGCCGCTGAGCATGTTGATCACTGGGACCGAATTTCTTACGACGGTTTAGCAACTGGGGTAGGGAAATTTGCCTGCTACAATCGGATGTTGGTGTAGCGATAGCAGATTGCCCGCAAGTACTTGGCACACCTAATTCTACACCTTCATTCCTCTCGGTGCAGGTTTCTGAGAGGACTGAAGGTATAGTGGGGTTGGAGATCCCAGGTGATGAGGAGCAAGGAGAGGTCCACCTTGTTCTTAGGTGTGGGTCTTTTAAAGCGGAGCTCCACCCGATTTTCCTACACTAACTGCAGCTGATTACCGCAATGTCCTAATGACAAAACGGCACTTTTTTTTTTTTACAGCCTTTACCTTTGTTCTTGAGGCTGTCTTTGTTTTCTGCAGGAAGCACAGGCTGCGGTTAGGGGCGTGTCTGGAGCGGCTAATTACTCACTTCCTGTAAGCCGCACTGGCTCCTGGGAGCTTGTGTCATTGTTCCCAGGAGTCAGTGCGGCCGCCTGTTGCAAGAGTTATCGAGAGACTTCCATAGTGGGAGTGACGTCATTACTGTTGACGGCGCTCCGATTTCTCTCTACTGCGCATGCGCGGGATCCTGAATAGAACGGGCGGTGCATGCTAGTCGATCAGCACCACCTTATCCCGGAAGAGCATGCCTGTGGGCTTCACATGCCCACAGGCAAGATGAATACCGTCATGATCCTAGTATATAAGTTTATATTTATGGAGAAAACGGACAGCAAAGGTCTTTAGAATTGGAATACGTGAGTTACTTATTCTTATGTCTTAATATTTGTCATTGTGCCAAAAAAATAAAACCTCAGAGACAGTGGAATCCCGCTTTAAGTACTGTTGCCAACGGACTGCATGGAAGGTCGTCATATGTCTGGTCATATGTCTGGTCAAGCATGTGGTGCCCAAGCGAAGGGTAGAGAAGGAAGCGCCACCTAAGTGTAGTATTAACAAATGCTTTTAATGACACCAGGTAAGGTAACACTTAGCTCCTTCTGTGGCCATCAGGAAAAGGCTGGGGCTGGCGTGGAATGCACATGGAGCGTGTGTGACATCACAGGTCATCCGATCACTTCCGGGACCAGTTTCCGGGGGAGGGCTCATCCAAGGAGGAAGGCTGTAGATAGGCTGTGAGAAGGCTACGCGCTCTGAGCCACTGCTCCTTCAATAGGCCTGATGGAGAGGTGTCAGCAATGTGCTACTTATAGGCCAGTGCCGTGGGACAACAGGTCCCAGCGTCGGCCGAAAAAAGCACAGCACCGACTGTGGACAGGAAGGGCAATACAGGCCAATATGGTATATAAAGGATAAAGGAGTTGGTACATTATTAAATATATAAAACAAAGTTAACATGAGAGTGACATAGATAAAAATGACAATAAAAATAATAATAAAGAGGGAAAAAAATAAAAATAAATATAAAAATAAAAATAAGAAAATTAAATTAATTAATAAAAATAATAATAATAATAAAGATAAAAATAAATGATATTTAAACTGGTAGTATGAGCAGTGGGTAGATATTAGATGAGGCATGCGTGTTGGAAGGACACAAGAAACATAAAAAACAGGGATATGCGTACCTGTGCATGGCTATGCACAGTACGCATATGAATATCCATTGCTATATATAGGGAGGGGTTGGGGGAGAGGAAAAATGCTGGTACATGGTAATAGGGGATGTAAATATGAGGGATATCCATGGACAAATGAAAGGGGGGGGTATGTGGTGGGGTATTTATGGGGGAGGGTTTGGGGGAGAAAAAAAATATATATATAATAATAAAAAGGTATAAAGAAAAAGAAAGGGTTAAAGATAAATGGTAAAGATTGTATATGTGTATGTATGTATATACATATATACATATGTGGCGGTGGGTTAAATGGGTATGTGCATATCATTGGGAAATATATATAAAAGAAAGTTTGATTGGCATACTTATATGTATGGGAGAAATGAGGGCAGACACACATCTCCAGGTGTGCACTGGGCCATACATGGTGGTAAAAGATGAAAAAGATGAAAAGTTTACGTAACAAAATTACATCTGTAGGGGTGGTCTCATGATCAGAGGTATGCACCTCAATATCCTCGTTCAACCCCCCAGGTGCTAAGGTACCCAAGGAGTAGATCCATTATGTTTCTTGTTGGCACAAGTGTTTGTACCGCTCAGCCACAGGGTATGTGGCTGGAATGGACTCAATGACCCACACACCAAGGCCAACTGTGGATTGGCCGTGGTGTGTCAGGAAGTGTTTGGGGATGCTGTAGTGGTCGCTGCCTTTTTCAATAAAGCGCTGGTGCTCAACAAAACATGTCCTAAGAGCCCTGATAGTTCTGCCAATGTAAAATAGTCCACAGGGGCAGGTAAGGCAGTATATGACGAAGTCTGTCGAACACTTGTAAAATTCTTTTAGGGTATAGTTTTTACCTTTGCAGTAAAAGTTTTTTGACCGTGTTGTAAGAACTGACAGAGGTTTTTTTTGCATTGGTACATCCCTCTGAGGGGTATCAGGGTGAGTAGTGATGAAGTTGATTGGATAGGCTTGATTCTACTGGGTTCAATTTTGCTTTTAATGTTCTTAGATTTTCTGTATGCCACTTTGGGTTTGGTATCAACTGTGGTTTTGAGATGAGGGTCTTCTAACAGAATAGACCAGTGTGAGGCCAGAATTTCTTTCCATTTTCTTATATTTGTCATGGAATTGTGTGATCAAGCGGGTAGGTTGTTTGCCGGCAGATGGAGGATGGTTGGGGCCTATAGGTGGACTACGGTAATGGTGGAAAGCCGCGTCTATAAGTGGGGTAGGGTATCCTTTGTCTTGAAGTTTTTTCACAGAAGTTGTCCATGGGTGTCATAGTCTGAGTCTCTGGTACAGTTCCTTCGAAGATGGCAGAATTGGCTGCGGGGATGTTACCGACCCATCTGGGATGGTGGCAGCTATTGTAGTGTATAAACGAATTACCAGCAGTAGGTTTGATGAAGTTTCTTGCATATATAGTTTCATTGTCGTGGCAAAGCTCGAGGTCTAAAAAAGCCAAAGTATCAGGGTCAGCCACGTGGGTGAAAGATAAGCCCAAGTTGTTGTGATTGCAATACTTCACAAAAGCCATGATATCATAAAACGTGCCATCCCAAATGATCACTATATTGTCGATGTATCGAATATAGTATATCACATGGGCGGCGTAGGGATGGTTGGCTGCAAGGTACATGTGTTCCCAGTATCCCATAGTGAGATTGGCTTAGCTAGGGGCAAAGTTAGCCCCCATAGCTGTTCCGTTGATCTGGAGGTAGTGTGTGCCTTCTGATTCAAAATGGTTATGCTTGAGGCAAAAGACTAAGGCCTCAAGAATAAAGTTGGCTTGCCGGGGGTTAGTGAGAGCGTCATTGGTCAAGAAATGTTCAACAACACATACTCCCACATCATGAGGGATTGATGTGTGTAATGAAGAAACATCAAGAGAGAGCCACTAGTAATTCTGTTCCCATGTGTAGGGCTTAAGTATATCAAGTAAATGGGGTCCATCAAGTATTTAGGAGGAGAGGTTCTGTGCCAGAGGTTGAAGAAATTGGTCAATGTAGAGAATAAATAAGAAAGAGACTCCCATCATTTCATATAGAGTCTGGTGGTCCCATCCCTTTGAATAAACATAGAAATAAATGCCCTCTAATTGGGACTTTAAATGGACCACCAACTCAAAAATTATAAAAAATGAATCTTTAATACAAATGAGTTAAAATAAGAGTACACAAGACCACATATATGAAAGGATGCACAGCATGTGCTACATTTGACAAACCAATGTATTATAAAAACGCATGCAAAGTGAATGCCCAAATGCCCGACGCGTTTCCGGCATGCTCCAGAGACCTGACACTGCACGAAGGAGGGACAGGTTTTCATTTAAGGTGGACTGCTGGGACATTGCTCCCTGGGCTATTTAGCCTCACTACAGTGACTTTTTGAATGGTCTAGTTATCAGCTTACTGAAGCTCATAGCTTTAACACTCCTTAGGAGACTTTGCGGGTGCCACTCACCCAGAGAACACACTAATCACTCATAATTCCCACTAATGACAAAGTGTGTAGTGTCAGTATGAACTCATCGGCTCCTCACACGTATTTCTAATATTGAACCTTTACACCAGAATGTATTTTGAACACTAAATTTTCTGAACCCTTGTCCCCTGAAGAAGGTATAGGACCATCTGATACCGGAAACGCGTCGGGCATTTGGGCATTCACTTTGCATGCGCTTTTATAATACATTGGTTTGTCATATGTTGTGCATCCTTTCATATATGTGGTCTTGTGTACTTGTATTTTAACTCATTTGTATTAAAGATTCATTTTTTATAATTTTTGAGTTGGTGGTCCATTTAAAGTCCCAATTATGGGGCATTTATTTCTATGTAGATAGAGAAGGCGCTAGTGAAGCTGTCCATAGTGGCTACTATTGGACGGCCAGTGGGATTGATAAGATCTTTATGAATCTTAGGTAAGTGGTAGAAGTATGGGACTTTATAGAAATTTTTTGTGATAAAAGAGACTTCTGATTTGGAAATTATTTTTTCTGTGAGAGCTTGGTTGACAAGTATTGCAGCTTCAAGAGCAAACTGGGATGTGGGGTCACTGGGGAGGATGGAGTAAGTGTTGGTGTCAGAGAGTAGTCTACGTGATTCAAGGGTATAATCATCTTTTTCCTGAATCACTATACTACCCTCTTTGTCCGCGGGTTTGATGACAATGGACTGGTTGTGAGTCAGCTGTTCTAAAGCTTTGCGTTCTAGGGGGGAAAGGTTAGATTTGGTGTAGGTGTGCTCAGGATTTGTTTTGCACATTTTGATAAGATCCAAGTATACTACCTGGTAAAACGTTTGTAAGTAAGGGTCTTTGTTGTGCTGGGGTTAAAAATAGATTTGGGGCGTAATGTGGTATGTCTGACTGGAGGGGAGGTGGGGCAGTGTTGGGTGAGGATATTGAGGAGCATACCTTGCTTTGAGTCACTCCATCTCCTCGTGAGACCACCCCTACAGATCTAACTTTGTTACGTATACTTTTCATCTTTTACCACCATGTATGGGCCAGTGCACACCTGAAGATGTGTGTCTGCCCTCCTTTCTCCCATACATATACGTACGCCAATCAAACTTTCTTTTATATATATTTCCCAATGATATGCACTTACCCATTTAACCCACCGCCACATATGTATATACATACATAAATACACATATACAATCTTTACCATTTATCTTTACCCCCTTTTTTTTCTTTATACCTTTTTATTATCATATATATATATATATATATTTTCTCCCCCAAACCCCCCCATAAATTCCCCACCACATACCCCCCCTTTCATTTGTCCATTGATATCCCTCGTATTTACATCCTCTATTACCATGTACCAGCATTTTTCCTCTCCCCTCCCCCCTTTTCTTTCCCCCCCACCACCCAACCCCCGCCCTCGTATATAGCAATGGATATTCATATGCGTACTGTGCATAACCATGCACAGGTACGCATATCCCTGTCTTTTATGTTTCTTGTGTCCTTCCAACATGCATGCCTCATCTAATATCCACCCACTACTCATACTACCATTTTAAATATCCTTTATTTTTATTATTATTATTTTATTAATTAATTTCATTTTCTTATTTTTATTTTTATATTTATTTTTATTTTTATTTATTTTTTTCCTCTTTATTCTTATTTTTATTTTTGTTTTCATTTTTATCTATGTCACTCTCATGTTAACATTGTTTTAAATATTTAATAATGTACCAACTCCTTTATCCTTTATATACTGTATTGCCCTTCCTGTCCACAGCCGTTGCTGTGCTTTTTTGGCGGAAGCTGGGACCTGTTGTCCCACGGCGCTGGCCTATAAGTAACACATTGCTGACACCTCTCCATCAGGCCTATTGAAGGAGCAGTGGCTCCAAGCACGTAGCCTTCTCACAGCCTATCTACAGCCTTCCTCCTTGGATGAGCCCTCCCCCGGAAACTGGCCCCGGAAGAGATCGGACAAACTGTGACGTCACGCACGCTCCACGTGCATTCCACGCCGGTCCCAGCCTCTTCCTGATGGCCACAGAAGGAGCTCCTGGCCGGTAATCTACCATCTGCAGCTCAGCATCCCTGCAGCGTCACTGGATCAGGACCAGAGGGACATACTGAGGATCACACACTAATACAGATGAGCCTTTTTTATCTTTTTATCCTGTAAGTGTTACCTTACCTGGTGTCATTAAATGCATTTGTTAATACTACACTCAGGTGGCGCTTCCTTCTCTACCCTTCTCTTGTCCATTACAGAGCGAGCTCTCTGAGGACAGCAGCCGCCTTTTTAATCCAACATCATACTATTCAAACCCTTGTACTGCCAGTTAAGTGCTTAACTCTTGAACTGCCAGCCTGTCTATCATGGACTAAGTTGCTTAGCCATTTATATCTCCTGTACTGTATGTACTTGTGTATTTATGCTTACAGTTACCAATACCTTTTATGTGGTTAGGAAATGTTTGCGCTGCGCTTGATACTCTTATAAAATGGTGTCCAAGATCCCTAATATAGAAATATCAAATAAACAAACAAATAACAACTTAAGAACTTCCTATGTATAGTGTGTACATTAACTTCTACAATGTGCTTAAATATCGAACAATTAAAGTGCATGTACAATAACGCCAAATCAAAATTGATTAAGTGATGTATCAAACAACATGCAATATCTCACATCTAGTGCAGCATGCAAAAAAAATTTATATATATAAAAAAATGAAATAGCATGAAAAGTGCTCAGTGCTTTTTTAACCGCAGTCACTAAAACCTGCGTTTAGTGATCTCCATATTATAGTGTCCTTAAAATGTCCAAAAACAAGTGCGTCTGGGTTCAGCGAAATCCACAACATCCAGTGCAATGAATTCAGGTGTTGCAAACAACCGTGATGTATTCTTGTAACCCCCCAAAGTGATTGCGCTCACCTCAGAGCGTGTGACACAGTGGTTAGCTATGTCAAATCACGCTTGGTAGCCACTCATTGGGCTCTGCTAGGTACAATAGATGCGATCTCCACTCACTTTGGGTTGAAAAGGCTCCATAGACATCCAATCATAAAAGGAAGAGAGACTACATAGTGTAATACTATCAAACACTATTTTATTAAAATATAAGATCACTTCCCACAAAGGGGTACTCACATTCTCCTGGTGCTGCTATGCACCAGACAATAAACGCTGTATAAAACTGCTAGTTGGTAAGCCGCAGGGTATGTATTTTCTCCCAGCTCAGCTGTGTGCTTTTTCGTCCGTCCTGGCCCCTCCCCTACGCGTGTTCGACACAGGGTCACGTGTCTTCATCAGGAGGATATGATTGGACGGGTGCTCTGTCACTTAAATACTCTCCCGGCGGCCATTTTTCCTGAGATCGCGGACCTAATCCTAATGGGCTACAGTACTCTATCTTAAGCATTGCGCGTCAGCGAAAAAACCGTTGTGCAGTCGAATGCTATCACTAGGCAGCCCATATGATGCCTATACTAATCCAGGACGGAGCTTCAGGAGGGAAATAAGATACCCAGCTGCACCAACATAGCCATACATATTACAATCCATATTTAATAGCATAAAACCGATAATTAAAATATACTAACATGTGGTAAAATAAGAACCTAAAAAAACTTTTAATAAATTGAATAGAATAACAGTGAACAATAATGTGTCCCCTGAATTTCTTCCTTGAAATATTATTAAAATAAAAATAAAAAACTAAATCCTTCTAATTACAATATGGACACTCTCTCATATACATTATGCTGGGGATTACCAAGTGCCAAAAAATGTTATAGAGCCTGTACATCTAAGTGAAGACACACAGGTTCTGGATGCTGAACACAGCAATCTCCATACAGAATTAACACTTACATACTAAAATCTCTCTAATGGTATGAAATCTATAATCCATAATGTCCAAATAACAAAAAAAGGGGGGGGGGGTATGCGGTTCCCCACCAAAAATAAGAGAGGGGGGGTAAATGTCTAGGTTGTATGAAAATAAGTAAATAGATCTAAAAAAAATTTTTTTAGAGTGACAAATACATAAATATTCAAATTCCAACACACATATCCTTAAAATAAATAAAATCTATAAGCTCAATTAAAAGTTACTCAAAATCTATAAGCTCAATTAAAAGTTACTCAAAAAACATGTAAGGTCGAACTCTTTGTTCAACCCCCCAGGTGACAAGGAACCAAGCTGGTGAATCAACCAGGATTCGCGTTTACTAATGTCCCTGACATAGTTGGAGCCTCTCCAGTTGCGTTTGGGTGCTTCAATTCCCCAAAAGTTCATACCTTGCGTGCTCTGATTGTGAGCCCTTTTGAAGTGTATGGAGAGGTGATGTTTATCGTGTCCCTTTCTAATATTTCTTACATGCTCCTCCATACGGTCTTTCAAAGCTCTAGTAGTGCGGCCCACATAAATAAGATTGCAGGGACATTTGATCGCGTATACCACCCCTATCGTATTGCAAGATATAAAATCCTCTATAGCATGCAACTTATCCCTATGGGGATTCGAGAACTCCTTCACTCTCTTATTATTAGAAGGAACCCTGACACAGCTGTAACATCTTCCACAGCCGAAAAAACCTTTCAGGTCCCAAAACATTTTAGGCTTTGATGGGGGTGGTTCCACTACTTTGTGTACTAGCTTATCACGTAACGAGGGGGCCTTCTTGTAAACAATCTTGGGTTTATCGGACAGAAGGTCTTTTAGGTGAGTATCTTGTTTGAGTACACTCCAATATTTCTTTAAAATCCTCTCTACATCCCTACTTTGTAAACTGTAATCCAAAACAATACAAGTACCATCAAATTCTTTATTTCCCACGGCTGCGTTCTTATCTTTCAATAACTCGTCCCTACCAGAGGCTGTGGACCTCTGCACAGCAGAGGTCAAACTCACGTATATCCCTCAGGGATGATGGTGTCCTGGATACTGTCACTGGAGCCAGGTATCGAATCCTGATGTCAACAGGTGAAGATAAGCTTCCATAGGAAAAAACCCCAACGTCTATAAGTATCCGGATCAGAGTGTCACAGGCATCCTGGGTACATCCCCGGTGTCAGCAAGTAAAAACACAAAGAGAAATCTTCTCTAAGAGTAATCCGTTTATTTGGATAAAAGTTGTGTGGTAACAACCACTTATTAAAAGCGCTCACGGGCGCTGAAAAATGCAGTCTCTACAGTACACAGTCGGGCTGCGGTGCACAAGCAGACCCGACAAACAGACGGAGGCAGCGGGTGACGTCCGATGATAAGCTCCTCCCCCCGTACGCGGCGTTACGTCCTATTTGGACTTCGTCAGCGAGGGGTGGAGCCTGACGTACACCCAGTATATTTATATGATGAATAGACGGTGTCCACGTGGGTTCAGAGTTCCAGGAAGTAAAGAAGCTTCCCTAGC
The DNA here is from genome assembly GCA_037952835.1 of Lithobates septentrionalis. Lineage (NCBI taxonomy): Eukaryota > Metazoa > Chordata > Amphibia > Anura > Ranidae > Lithobates > Lithobates septentrionalis. The sequence continues at coordinate 1,484,316 of JBBDGP010000530.1, read as the reverse complement.
AACCGGGCCCTAGTGACAGCGCGTCTATTAAAAAACCGCAGCTATACCTAGATAAATTTGTGCTGTGCGGATCAATAAATGTATGGGGATGCCCTGTTGTTCGCCTATTATAACCCTGGCAAGCCACCCTAAAGGTAATACATGGTATAATGGCATCATACAGCATATTATATACCAATATGCTGAGAATAAAGCTGACATCCTTTAATAATAAGAAAAAGTAACATAAAGAGGTCTCCCACTGCCTCCTCTGTATACATAAATCATCCTAAAACTTGTTCTAAAAATTAAAAAGGGACAGATAATACCTAAGTTAAAACATATAAACTAAAAGTACAATAAATATCACACAACATATACATGACTGTAAAATAAATCTCTAAAATAGAAAGATTAAGCAACTATTTATTAGATATGAAGCAATTGAGGTCAAATTCCACATTTAACCCGTTGGGGAACATTACCTGGGTCTCATGTATCCACATGGATTCCCGCTGGCTTAACTGCCTAATGTAGTTACCCCCCCGCCAGTGTGGATTGACTCTCTCAATGCCCCAAAATTTTAAATGTCTAGGATTGCGGTCATGATACCTTCTAAAATGTTTGGAGACACTGTGAGTGATAAGTCCTTTTTTAATATTGTTCACATGCTCCGCGATGCGGACTCCCATAGGTCTGGAGGTCCTCCCTATGTATTGAAGCCCGCACTCACATTCCAGCATGTAAACAACCCCCACTGTATTACATGTGATGAATTGTTTGATATTATATTGCTTATTAGTGACAGACGCTGTGAACTCTTTCTTTCTTTTCTTATTCCCCTTGCATTGTTTACAGGCCGGGCACCTGCCACATGCGTAAAAGCCTGTAAGGAAATTGCAAATCCTATTTTCTTCCTTAAATGTAGGGGGGTCCACAACGCTAGGGGCTAAGATATTTCTTAATGTGGTCGGCTTCCGGTAAACAAATTTTGGACGGGGAGGCAGTACTGGACCCAGGACGCTGTCTCTTTTAAGAATTTCCCAGTGTTTGGAAATAATCCTCTCAAACTTCTTGTGTTGGATGTTATAATCGAGGATAATTTTGTACTCGAAATCTTCCTGGGATGAGTTGGTATTCATAGGTTTTTGGGCAATTAGAGAAGTGCGTTGTAAACCACCAACATTCAATAAATCGCTTCTAATATGCTCCTCCTTGTAACCCTTCTGCAAGAAGCGGTTAGCCAGGACTTCAGCTTGGGTGAAGTAATCGGAGTCAAGAGTACAATTTCTCCTCAGCCGAATAAACTGTCCTCTAGGGACATTATACAACCAGGAGTGGTGGTGACAGCTATCCAATGGAATAAATCCATTTCTATCCGTGGGTTTAAAGAAGTTTTTTGTAGCATACTTGTCCCCTTGCTTAAATATTTCAAGATCTAAGAAAGAGATACACAGGGGGTCTGCATTCCAGGATAGGTGAATCCCCTTGTTATTGCCGTTAAGTTTCGACATGAACATTTGCAGGCTTATAAGATCTCCCTCCCAGATCATAATAAGATCATCGATGTATCTTTGGTAGCAGACCAGCTGGGCCGGTCTACTACCAAAGACCACCTCCTCCTCCCATAGGGCCATAAAGATATTGGCAACGCTGGGCGCAAACCGAGCGCCCATTGCAACTCCAAGCGTTTGGAGGAAAAATCTCCCCCCGTACCAGAAATAATTTCTGGATAGGCAGAAATCCAGAGCTTTAAGTAAAAAATCCTTCACAGGGGGAGGAAGAATAGATCCATTAAGAGCCCACTGCACAGAAGTGAGAGCATCACCATGGCCTATAATAGTGTAAAGTGAGCTCACGTCCGCAGTGACTAAGAGACTATTTTCTTTGCATGTGATATTACCCAAAATTTGAATAATATGTTTAGTGTCTTTCAAATATGCTTTGGTATTGGACACTAAAGGTTTTAAAAAATGGTCTATATATTGACCCAGGCGGGCAGTGACCGAGTCTATGCCGTTAACGATAGGACGGCCTGGGGGGGAAGTGGCATCCTTATGGATTTTAGGTAAGAAGTAAATTATGGGTCTTCTACATGCACTGGGATTAAGGTAAGAGGCCTCTTTTTTGCTCAATACTCCCTGTGCTTTACCTAGTGTGATAAGCTTGTTTAGTTCATCTTTGAATTTAAATACTGGATCATTGTTTAGTAATTGATAAGTTTTGTTGTCAGATAAAAGTCGCTCCATTTCTGAATGATAATATGATTTACTCATGACCACAACCCCTCCTCCTTTGTCCGCGGGGCGGATGACAACATCTTTATTACTTTCCAATGTGCTGATACCTTTTTTGAGATACGCGGGGTCACCTATCCTTTTGATCTTCATCTCCTGTAAATCGCTGCTTACCATATTCCTAAAGACTTCAATATGACGATGGTCATTTTTGGGTGGATTAAATATGGATTTATTAGCCAAACCCGAATGGCCACCGTTGGGGGCAGCATTATGAATCTGACTGGATTTCTCCCCTGGTTTCGATAAAAAGTACCTTTTGATATTGAGGGTCCTGATGAACTTTTGGAGGCTGATATATGTCTGAAATTTGTTGAAATTTTTTACAGGGGCAAACTTCAGACCTTTATCTAAAACCTTCAGTTCATCCTCGGATAGAACTGTACCGCTAATATTGTAAATCCCTGTACCTAGTGGGATTTTTTTCTTTTGTAGTTTTCTTCCGGCTCTTCGCCCTCTCTTTCCCTTCTTTTTCCTCCCCCATTGCTTCCACCCGGTGTGCCCTCCCATGGTATCGGCCACTGGGATTGGGGGTTCCCTAAAAAACCCTCATCCTGTTGGTAATTATCATACCGTAATGGAGAGAATCGGTTCTGAGTGAGGACGGGAGCTCTTTCATACTGGGAATGAGAACTGTGTTGATTGGGATGGTTATAAGAGTATTGCCCTCTGTTGGAAGAATTACTAGTATGCCTCCCTCTGGATGGTCGGGGAGGACCCCGACTATTGTCCCTATATGTTTGGTTGTAAGGCATAGAGTAAGGTACTTGGTTTACTTTATATGAGTTCCCTCTATTTGACTGTCCTCTTCCTCTGTTATGGGGATGGGGATATTTCTTGGGAACTGCTGAAGTCCTGGCTAACCGCTTCTTGCAGAAGGGTTACAAGGAGGAGCATATTAGAAGCGATTTATTGAATGTTGGTGGTTTACAACGCACTTCTCTAATTGCCCAAAAACCTATGAATACCAACTCATCCCAGGAAGATTTCGAGTACAAAATTATCCTCGATTATAACATCCAACACAAGAAGTTTGAGAGGATTATTTCCAAACACTGGGAAATTCTTAAAAGAGACAGCGTCCTGGGTCCAGTACTGCCTCCCCGTCCAAAATTTGTTTACCGGAAGCCGACCACATTAAGAAATATCTTAGCCCCTAGCGTTGTGGACCCCCCTACATTTAAGGAAGAAAATAGGATTTGCAATTTCCTTACAGGCTTTTACGCATGTGGCAGGTGCCCGGCCTGTAAACAATGCAAGGGGAATAAGAAAAGAAAGAAAGAGTTCACAGCGTCTGTCACTAATAAGCAATATAATATCAAACAATTCATCACATGTAATACAGTGGGGGTTGTTTACATGCTGGAATGTGAGTGCGGGCTTCAATACATAGGGAGGACCTCCAGACCTATGGGAGTCCGCATCGCGGAGCATGTGAACAATATTAAAAAAGGACTTATCACTCACAGTGTCTCCAAACATTTTAGAAGGTATCATGACCGCAATCCTAGACATTTAATATTTTGGGGCATTGAGAGAGTCAATCCACACTGGCGGGGGGGTAACTACATTAGGCAGTTAAGCCAGCGGGAATCCATGTGGATACATGAGACCCAGGTAATGTTCCCCAACGGGTTAAATGTGGAATTTGACCTCAATTGCTTCATATCTAATAAATAGTTGCTTAATCTTTCTATTTTAGAGATTTATTTTACAGTCATGTATATGTTGTGTGATATTTATTGTACTTTTAGTTTATATGTTTTAACTTAGGTATTATCTGTCCCTTTTTAATTTTTAGAACAAGTTTTAGGATGATTTATGTATACAGAGGAGGCAGTGGGAGACCTCTTTATGTTACTTTTTCTTATTATTAAAGGATGTCAGCTTTATTCTCAGCATATTGGTATATAATATGCTGTATGATGCCATTATACCATGTATTACCTTTAGGGTGGCTTGCCAGGGTTATAATAGGCGAACAACAGGGCATCCCCATACATTTATTGATCCGCACAGCACAAATTTATCTAGGTATAGCTGCGGTTTTTTAATAGACGCGCTGTCACTAGGGCCCGGTTGCTAGGGAAGCTTCTTTACTTCCTGGAACTCTGAACCCACGTGGACACCGTCTATTCATCATATAAATATACTGGGTGTACGTCAGGCTCCACCCCTCGCTGACGAAGTCCAATAGGACGTAACGCCGCGTACGGGGGGAGGAGCTTATCATCGGACGTCACCCGCTGCCTCCGTCTGTTTGTCGGGTCTGCTTGTGCACCGCAGCCCGACTGTGTACTGTAGAGACTGCATTTTTCAGCGCCCGTGAGCGCTTTTAATAAGTGGTTGTTACCACACAACTTTTATCCAAATAAACGGATTACTCTTAGAGAAGATTTCTCTTTGTGTTTTTACTTGCTGACACCGGGGATGTACCCAGGATGCCTGTGACACTCTGATCCGGATACTTATAGACGTTGGGGTTTTTTCCTATGGAAGCTTATCTTCACCTGTTGACATCAGGATTCGATACCTGGCTCCAGTGACAGTATCCAGGACACCATCATCCCTGAGGGATATACGTGAGTTTGACCTCTGCTGTGCAGAGGTCCACAGCCTCTGGTAAGCACATATACTTATCGCTCTGGGATTGCATCTCCTCTGGCCATTGAAAAACAGATTTCATCTGTTTGTAGTGTTATCTTGGGGACTTTTTATCCTTATTCATTGTTACATTGCGCTGCACTTATCTTGTTTTATGTTAATTCCCAGGCTTTGTTGTGATTACCTGTAGTGTTCAGCTTGCAATTTAGTGAGGGTTTTGGTGTTTGCGCTGATTGCCATTCTTACAATAACTCGTCCCTGTTCAGATTCCTGACCACATTTCTTTCTTTCTTCAGAAATTCTTTTCGGTATCCTTTATCTAAAAACATTCCCTCCAACCTATCTGATTGGGTTTCAAAGTCGTCTTTAAGCGTACAATTTCTCCTCATCCTCATAAACTGGCCCCTGGGGATGTTATCAAGCCATGGTTTATGGTGACAGCTCGTAGTGGAAATGTAGGAGTTACGATCTGTAGCCTTAAAAAAGGACCTCGTGATCATACCTTCTGCCGTGTTGAGTATCTCCAAATCCAGGAAGTGTATACGGTCCTTACTTATATCCCACGTCAAAGAGATATTACGATCGTTATCATTCATGGTTTCCAATAGCGTCATTAGTGATTCCTTACTTCCCTTCCACATGATTATAAGGTCATCGATGAACCTTTTATATAACGCTATATCTGTGTACTGTTCAACCATTACTGACTCCTCCTCCCATTTTGCCATGTATAGGTTTGCTACGCTCGGGGCGAATTTAGCGCCCATAGCGACACCTTTTATCTGCAGAAAGAATTTATTATTGTACCAAAAAAAGTTATGGTGTAAACAAAAATCCAAACACTTCAAAATAAATCCACAAAGGCCTTTATCAATCCCTTCCTCCTTATCCAGGGCCCATTCCACTGCTTCCAGTGCCCCCTCGTGGTCAATCTTGGTATATAACGATGACACGTCTCTCGTAGCCATAATTATATCATTTTCCGTGTCAAGTTCATTTGTTAATTGAAGGGTGTGCTTAGTGTCTTTAAGATAAGCTTGTGTCTTTTTCACTAGAGGTTGTAGATGCAGATCTATATACTCCCCGAGCCTTGACGTTAAGGACTCGATCCCACTCACAATGGGTCTTCCCGGGGGATTGGAGCTATCCTTATGAATCTTCGGTAAGTAATATATTACAGGAATCCTGCTAACCGTGGGAATTAAATATTTGGCTTCATGTTTATTTAAAAATTTGTTGTCCACACCGTGTTTGATAATAAGATCTAATTCTTTCTTAAAAACCTTTGAAGGATCAGTACTCAGTGTTTGATATGTACTGTTATCACTCAGTATCCTATTCATTTCATCTTTATACTGCTGCAGTGAAAGTACTACAATGCCCCCCCCCTTTATCCGCTGGTCGTACTACTATATCAGTTCTCTTCTCTAATGAATCCAATCCTTTCTTGAAATCTTTGTGCTCGTATGCCTTCTTAATGGGTAGTTGTTCCAGCTCAGTAGTGACCAATTTTTTAAAAAGATCCACATATCTATTGTTGGCTACGTGTGGGTTAAAACTGAGTTATTCCGCAGATTAGTAAATTTATTACTTATAGCCGATTTTTCTATTGGATTTAGCGCGTAATATTTTTTGATGTTGAGCTTTCTAATGAGTTTTTGTACCCCTATGTAGGTCTCAAATTTGTTTAACCCCTTCTTAGGTGCAAATTGTATACCCTTATCAAGGGTCAGGATTTCTTCTCTTGATAGGTCCTTGCCACTCAAATTGTAAATTCCCTCACCTAGTCTTCCCGCCTTCTTTTTTTGCTGTAATTTTCGTCCAGCTCTTCTTCCTCTCTTTCTGGGTTTCTTGTTTCTCGGGTATACCCATCCCTCTCCCTCCCTAAAAAAGACTCGTTGGGGTACTGATAACCATTATCCATCAGTGGTTGATAGCTGTTGTATACAGGTACCCCATATTGGTCCTGCGTGGATCTGTCATACCTCCCTCTCTGTGGTTTGGGTGAGTAGTATACTTCCCCTCTTTGAACATCACCTCTTTGTTGAGGAGGATATCCTTGGTTCCTGGGTTGGGGTGGTGGGGGTCGCGGGGGATCCCCATATGGTTGACGTCGGCCACCCCTATATTGTGTCCCTTGTTGGTATCCCTGGTTCTTGTATTGTTGTGGTCCATAGAAGGGTTGTTCCCTCTGTTGTCCACCCCTCCCATGGGGTGTATAATTGGGTGCATGTCCTCTTCCATATTGGTGCCCACCTTGCTGGTTTCTGTATCCATTACCTCTATTGTATTGTACTCCATAGCCCCAATTCCCTTGATTATAGGGGGGACCCTGATAATGGTTATTGTGCTTGTATTCACTTGGTCCTTGATTTTCATAATGGTCATTCTGTGGTCTTCTCGGAGGATATTGGTAAGGTGTATATGGTTGCTTGTCCTCGTATCGATACGGAGGGTGTTTGTTGTTAGGTGGTCCTCTGTCCTGTTGTTGGAGGTTTTGCCTCTCCTGGGGGTGCGCCCCTCTCGCCTCTTCATTCCGATCACTAGTGGTTCCACCTTGTGGATTCGCCGCATTGTTGTTTTCCAACGTGGATTGCCAGCAGTATACTCGCTTATTTTGGTAATCTTCCAAATCTCTTAAATATTTCTTCTTTTTTCCATTTTTGTTCTCCAAATCTTTTTTTTGCATATTTTTCTGTAGCTCTCCCATAAGTTTAGTGTATTCAGGTGTCTCTTTAAATGGATAGATCTTATCCCTAATCTCCTTGATTTGATCTTCTAGAAATTTTAACTTCCGTTGCTTCCTCTTAATCAAAAACTCCATAACCTCTCTCCCTTTACCCTCAAAAAAGGTAAACCATTCATCTATATCATCTTTTCCTAACAGGCCGTCATTGATGGGGACATCCCAACGTAGTTTCCTAGGGATCAGATTGTCCTTTAGATATTTCTCCATAGTGGATTGGTCCCACCATACATTGCTTTTTTTATCCATACAGTGACCTAATTTCCTAAATAACTGTGCCAGGTCATCTTCCCTAGATTTCCTGTCAGAGAATAGATCCTCCAGATCTAATTCTCTGTTATCAAAAAAAGCAAAACGATCCATAGGCTACTAACAAGTTTATGAAATTATGGTGAAAACAAAACAAGATAAATCTTGCGAGCCACAATAATCCTTTTATGTGGTGCCCAAGCGGTTGCTGTTTTGGCCACGCTTGATACGCTTCAGACATATGTTGCAAACAGCAACGGTGCGATCTGCTGCACATGTATCAAAAAAGGCCCACACCAAAGAGCTTTTCAAAATACGCGGGGAGTCAGCAGCGTCCCGCACATGCGGAGCTCTGCAGTGTGATGCAGTCGGGTGGCTGCCCTTAAGCTTGCCCCTGGAGGGCATCCTGCCTTGTTGGAGATGTGCCTCCTCCTCCTCTCTTCTATCAGGCACCCACATAGAGTCAGTGACCTCATCATCCCCTCCCTCCTTGTCACTGGAGCAAACCTGGCAGTATGCTGCAGCTGGGGGAACATGACTGCCAGTTTCTTGTCCTTCTTGGGCACCCCCTCTCTCTGGGCTCACATTACTGCCTTCCTCAACCTGGGTACCATCATCGGAGCCCTCAAAATGCTGCGCATCCTCCTGCAGCATGTAACCGACACTGTGGTCAAACAGTTCGGGGGACTCCTCCGTGCATGATGGTGGGGCTACAGAAGGAGTGACTGATGACATTGAGCAGATGGAATAGGCCGCTTTGGCAGCTGCATTGGCAGGCAAACTGCTCTGAGCCTGGGTGACAGAGGGTGAGGAGGATTAGGACGACTTAGTTATCCACTCTACCAACTCTTCTGCATGTTGTGGATCAACACGACCAGCTGCCAAAAAAAAGGACAAGCGTGCCTCATGGCCACGTGCTGAGGATGCATGGTGTCCATGACCAGCACTGTTGGCTGTAGACACAGAGCCTGATTGCCCTCTTTTAGTGGCCTGTGAGTGTCTGCCTCTCCTTGGTGGCCTTCCAAACATGCTGTAAAATGTTATTAGCAAAACACTGCCTGAAGTTTACTAGAAAAAGTACACCAGGAACGGCCTGCAGTCAGATATAGGCTTGGCTAGAATAGAATGCAGCGGATACATATATGTAGGAGACTGTATATATATTTTATGCACTGCAGATCACTGAATCATCTGCCTGCCTGAAAGTGTATTTGAAAATGTACACTAGGAACGACCTGCAGTCAGATATAGGCTTGGATAGACTAGAATGCAGTGGATATATATATATGTAGGAGACTGTATATATATTTTATGCACTGCAGATCACTGAATCGCCTGCCTGAAAGTGTATTTGAAAACGTACATCAGGAACGGCCTGCAGTCAGATATAGGCTTGGCTAGACTAGAATGCAGTGGATATATATATGTAGAAGACTGTATATATATTTTATGCACTGCAAATCACTGAATCACCTGCCTGCCTGAAAGTGTATTTGAATACGTACACCAGGAACTACCTGCAGTCACATATAGGCTTGGCTAGACTAGAATGCAGTGAATATATATGTAGGAGACTGTATATATATTTTATGCACTGCAAATCACTAAATCATCTGCCTGCCTGAAGTATATTAGAATCAGTACACCAGGAATGGACCGCAGTGAGATCTAGCTAAACTGTATGCAGTGGATATATATATATATATATATATATATATATATATATGCTAGACTGACTGTATATATATATATATATATATATATATATATATATATATATATATATATATATATATATATATATGAAATACACTTTTCTAACTGAATCACCTGCCTGCCACAAGTATATATATATACTAGATTGACTGTATATATGTATATATGAATCACCTGCCAGCCAGAAGTATAGTAGAAACAGTACACCACCAGGAATGGACTGCAGTGAGATCTAGCTAAACTGTATGCAGTGGATATATACAGTATATATATACTAGACTGACTGTATATATATATATATATATATATATATATATATATATATATGAAATACACTGTCAGCCTTATATAGTGTGGGCGTGGACTTAATCCCCCTGAGCCATGATTGGCAAAAGGCACCCTGCCATTGGCCAATTATGGCTCTCTTAGCTGAGGGCGCTGTGATTGGCCAAAGCATGCAGGTCATGGTTCATACTCTGGCCAATCATCATATAACAATGCGCTCCCGTAGTGCATTATGGGCCGTTACGTGCCGCTCGAATTTGGTACAAATGGCCCATAATGTTCGGTTTGCGATGGACGGGCAAACAGCCAATGTTCGAGTCAAACTCACGTTCGAATCGAACAGAAAGCTCATCCCTACTCCTCAGGCAGGGCATCATTTCCTCTGTTTAGTGAGTTTGCCCATGCTATCCAGCCACAGCATGCAGAGGAGGTGGAGGACTGGCTTACTAAACCTTCCTCATCCTCCTCATTCTCTGTCACGCAAGCAGAGACAAGTGTGCAGTCCCCTGCAGTTGCCAGAGTGGATAAATCTGCCTCCTTTTCCACATCTATTCCTGCCATAGACCCAACATCTGCCACTGAGGAGTCAGCTGAGTTATTTGACTACAGCATCAGCCACTTGATTCTTGATGATGCCCAGCCATTACTGGATACAAATGTTGGTTCTGAGGTTGAGGATGACAGGAACAAGAGCCTAGAGAGAGGGAGGAACACTGGTAGACAAATTGGCATTCGTGTTCCCCAAGCCGCAACGTATTGCCAAGTTGTCTCCAGTGATAATGATGAAGATGGAGGAGATGGAGATGATGATGATGATGATGAGGTCACTGATGCGACTTGGGTGCCAGATAGAGCAGAGGAGGAAACTGAAGGTGAGGCGGCACAACCCCAAGGAGGCCGACATCAAGAAAGAGTAGAGAGCAGCCACCCTATTCCATCACATTCTGCACCTGTTATCTCCCAGCCCACTCCCAAAAGCTCAGCTGTCTGGGCCTTTTTCAGCACATCTGCAGCAGATCGCACTGTTACTGTGTCTCAGGCACATCAAACATGGCAAAAACATCAACCATTTGTGTACCACATGCCTAACAAGGCATTTACTGTCCAACCATTCAGCCCTTTGGCAAGAGCACCTAAAAGCCACATAAAAGGGGCATAAATCTTTCCCTCCTCCTCCTCCTTACCCACTTCAGTCTGCCCCTGCTATACCGAGTCATTACCTCTCAGCAGCCTCCACTGACGGGGATGATGGTAGGGCACAGGGTGTCCCAGGTCCTAGCAGCACATCTATCAGCAGCACACCACCAGCTGTAGACTGTAGCTGGCAAATTTCATTAATTAAAGTTCATATATAAATGCTCGTAAAAGTATATATACAAAGAACATATATATAAGAAATAAAAATGGAATTATTTTTACGTGCAACCAATGTGTTGAGGCGGCTGAAAAATAAAGGTGCATAAGCCCCACCCACCAATGTTATGTAATAAAGTGCAACGTGCTCCAATAAATATATATGTATACGTGTACCAGAGGAGTGCAGTGAAGGACAGGGAACATCAGTTACACTGAGACTACGTTTTTTCACCAGAGGGACACATTTAAGGAATTTCATTCTGGACATTTGCTGCTTTTTACAGATTTGGGATTTTTTTTTAGCACTGTTTCCAGATAATAATTTTTACATTTTTTATACAATTTATTCACAACTGTGTTATGAATTGGACTTTTCACATACTCACGTTGGGGATTTTTATTTGATAGGTTTTATTGTTAAAATAGTTTTCACCTAGGATTTTGGAATTTTTTGGAATTTTTTGCTGTTCATAGATATTTTTGGGCACATTTATATTATTTACTTATATATTTATGTACTGGGATTATTTGGAATGCATTGAGACTCTGGTACACGTATACATATATATTTATTGGAGCACGCTGCACTTTATTACATAACATTGGTGGGTGGGGCTTATGCACCTTTATTTTTCAGCCCCTTCAACACATTGCACGCAAAAATAATTCCATTTTTATTTTTTATATATATGTTCTTTGTATATATACTTTTACGAGCATTTATATATGAACTACAATTAATGCACATATAGCCGGACAGCGCCAATTCCCCTTTTTAGAGTACTCACCACAATTCCTATGTCACAGAACACACAGGAGGAGAGAGGAGAGGAGGATGAGGAGGAGGATTCTGGCACTTTCATAGGCTTCGAAGAAGAGGAAGACATGCGTCAATCTATAAGCGATGGCTTTCCAACCCCAGGACCCTTGGGAGTAGTACGTGGCTGGGAGGAGGAAGTTCCAGATGCTGTCATGCTGAGTGACCCCGAGGAGTCTGCTTCTCAAACCTCGGCAAATTTGATGTGCATGGAAAACCTCAAGCTTCAAAGCCTGTGAAAGGACCCAAGAATACATGACATAAAGGAGAAGGATGATTACTGGTTGGCAACCCTCCTTGACTACCGTTATAAGGGAAAGGTCTCAGAACTCATCCCGTCCCCACAGAGAGTGTAGAAGATAAAATATCTTAAGGACACGTTAAAGAGGATTTTATTGGACATTTTCTCTGACTCCGATAGGTTACAGTGTGCTGTAAAACGTCAGACCAGAAGACCAATTTTTCTGCACCTGTTTGACAGGTGAATATCATTACAATTTTTTACAGCAAGGCCAATTCTTGCTTTCATCAAAATTACCTCAATAGGGTTACCGTGGTAAGGCGCCCAAAGACCAATTGTTACGCACCCGTTACTTCTATCCAAAGTCAAAGTGACAACAGAATGTATCCAAGTAATCTCTAATCTTGTTCCCAGTGCACTACATTGTGGCCTCATCATTTACACTGGCTCCCCAGCTGTTGCTGAGCAAAATAAAGGCAGCTTGCAGGGAAAATTTCATTTTTTTTGTCTTTATAAATGCAATTATTGCTGCAGCAGATTCTAGACATGGTACAGATCTGCCACTTTACAAGTAGACTAAGGGGACCCCCAAGCACTATATTGGAAGGATTTTTTTATTTTTATGCTTTCACTTTAACTACTTCAATACCAGGCACTTACAACCCCTTCCTGCCCAATTTTCAACTTTCAGCGCTGTCGCTGTTTAAAGGACAATTGCGTAGTCATGCTACACTGTACCCAAACAGAATTTTTATCATTTTCTTCCCACAAATAGAGCTTTCTTTTGGTGGTATTTGATCACCTCTGCATTTTTTATTTTTTGCTAAACAAATAAAAAAAGCCCTAAAATTTTGAAAAAAAAAGTTTTTCTTTTGTTTCTGTTATAAAATTTTGTAAATAAGTAAGTTTTCTCCTTCACTGATGGGCACTGATAAGGTGGCACTGACAAGCACTGATAAGGCGGCACCAATGAGGTGGCACTGATGAGCACTGATGGGCACTGATGATGGGCACTGATAGGCAGCACTGAGGGGCACTGGTAGGCAGCACTGATGGGTGGCACTGATGGGCATTGATATGCAGCACTGATGGGCACTCATGGGTGGCACTGGTGAGTACTGATAGGCACTGATAGGCGACACTGATGGGCACTGAAAGGCTGCACTGATGGGTACTTATGGGTGGCACTGATAGGCGACACTGCTGGGCACTGATAGGCACTGATAGGTGGCACTGCTGGGCACTGATACATGGCACTAATGGGCACTGATATGCGACACTGATAGATGGCATTGATAGGCATCAATGATGGCACTGGCACTGGCAAGCATTGGGGATGGGCCCTGATTGGAAGCTGCCTGGGCACTGATTGGCAGCTGCCTGTGCACTGATTGGCATTTCCCTGGTGGTATCGGGTGGCATACCTGTTGTTCCAGTGTGGTCGCCATCGATGGTGGTCCTTGCGGCATCCTGGTGGTCCTGGGCGGGCATCCAAGGGGGGCTGTGCTGATAAACAGAACGCGAGTGAGGAAAAGCCGATCAATGGCTCTTCCTGTTTACATCGTAATCAGCTGTGATTGGACACGGCTGATCACATGGTCCTCCGTCATGGTCCTCCGTCAGAGGCTCTTTACCGAGATCAGTGTAGCGGTGTGTCAGACTCATGGGCGCGCGAGAGCGGTTGTTCTGGAGGGCTGTCATATTATCTCCTCTCAGAACGAGTGCCACCCAGCCGTCATTTTATGGCCGGCGGGTGGGAAGAGGTTAAAAATAAAAATAAATCACTGCTCATTAAAAAATTACGTTTTTTTTACAAACTTTTTTTTTTATTGATACATGTCCACCAGGGCAAGTTCACTATATGGACCTATTATATATTTGTACATGTTGATTATATCCCCCTTAATCTCCTCTTCTCAAGAGAGAATAAATTCAGTTCCTCTAGTCTTTCCTCATACAGTGCCTTGAAAAAGTATTCATACCCCTTGCAATTTTCCGCATTTTTTCATGGTACAACCAAATATGTAAATGTATTTTACTGGGATATATGTGATAGACCAACACAAAGTGGCACATAATTGTGAAGTGGAAGGAAAATGATAAATGGTTTTCAATAGGGTTGTCCCGATACCACTTTTTTAGGACCGAGTACAAGTACCGATACTTTTTTTGCAAGTACTCGCCGATACCAATTACCGATACTTTTTTTTTAATGTCACGTGACAGTGTTTTTTTTTGTTTTTTTTTAACAGTGCTTTTTTTTCGGGGGGGGGGGGGGGGAACGGTGTATGTGTGTGTGTTTTTTTATTTATTTACAATTTTTATTTTGTACAATAATTTTTTTTTATTCTTTATTGCAATATGTGTTTTTTTTTTTTTTTAAATCAGCCCTGTTGGGGGGCTTTGGTGAGATATTAGGGGTCTTAACATACCTCTGATATCTCCCCCTTGAGACAGAGAAAGAGACCAAGGATAGAGATTCCCCAGTCCCTTTCTCTGCAGCCTCAGCTGCACTGAGAATGAATGGAGAGAAGACAGCGGCTCCTCTCCATTCATAAACTGACACATCGTAATCACAGGAGATTACAATGTTTCAGTCATGTGAATGGACAGAGTCAGCTGACTCTATCCATACACAAAGGAAGGAGGAGGAGGACAGCACAACGGAGGGGGAGAACGGAGAGGGACAGAGAAGGAGAGGGGAACAGAGGGGACAACGGAAGGGACAGCGGAGAGGCACAGAGAAGGAAAGAGGAACGGAGGGGACAGCGGAGAGGCACAGAGAAGGAGAGAGGAATGGAGGGGACAGCGGAGGGGGACAGAAAAGGAGAGAGGAACGGAGGGGGACAGCGGAGGGGGACAGAGGAAAGGAGGGGGCATGGAGGAGGATGCAGTGACAGTCAGGCTGTATGTCACTAAAGCCGCTGAAAGCCGCTGCTGGGGGAGAATGCTGCTGGGGGAGAATCTTGTAACTCCCCCACGCGCCGATCACTGCTGTCTTCCAGGTATCGGGGGAAGCATCGGGAGCATTTGCCCGAGTACAAGTACTTGGGCAAATGCTCGGTATCGGTGCCGATACCGATACTAGTATCGGTATCGGGACAACCCTAGTTTTCAAAATGTTTTACAAATAAATATGTGGAAAGTGTGGCGTGCGTTTGTATTCAGCCCCCCTGAATCAATACTTTGTAGAAACACCTTTCACTGCAATTATAGCTGCAAGTCTTTTTGGGGACGTCTCTACCAGCTTTGCACATCTAGAGAGTGACATTTTTGCCCATTCTTCTTTGAAAAATAGCTCAAGCTCTGTCAGATTGGATGGAGAGCGTCTATGAACAGCAATTTTCAAGTCTTGCCACAGATTCTCAATTGGATTTAGGTCTGGACATTGACTGGGCCATTCTAATGCCCCGTACACACGGTCAGATTTTCCGACGGAAAATGTGTGATAGGACCCAGTTGTCAGAAATTCTGACCATGTGTAGGCTCCATCACACATTTTCCGACACACAAAGTTTGAGAGCAGGCTATAAAATTTTCCGACAACAAAATCCGTTGTCGGAAATTCCGATCAAGTGTACACAAATCCGACGGACAAAGTGCCACGCATGCTCAGAATAAATAAAGAGATGAAAGCTATTGGCCACTGCCCCGTTTATAGTCCCGACGTACGTGTTTTACGTCACCGCGTTTAGAACGATCAGATTTTCCGACAACTTTGTGTGACCGCGTGTATGCAAGACAAGTTTGAGCCAACATCCGTCGGAAAAAATCCTAGGATTTTGTTGTCGGAATGTCCGAACAAAGTCCGACCGTGTGTACGGGGCATATCACATAATTATGCTTTGATCTAAAGCATTCCATTGTAGCTCTGGCTGTATGTTTAGGGTCGTTGTCCTGCTGGAAGGTGAACCTCCGCCCCAGTCTCAAGTCTTTTGCAGATTCTAACAGGTTTTCTTCAAAGATTGCCCTGTATTTGGTTCCATTCATCTTCCACTCAACTCTGACCAGCTTCATTGTCCCTGCTGAAGAAAAGCATGACCACAACATGATGCTGCCACCACCATGTTTCCTGATGGGGATGATGTGTTCAGGGTGATGTGCAGTGTTAGTTTTCCGCCACACATAGCGTTTTGCTTTTAGGCCAAAAAGTTCCATTTTGGTTTTATCTGACCAGAGCACCTTCTTCCACATGTTTGCTGTGTCCCCTACATGGCTTCTTGCAAGCTGCAATCGGGACTTCCTATGGCTTTCTTTCAACAATGGCTTTCTTCTTGCCACTGTTCCATAAATGCCAGATTTGTGGAGTGCACGACTAATAGTTGTCATGTGGACAGATTCTCTCACCTGAGCTGTAGATATCTGCAGCTACTCCAGAGTTACCATGGGCATCTTGGCTACTTCTCTGATTAATGCTTTCCTTGCCCGGCCTGTCAGTTTAGGTGGACGGCAATGTCTTGGTATGTTTGCATTTGGGCCATAGTCTTCATTTTCAGTGCTCCATGAGATGTTCAAAGCATATTTTTTTATATCCCAACCTGGCTTTTAACAGCTCCACAACTTTATCCTTGACCTGTCTGGTGTGTTCCTTGACCTTCATGATGTTGTTTGTTCACTAATGCCGCGTACATACGAGTGGACTTTCCGGCAGCAAAGGTCTGACGGAACGATTCTGGCGGAGATTCTGATCGTGTCTGGGCTTCATCAAACCTTCATAAGACCTTTTCTGTTGAAAATTCGAATGGACCTAGAAAAAGAACATGTTTCAAATCTTTCCGATGGACTCGATACCTGTCGAAAAAAACGTTTGTCTGTATGCTAGTCCGACAGACCGAAAACAATGCAAGGGCAGCTATTGGCTACTGGCTATTGAACTTCCTTTTCTAGTCCAGTCGTACGTCATCACGTACAGGATCGGACTTTGGTGTGACTTTACACTTTACCAACAAAATATTACTACTATTATGTCTCCCTCTAAACCTCCTAATCATATTTCCGTCATGCCATAATTACAGTATATTATGAATCATGTGCTGCCACTTGCCAACCGCAATACATATATATACATTGTGGTTTGCAAGTGGTTTACTGTGGTTATGGATGAAGCTGTCAGCCATAACCCTGTTTTTTTTCTTCAGCCAGCGGCTGGCTTTCTCGTGAAAGCAGTCCGAGCAGCACATTAGCCACTGGAACGCTTTCCAAAATGGTGGGAGGGTACGTCCCCCCTCCTCTCGACTTCCACCAGTGTTTCTTCAGCTTACTGTTTTCACTGGCGAGTGCGAGAAATTATCCAATGGTGCGGCCAGCTGGTTACAGAAGTGAACAAAGACCGGATCATCTTTGATCACCTCTAAGGCCTTGGAGGAACAGAGCGATGGTATGACATCACTTCTTTCACCCGGTCCAAGGTAAAAGTAAACACATTTTTTTTTTTAATGCAAAAGATAAAACATTTTTTTTTTCATCTTTTAAAGGTAAAGAAGACATTTGGGGTCTTTTTGACCCCAGATCTATCCATAAAGAGGACCTGTCATCCTTATTTCCATTACAAGGGATGTTTGCATTTCTTTTAATAGGAATAAAAGTGATAAAAAAATAATGGGACAGTATAAAAATAAAAAAGAAATAAATAAAATAAATAAGAAAAAAAATGATTGTGCCCCCATCCCGAAGCGAACGCATGCTTAGGTTGTGCATGCTTATGTGTTTGCAGCACACATGTGAGGTATTGCCGCAAATGTTAGAGGGAGAGCAATAATTTTAGCACTAGATCTCCTCTGTGTCTTTAAACAGGTAACCTGTAAAATATTTTAAAGCATTGCCTATGGAAATTTCAAGTACTGTAGTTTTTCGCCAATCCATGAGTGTAACATGTGTGACTGCTGATTTTATCATCCAATCATGTGCAAGCTAAAATGCTGTTTTTTATTTTCCTTGCATGTCCCCCTCAGATCTACAGCGACTGCACTTCCAAGTGCACTTTCAGTGCAATTTCAAGTGCACTTTGCACTTGTAGTTTGCACTTGTAGTGCAAAGTGGATTTGCCTTTCGTAAATAACCCCCAATGTTTTTGGAAAAAATATATTTACTGAATAATTAAAAAAACACAATATATCCCATATATACATATATATATATATATATATATATATATATATATATATATATATATATATATTATATATATATATATATATATATATATATATATATATATATATATATATATATATATATATATATATATACGTATATATATATATATATATATATATATACGTATATATATATATATATATATATATATATATATATATATATATATATATATATATATATATATATATATATATATATATATATATGTATATATATATGTATATATATATATATATATGTATATATATATATATATATGTATATATATATATATATATGTATATATATATATATATATATATATATATATATATATATATGTATATATGTATATGTATATATATATATATATATATATATGTACATATATATATATATATAAATATATATATATATATATATATATATATATATATATATATATATATATATGTATGGGATATATTGTGTTTTTTTAATTATTCAGTAAGTATATTTTTTCCAAAAACATTGGGTTTTATTTACGAAAGGCAAATCCACTTTGCACTACAAGTGCAAACTACAAGTGCAAAGTGCACTTGAAATTGCACTGAAAGTGCACTTGGAAGTGCAGTCGCTGTAGATCTGAGGGGGACATGCAAGGAAAATAAAAAACAGCATTTTAGCTTGCACATGATTGGCTGATAAAATCAGCAGAGTTTCCGCTCATTTCAGATCTACCCCTCAGATTTACAGCGACGGCACTTCCAAGTGCACTTGTAGTGCAATTTCAAGTGCACTTTGTACTTGTAGTTTGCACTTGTTATGCAAAGTGGATTTGCCTTTCGTAAATAACCCTCATTGTGTTTGAAAAACAGCTGTGCAAATACCGTGTGGAAAAAAAAATTGCAACAATTAAATCATTTAAATCAATTAAATCATTTAACTTAAACTTGTAAACAAAAAGTGCCAGAAAAGGCTTGGTCTTCAAGTGGTTAAAAAAATATAAAATGTTACTTTCAAGTGGTAGTAAACTTTCATTTTAAACTTATATCTACAGGTAAGCTTACAATAAGTCTCAACTGTAGGTACAATGAATGTATCCTAAACTTACACAGTTTAGGAGATATTCAAAATCTCAGCAGCTGGTGATATCAGTGATGCAACGCTGTGCATTGAGGGCACATTGGGGGTCATTTGCTAAGATGATTGCACTGTGCTGGTTCAGACCTTAATTGGTGCGCTGGATAAATCCTTAACTCAGCGTGTGAACCAGCGCAGACACAGGAGTACCTACACGTGAGAATGTTTCCAGCGCGATGGGATCGTGCTGGTTCTCGGCGAGGTACATCTCGTGCTCGCTGCAATAGGAAAAATACTCTTCCTATTAAAGCAGCTCGAGAAAAACTGGCGTGGGTTCCCCCCAGGGGCATACCAGGCCCTTAGGTCTAGTATGGATTTCAAGGGGAATCCCCTACGCCGAAAAAAAAACGGCGTGGGGTCCCCCTAATGTCCATACCAGACCCTTATTCGAGCACGCAGCTCGGCTGGTCAGGAAAGTGGGTGGGGATGAGCCAGCGCCCCCCGTCCTAAACCATACCAGGCCGCATGCCCTCAACATGGGGGATTGGTGCTTTGGGGAAGGGGGGCGCGCTGTGGGCCCCCCACCCCAAAGCACCTTGTCCCCATGTTGATGAGGACAAGGGCCTCTTCCCGACAACCCTGGCCGTTGGTTGTCGAGGTCTGCGGGCGGGGGGCTTATCGGAATCCGGGGGCCCCCTTTAATAAGGGGGCCCCCAGATCCCGGCCCCCCACCCTATGTGAATGAGTATGGGATACATGATACCCCTACCCATTTACCTAGGGAAAAAGTGTCAGTACAAAAACACAATGCACAGGTTTTTAAAGTAATTTATCAGACAGCTCTGGGGGTCTTCTTCCGGCTTCGGGGGTCTTCTTCCGACTTCGGGGGTCTCTCAGGTTGATCTCCGCTGTCTCCAGCCTTTTCTCCCGTTGTTCGACCTGTTCTCCGCGCTCTCCGGGTCTTCTGCCGGGCTCCTCCGCTCTCTTCTGCTCTTTTGCCACTCTTTTGCTATAGTGGAGGAGCCCGGTCTGCTGCCTTCTGCCTTCTTCCCTCTTCTCTTCTTCTCTTCTTCTGATGTTGACACGACGCTCTCTCTGGCTGGAATGCTCTCTGGGCGCTCCGCTCTGACTTATATAGGTGGTGACCCCGCCCCCTTATGCCATCACAGTCCCTTGGCATGCTGGGACTGTGACGTTTTAGGGGGTGTGGTCAACATCACCCGGTGACCACGCCCCCTAAAACGTCACAGTCCCAGCATGCCCAGGGACTGTGACGGCATAAGGGGGCAGGGTCACCGCCTATATAAGTCAGAGTGGAGCGCCCAGAGAGCATTCCAGCCGGAGAGAGCGTTGTGTCAGCATCGGAAGAAGAGAAGAGGGAAGAAGGCAGCAGACGGGGATCCTCCGCTATAGCAAAAGAGCGGCAAAAGAGCAGAAGATAGCGGAGGAGCCCGGCAGAAGACCCGGAGAGCGCGGAGAACTGGTCGAACAGTGGGAGAAAAGGCCGGAGACAGCAGAGAAGAACCGGAGAGACCCCCGAAGACGGAAGAAGACCCTGAAGTCGGAAGAAGACTCCCCCTCCCCAGAGCTGTTTAATAAATTACTTTAAAAACCTGTGCAGTGTGTTTTTTTATTGACACTTTTTCCCTAGGTGAATGGGTAGGGGTACCATACTCATTTACATAGGGTGGGGGGCAGGGATCCGGGGGCCCCCTTATTAAAGGGGGCTCCCGGATTACGATAAGCCCCCCTCCCGCAGACCCCGACAACCAACAGCCAGGGTTGTCGGGAAGAGGCCCTTGTCCTCATCAACATGGGGACAAGGTGCTTTGGGGGGGCCGCGGCGCGCCCCCCTTCCTCAAAGTACCCATCCCCCATGTTGAGGGCATGCGGCCTGGTATGGTTTAGGAGGGGGGGTGGGGGCGCTCACTCGTCCCCACCCCCTTTCCTGACCTGCCGGGCTGCGTGCTCGGATAAGGGTCTGGTATGGATTTGGAGGGGGACCCCACGCTGATTTTTTGGCGTAGGGGGTTCCCCTTAAGATCCATACCAGACCAAAGGGCCTGGTATGCCCCTGGAGTGGAGACCCCCACGCCATTTTTTCTTTAAACTTTGCATGGGGGTCCCCTCCAAATCCATACCAGACCCCGGGGGAACCCACGCTGTTTTTTTTTCACGATTTTTTTTTACATTGAGCGGGAATTCAGCTGATAGCTGATGACTTATAGGTTGTTAACCACTTCAATATCAGACACTTCTGCCTCTTCCCGCCCAGGACAATTTTCAGCTTTCAGCACTGTCACACTTTGAATGACAATTGCGCGGTCATGCTACACTGTACTCAAACAACATTTTTATCATTGTGTTCCCTCAAATAGAGCTTTCTTTTGGTAGTATTTGATCAACTCTGCAGTTTTTTTTTTTGCTAAACAAACTAAAAAAGAACAAAATTTGGGAAAAAAAAAGTTTTTCTTTGTTTCAGTTATAAAATTTTGTTTTCTCCTTCACTGTCGGTCACTGATGAGGTGGCACTGATGAGGGGGCACTTATGGGCACTGATGAGGTGGCACTGATGGGCACTGATGAGTTGGCACTGATAAGGTGGCACTGATGGGCACTGATGAGGATGCACTGATATGTAGAATTGATGGGCACTAATATGCAGCAATAATAAGCAGCACTGATGGGCACAAATAGGCGGCAGTGATGGGCACTGACTGGCAGCACTAATGGGCACTGACTGGCGGCTGTGATGGGCACTGACTGGTGGTTGTGATGGGCACTGACAGGCAGCTGTGATGGGCACAGACAGGCGGCACTGATGGGCAGATAGGCGGTACTGATTGGCACTGACAGGTTTCACTGATGGGCAGCACTGATGTTGAGGTACTGACAGGTTTTACTGCTGGGCACTGAGATGGGCACTGTGGTGGGCACTGATTAGCACTGATATGGGCACTGATTGGCACTTTGATGGGCACTGTGAGCTGTCTTTTAATTGGGGAACTGACTGACAGCTGAGGGGGCACATCTGAGGTGTTGTGGCACATCTGAGGGGGCTGTGCTGATAATTAATGTGCTGATTATTAGCACAGACCCCCCCCCCCTCTGACAAGGAGAGCCACCGATCGGCTCTCCCTGTCAGCGCGAACCAAGGAATGCCTTTACCGGCACTTCCTAGTTCTCGCGATGATCAGCTGTGATTGGTCACAGCTGCTAACATGGTAAGAAGCCTCTGACAGAGGCTTCTTATCACGATCGGAGATGCGGGGTGTCAGACTGACACGCCGCACTCGCGATCGCTGCGATGCACGCCCCTGCGGGCGCGTGCCGGCATGTTATCCTGCTGGACGTCATATGACGCCCAGTCAAGAAAACAGAACCACTTCCCGGATGTCATTCTGCATACGGCGGGTGGGAAGTGGTTAAGGACGCGGCGGCCTGCTTCCCGGCCCCCTTCTTAGCAACCAGCTATATACAGCGTAAAAAAAAGAAATAAAAAAACCCGCAAATCGCTGTAAAAACGCGATATTTGCGTTTTGGATGCAGATCCAGTGAAATCTATTACAAGCAAAACTCTGCATTTTGCGGGAAAAAAAGTCCCCGACCCTTTCCAAAAACGCAGAGGCACAAAATGCATTGATGTGAACATGTTCCATAAGAACCCATGTTAGAAAATTCCCATGCATCAAAAAACGTATTAGTGTGAATAGAGCCTAAGGCCCCTTTCACACTGGGGCGGTGGGGGCGTCTGCGGTAAAGCGGCTGCTAGCGGGGCAGTTTTAACCCCCCACGGGGCGGTTTTAACCCCTCTGCTAGCGGCCAAAAAGGGGTTAAATCAGCCCGCAAAATGCCGCTGGATCGGCATTTTTGCTGGCGGTATCACAGCGCTGCCCCATTGATTTTAATGGGGAGGAGCAGTGAGTTCACCGCTCCAAAAAAGCTGCTGGCAGGACTTTTTGTGACGCCCTGCCAGCGCACTGCTCCAGTGTGAAAGCCCTCACTGGAGTGAATGGAGCCGCTTCTTTAGGGCGTTTTTCAGGCACTATTTTTAGTGCCGTAGCGACTAAAAATGCCCCAGTGTGAAAGGGGCCTAAAAAAAGTCCTGCTAGCAGCATCTTTGGAGCGGTGTATAAATCGCTCCTGCCCTTTGAAATCAATGGGACAGCGCGGCTATACCGCCGGCAAAACGCCGCTGCAGTGGTGTTTTGCGTGCGGATTTAACCCCGTTTCAGCCGCTAGCGGGGGTTAGAACCGCAAGTGGCCGATTACCGCCAGTAAAGCAACGCGAAAAATAGCGCTGTTTTACCGCTGCCGCCCGCACCGCCCCAGTGTGAAAGGGGCCCAAGGCCCCCCTCACACGGTCGGACCTTTCAGGTCCGCCTCGGACCTGAACGGACACTCCATAGACCTCTATGGAGGGTCGGATGTCAGTGGTGACATGTCCGCTGACATCCGACCCACTCCAATCCTAAAAAGTGTAACGTAAGAAAAACTGATTTTTCCATCCATCTGCGGATCGGATCGGGTGAGGACAGACTCTGCGGTCCATCATCATCCGATTCCCCATAGAGGAGAGCGGCACTCTGACAGGTCTGTCCCTAGGGATGAGCCGAACACCCCCCGGTTCGGTTTGCACCAGAACCTGCGAACGGACCGAAAATTTGCACGAACGTTAGAACCCCATTGACGTCTATGGAACTCGAACGTTCGAAATCAAAAGTGCTCATTTTAAAGGCTAATTTGCATGGTATTGTCCTAAAAAGGGTTTGGGGACCCGGGTCCTGCCCCAGGGGACATGTATCAATGCAAAAAAAACTTTTAAAAACGGCCGTTTTTTCGGGAGCAGTGATTTTAATGATGCCTAAAGTAAAAAAAAAAAAAAGTGAAATATTCCTTTAAATATCGTACCTGGGGGGTGTCTATAGTATGCCTGTAAAGTGGCACGTGTTTCCCGTGCTTAGAACAGTCCCTGCACAAAATGTCATTTTTAAAGGAAAAAAAGTCATTTAAAACTGCTTGCGGCTTTAATGTAATGTCGGGTCCTGGCAATATGGATGAAAATCAGTGAGACAAACGGCATGGGTACCCCCCAGTCCATTACCAGGCCCTTTGGGTCTTGTATGGATATTAAGGGGAACACCGCACCCAAATAAAAATAAGGAAAGGTGTGGGCCACCAGGCCCTATATACTCTGAACAGCAGTATACAGGCGGTGCAAACAAGACAGGGACTGTAGGCTTGTTGTTAAGTAGAATCTGTTTGTAATTTTGAACTGGTACATTTTTAACGTGTTTAGCTCAAGCCAAAAAATCTTTTTTAAGCTTTTTGGAAAACATAGGGAAGGGTTATCACCCCTGTGACATTTGTTTTACTGTCTGTCGTCCTCTTCAGAAAATTTCGCCTCACTTTTTGTCCCAATGACAAATGTTTTTTGAAAATTTGGGTTTTTTTGTGGAACAAGGATTGGAAAGCATCAGTGGAAAGGAGAAATGTTTTTCCCATACTAACTCTTACAGGAGAGAATTTCCCTTCCTAGGGGTAGATTTCATCTCACTTCCTGTTGTCTCATTCCGTTTGCAAGTAGGAGTCGTTTGTAAGTCAGATGTTTGAAAGTAGGGGCCTGCCCTATATACTCAGCAGAAATTTGGGCCTTAGGTGTTGTTGTGGCCACAACACTGTAAGCCCTCAGAGGGCCCTGCTGTGAAATATTAGATCAAGAATTGTAATTACACGCCCCTGTTAAACAGAAGCAGAAAAATTGGGCCTTTGGTGGTGGTGGTGGTGGTGCTGGTGCCACAACACTGTAAGTCCTCACTCGCTCTTGGTGGGCACAGAAATGGGCCCTGCTGTAAAATATTAGATCGAGAATTGTAATTACATGCCCCTGTTGAACAAGGGCAGAAAAATTGGGCCTTTGGTGGTGGTGGTGGTGCTGGTGCCACAACACTGTAAGTCCTCACTCGCTCTTGGTGGGTGCAGAAATGGGCCCTGCTGTGAAATATTAGATCAAGAATTGTAATTACATGCATGAACATGTTGAACAGGGGCTGAAACATTAGGCCTTAGGCACTGGTGCTGGTGCCACAACACTGCAACCCCTCACAGATACTCTAGTTGGAATGCAGAAACGAGCCCTGCTGCAAAGTATTGCATCAAAAATTGTAATTACACGCCCCTGTTAAACAGGGGCTGAAAAATTGGGCCTTAGGCAGTGGTGCTGGTGCCGCAACACTGCAACCCCTCACAGATACTCTAGTTGGAACGCAGAAACGAGCCCTGCTGCAAAGTATTGCATCAAAAATTGTAATTACACGTCCCTGTTAAACAGGGGCTGAAAAATTGGGCCTTAGGCACTGGTGCTGGTGCCACAACACTGCAACCCCTCACAGATACTCTACTTGGAACGCAGAAACGAGCCCTGCTGCAAAGTATTGCATCAAAAATTGTAATTACATGCCCCTGTTAAACAGGGGCTGAAAAATTGGGCCTTAGGCACTGGTGCTGGTGAAACAACACTGCAACCCCTCACAGATACTCTAGTTGGAACGCAGAAACGAGCCCTGCTTGGGCCTTAGGCACTGGTGGTGGCGCCCAGAACCAAAAATATTCTTACAAGCTATCAGCGTGATCATTGAGGAGGAAGAGGATAATTACTCAGGGATAGTCACTCAGCATCAGCATAGGCAGTCTTTGAAGGGATCTGAGATTTCAAAAAAAAATATTCGGTTACATCAGCATCAGGTGCTTGGTAGCTGGTGGTGATCCAAGACTGATTCAATTTTATGTAGGTCAGTCGATGGACCGAGTCGGTGGACAGACGCACCCTGTGATCGGTTACAAAGCCTCCAGCAGCACTGAATGTGCGTTCAGAAAGAACGCTGGATGCAGGACAGGCCAGTAGCTCAATTGCATACTGTGCAAGCTCTGGCCAGTGATCCATCCTCAAGACCCAGTAACCCAGAGGATTTTCGGTGGGAAAGGTGTCCAAGTCAGATCTTGCCCCTAGGTATTCCTGCACCATATAAAACAGACGCTGGCGATGGTTGCTGGAACCGCTCATACCTTGGGGCTGCGGACCAAAAAATTGTCTGAACGCATCGGTCAGATGGCCACCTTCTCCACCGCTCCTTCTTTGACTGACCAAAGCCTCAGCAACACATTGTCCAGAAACAGGAGTTTGTAACCTCCCAGTCTCTGGGAACGCGTTGCACAGACCTTTCTGCAAGGCCTCCCGAAGATGTTTCATCCTCTGCTCCCTCTGCGATGGCAAGATAAGGTCCGCAACCTTACCCTTGTAATGTGGATAAAGGAGGGTTGCCAGCCAGTATTGGTCCTTCTCCTTGATACCACGGATATGAGGATCCTTACGCAGGCTTTGCAGGATCAGGGAGGCCATGCAGCATAGGTTTGCTGAGGCATTCGGTCCGGAGTCCTCTGGGTCACTAAGGACGACATGGTCCACAGCCACCTCCTCCCAGCCACGTACAAGTCCATGTGTTTCTTGGGACTGATCCCTTAAAGACTGCTGCTGATGCTGAGTGCTAGGCTCCACCTCCATACTGACACAATCTTCCTCCTCCTCCTCGTCTTCCTGTGTGATCGGTGGGCACGCAGGAACACTGTCTGGATAAAGGGGGCCTTGAGAGCTAAGGAAGTCCTCCTCTTTCTGCCTCTGTTCTGCCTCAAGTGCCCTTTCCATTTTTCCACGCAGCGTGTGCTCCAACAGGTGAACAAGGGGGACAGTGTCACTGATGCATGCACTGTTACTGCTCACCATCCTCGTGGCCCCCTCAAATGGTGACAGGACAGTGCATGCATCCCTGATCATGGCCCACTGACGTGGGGAAAAAAAACAAAGCTCCCCTGACCCTGTCCTGGTGCCATAGTTGCACAGGTACTCATTGATGGCCCTCTGCTGCGTGTGCAGCCGCTGCAACATGGCCAACGTTGAGTTCCACCTGGTTGGCATGTCACAGATTAGGCGGTTCTTGGGCAGGTTAAACTCCTTTTGGAGGTCTGCCAGCCGAGCACTGGCATTATATGACCGGCGGAAATGCACACAGACTTTCCTGGCCTGCCTCAGGTCATCCTGTAAGCCCAGGTACCTGCCCAAGAACCGCTGCACCACCAAGTTAAGGAGGTGAGCCAAACAGGGCACATGGGTCATTTGTCCCTGTCAGAGGGCAGAGAGGAGGTTGGTGGCATTGTCGCAAACCACCATTCCTGCCTTAAGTTGGCGTGGCGTCAACCACCTCTGAACCTGCCCCTGCAGAGCTGACAGAACCTCTGCCCCAGTGTGGCTCCTCTCCCCCAAGCACACCAGCTCAAGCACCGCATGGCATCTTTTGGCCTGCGTAATTGCGTAGCCCCTTGAACGGCTACGAAGCACCGCTGGTTCCGAGGACAAAGCACAGGAAGAGGCCATGGAGGAAGAAGAAGAGGAGGGGGTGGAGGAGAGAGGTGTGTCACAATCATTAGTAGTGGCATTTTGGAGGCGTGGTGGTGGAACAACCTCCAACATTACTGCACCTTGCCCTGCATCCTTCCCAGCTGCCAGCAGAGTCACCCAATGCGCCGTGAAACTTAGGTAATGTCCCTGTCCATGCCTGCTGGACCATGAGTCAGCGGTAATATGCACCTTACCACTGACCTCCCTGTCCAGCGAGGCATGGACATTGCCTTCCACATGCCAGTAGAGAGCCGGAATCGCCTTCCATGAGAAAAAGTGGCGTTTGGGTACCTGCCACTGAGGAACCGCACATTCCACAAACTCACGGAAGGGGGCAGAGTCTACCAACTGAAAAGGCAGCAGTTGAAGTGCTAGCAATTTTGCCAAGCTAGCATTCAACCGCTGGGCATGTGGATGGCTGGGAGCAAACTTCTTTCGGCGGTGCAGCAGTTGGGGCAGGGAAATTTGCCTGGTACAATCTGACGTCGGTGTACCGAAAGCAGATTGCCCCAAAAGTACTTGGCTGTGACACACCTAATTCTACACCTTCATTCCTTTCAGTGCAGGTCTCAGAGAGGACTGAAGGTATAGTGGGGTTGGAGATCTCAGCTGATGAGGAGCAAGGAGAGGTCCTCTTTGTTCTTTGGTGTGGCTCTTTTAGATACGCTTGCCAACGAACTGCATGGCAGGTCAACATATTTCTGGTCAAGCATATGGTACCCAAGCGGGAGATGTTTTGGCCACGCGAGATACGCTTGAGACATATGTTGCAAATAGCAGCAGTGCGATCTGATGCACTCGTCTCAAAAAAGGCCCACACCAAAGAACTTTTTGAATAACGCGCAGAAACTGCAGCGCCCTGCACATGTGGAGCTTTGGGGTGTGATGCAGTTAGTGTGCTGCCCTTAGGCTAGCCCCTGGAGGGCATCCTGCCTCGTTGGTGATGTGCCGCCTCCTCCTCCTCTCTCCTATCAGGCACCCACGTTGAGTCAGTGACCTCATCATTCCCTCCCTCCTCATCACTGGAGCAAACCTGGCAGTATGCTGCAGCAGGGGGAGCATGACTGCCAGATTGCTGTCCTTCTTGGGCACCCCCTCTGTCCGTGCTCATGTTACTGCCTTCATCGAGCTCAGTATCATCATCAGAGCCTTCCAAACGCTGGGCATCCTCCTGGAGCATGTACCCAACACTGTGGTCAAACAGTTCGAGGGACTCCTCAGGAGGACATGGTGGGGCTAGGGAAGGAGTCACTGATGATATTGAGCCGAGGGAGAAGGCTTGTTGCTTTGCCAGACAAACATGGGTGAGAGAAGATGAGGAGGATGAGGACGGCTTGGTCATCCACTCGACCAAGTCTTCCGCATGTTGCGGCTCAACACGGCCAGCTGCCGAAAAAAAGGCCAAGCGTGTCCCACGGCCACGTGCTGATGAGGATGCACCGTCTCCATGACCAGCACTAGACACAGAGCCTGCTTGCCCTCTTTTATTGGCTTGTGACTGTCTGCCTCTCCTTCTTGGCCTTCCAGACATACTAATGGCCTGTAGCTGCACTAAGCTGGGATATATATATATATATATATATATGTACTGATACTGCAGCTAGCAAAATCAACTTCCTGCCTGTAGTATGAGAACACCACCAACCTTCTACAGGTAGCTTTAGCTGAACACTGTGCAGAGCTCGCAAAAAACTAACTTGTAGCTTTTTTAGCTGCCTGCGGTAGTGATAGGATCAGGAAAACACCACCAACCTTCTACAGATAGCTTTAGCTGAACACTGTGCAGAGCTCGCAAAAAAATAACTTGCAGCTTATTTAGCTGTCTGCTGTAGTGATAGGATTAGGAAAACACCACCAACCTTCTACAGGTAGCTTTAGCTGAACACTGTGCAGAGCTCGCAAAAAACTAACTTGCAGCTTATTTAGCTGTCTGCTGTAGTGATAGGATTAGGAAAACACCACCAACCTTCTACAGGTAGCTTTAGCTGAACACTGTGCAGAGCTCGCAAAAAAATAACTTGTAGGTTTAGCTGAACACTGTGAGGAGGACGCACCACACTAACTTGTAGTTTTAGCTGAACACTGTGAGCAGGATGCACTACACTAACTTGTAGCTTTAGATGAACACTGTGCAGAGCTCGCAAAAAATAACTTGTAGGTTTAGCTGAACACTGTGAGGAGGACACATCACACTAACTTGTAGTTTTAGCTGAACACTGTGAGCAGGACGCACTACACTAACTTGTAGCTTTAGATGAACACTGTGCAGAGCTTGCAAAAAAATAAATTGTAGGTTTAGCTGAACACTGTGAGGAGGACGCACCACACTAACTTGTAGTTTTAGCTGAACACTGTGAGCAGGACGCACTGCACTAACTTGTAGCTTTAGATGAACACTGTGCAGAGGTCTCACTACACTAACTTGTAGTTCTAGCTGAACACTGTGAGCAGGACGCACTACACTAACTTGTAGCTTTAGATGAACACTGTGCAGAGCTCGCAAAAAATAACTTGTAGGTTTAGCTGAACACTGTGAGAAGGACGCACCACACTAACTTGTAGTTTTAGCTGAACACTGTGAGCAGGACACACTACACTAACTTGTAGCTTTAGATGAACACTGTGCAGAGCTCTCAAAAAAATAACTTGTAGGTTTAGCTGAACACTGTGAGGAGGACGCACCACACTAACTTGTAATTTTAGCTGAACACTGTGAGCAGAACGCTCTGCACTAACTTGTAGCTTTAGATGAACACTGTGCAGAGGTCTCACTACACTAACTTGTAGTTTTAGCTGAACACTGTGAGCAGGACGCACTACACTAACTTGTAGCTTTAGATGAACACTGTGCAGAGCTCGCAAAGAAATAACTTGTAGGTTTAGCTGAACACTGTGAGGAGGACGCACTGCACTAACTTGTAGTTTTAGCTGAACACTGTGAGCAGGACGCACTACACTAACTTGTAGCTTTAGATGAACACTGTGCAGAGGTCTCACTACACTAACTTGTAGTTTTAGCTGAACACTGTGAGCAGGACACACTACACTAACTTGTAGCTTTAGATGAACACTGTGCAGAGCTCGCAAAAAAATGACTTGTACTTTTAGCTGAACACTGTGAGGAGGACGCACCACACTAACTTGTAGTTTTAGCTGAACACTGTGAGCAGGACGCACTGCACTAACTTGTAGCTTTAGATGAACACTGTGCAGAGGTCTCACTACACTAACTTGTAGTTTTAGCTGAACACTGTGAGCAGGACGCACTACACTAACTTGTAGCTTTAGATGAACACTGTGCAGAGCTCGCAAAAAATAACTTGTAGGTTTAGCTGAACACTGTGAGGAGGAACCACCACACAAACTTGTAGTTTTAGCTGAACACTGTGAGCAGGATGCACTACACTAACTTGTAGCTTTATATGAACACTGTGCAGAGCTCGCAAAAAGATAACTTGTAGGTTTAGCTGAACACTGTAAGGAAGACGCACCACACTAACTTGTAGTTTTAGCTGAGCACTGTGAGCAGGACGCACTACACTAACTTGTAGCTTTAGATGAACACTGTGCAGAGCTCTCAAAAAAATAACTTGTAGGTTTAGCTGAACACTGTGAGGAGGACGCACCACACTAACTTGTAATTTTAGCTGAACACTGTGAGCAGAACGCTCTGCACTAACTTGTAGCTTTAGATGAACACTGTGCAGAGGTCTCACTACACTAACTTGTAGTTTTAGCTGAACGACGGAGCGATCCCCTGCTGAGCATAGCGGGCTCCGTACACGTCGTGTGTATGAGGCTTAAACACCAGAAATTCAAGTTTTCATATCTTTAATGGTCACCATACACTGGCCAATCAGTTAGATCTTCCATAAATTTCATTCAGTGCAAGAACCTGTTTGGTTTTCTACAATTCAAAGTAATTCTTACAGTGCATCTTCCTATTACCGCTTTAGCCTAATGCTCTCTTTCCACTATTTCAACCCCAAAGTTGCGTGATTTCCAATGTGCTTTTTCGGCTTGTTTTCCACGATTGCAACTTGTCATGCCACTAGGGGCTGAAAAGTTGCATCACAAGTTCTACCCCATGATTTACAATGAGTACCGTTCATATGTGTGCGATTTCAAGTTGCAGAAACTTCAAAGTAGTCCCTGCACTACGTTGGTCCCACTTTGATGCGACTTGAGGTCCATAAACCTCAAAAATACACAGGCATTGCTTCAAGTTTTGTCAAAAAGTTGCGGGAAACTCGTGGCAAAAAACACGCAACTTTGGGCTTGTAATAGTGGAAACCGAGCCTTAATGCCGTGTCATGCGACTAATTCAAAACATCTGAGAAAAAGTCGCACTGACGTTGGAACAAAGTCGTGCAAGACCTATTTTTGGAGTTGCACCAATTAGAACGGGGGAACATTGAAATACATGAGTTTTGACTTGTCCTGCGACTTCACATGTGTCAAGTCGCACAACAACTCGCAGTAGTGGAAAGAGAGCCTAAGGCCACTTGGGACTGAAAAGTTGCATCACAAGTTGTACCCCGTGATTTACAAAGGGTACCGTTCATATGTGTGCGACTTGCTTACGCTCATGCCGTATACACAGCGGGCACACATCTTTATTACAGAAATCCATATTTGGCATGGAAATTAACCACTTGCTTACTGGGCACTTAAACCCCCCTGCTGTGCAGACCAATTTTTAGCTTTCAGCGCTGATGCACTTTGAATGACAATTGCGCGGTCATACTTAGCCAAATGTTTTTTTTTCCCACAAATAGAGCATTCTTTTGGTGGTATTTGATCACCTCTGTGTTTTTTTTATTTTGTTCCAAAAAAAAGAAAATACAGATTTTTAAAAATAATTTTGTATATTTTTGGATATTTTGATATTAAATTTTGCAAACAGGTAATTTGTCTCCTTCATTGATGTACGCTGATGAGGCGGCACTGATGGGCACTGATTGGTTACACTGATAGGCAGCACTGCTTGCGACCACTGGTGGGCATTGACAGGTGGCAATGGCAGGTGGTACTGGTGTGCACAGATGAGGCAGAATTGCCTCTTCGGGACCAATGTCCCTTGCACCTAAGCCAGTGATCAGCTTTTATTTTTATCCTCATGCTTTCAGATTTCAGCAATTACCGAGCTTTAGGTTACATCATGTGATCAGCCGTCATTGGCTGACAGCTAATCGCATGGTAAGGGGCCGGGATGGGCCCCTTACTCGGATCTGTGATCACCCGAGTCTCAGTGACTCAGTGCGTCCTGCAGGGAGCACACAGAGAGCCCGTCCTATGACAGCCTCCCAGAAATTCAGGTCCACGCTGTGGCCGTCGTTTGGCTATAGCACAGACACCAAGTGGTTAATAGAAAAACAGATGCAGATTTCTAAGACTGGCCAAAAATAATGTTTAGAGTCAAAGGTAACCGATGACTTTCTTTTAAAGGTCTAAATGGGCCATTAACATGCATCACAATTGAACTTAGGAATGTGTCTTTGCAAAGTTAAACTCATTAAAATCCTTTCTTATTTTTGCTTGGGGACAGACTGCAGAGGGATTAGAAGTTTTGGGGGAGGACTGCACCCCTGATAGGGTGAAGACACCTCCCAAATGTTGCCAATTTCTCATTCAAAATTCACTTCCTGTCACATAGCCAAACAGGAAGTGAGGGTAAAACCCTACCAATGTATGTCCTTGGGGACACACAGGTCCATCTAGTTTCCCCATTCGGGAAATTGCACTCTAGCTTTTTGCCATGTACATCCCAAATTATTATGTATCTTGGGGTTTATTTACTAAAGGGTAAATCCACTTTGCACTACAAGTGCACTTAGAAGGGGAGTTGCTGGAGATCCGAAGGGGACATGCAAGGAAAAGAAAAAAACGCATCTTTGCCTCTACATGATTGGATGAGAAAATCACCAGTGCTACCCCTCTGATTTTCATCAACTACACTTGTATTGCAGAAATAATTTGCCTTTAATAAACCCCAAAATACTTAATTTGGGGTGTACACAACAAAGTGCTAGAGTGCTTTTGCATAATGGGGGCACTAGTTAGATTGACCTGTGTGTCCCCAAGGAAAAATATTATTAGGGTTTTACTCTCACTTCCTGTTTGGCTATGTGACAGGAAGTGAAGCAAATTTTAAGAAAAAGGAACACAAAGCCCAACCTAAAATAAAAAAAAATAAAATAGTCCCTCAAATGTCCACAATTAGAATAGGATTGCCTTCAGCTTGATTTTAGTTCAGTGCTTCTCAACCCTGTCCTCAAGTAACCCCCAACAGGCCATGTTTGCAGGTTTTCCTTCATCTTGCACAGGTGCTTTAAATCAAAGTCAATGGCTTTGTATTTGGGGCAGCTATTTTAGATAAGATAAAATTTCCTAAACATGTCCTTTCTGGGAGGCTGTCCTATGACAGCCTCCCAGAAATTCAGGTCCACACTGTGGCCGTCGTTGCACTTGAGGACTGAGGCTGAAAACCACTGCTCAAAAAGAAAATTGAATACTTACCACTCTGAAATGTTACTGTCACTATCCGTGGCAGCATACGCACAATCCATGCATGTGCTACCATGAAGGCACCAGGAAAGTAACTTAAAATTTAAAAAAAAAAAAAAATGAAAAAAGGGATTTGTCTGAGACATGCCAATCAGCCTAGTTAAGCTGCAGTTGGGAAATCCGTTGCATGAAAAGAACACACATAAAACAAAGAATTTGAAACAATTTTATTGGTCCAAAAAAAACACAAAAAAAAACACAGGACTTGGAAAAGAAGCAAGGAAAGCAAAATACACACATGTATGTTAATTTGACACACTAACAGAATAGGTTTGAGGTTTGACCCTTTTGCAGTGTAAATTAAGAGGAGTTAAGAGGAGTGCACCCACAAATGGACATCTATTAAGGATTAAAACAACATTAGGCACAACATCTTGAGAAAGAATTTTAAAAATAAGGCAGCACAGACAGTTAAATCAAAGTGAACAACGTAAAAACAACAAAAATTGCTAACATAAAAAAAAATTCATGGTAAAATAACCACCACCCAAAAAAAAAAAAAAACAGCTAACCAAAGTAACAAATAAATTACATACAAACACATCTGTTTTGCAACAACATAACAAACAAAATACAAATAGAAAATACATGTGTTAGAAACTCAATAAGGACACCCAAATGTACTCTCTCTCTTTCTTTCTTGCTTGCCTGCCTGCCTGCCTACCATAACATAGGTTTGTGTGCTAATGAGGCAATTGCAAACACATGGAAAGCCCATGAAACACACAAAATGCATGTTCACCCCAGTAGAGAGATGGAACTTCAAAGTGGGTACACCTGTTAAGGATGTCCTTAAATTACTAACTCAAAAAACACACTCTGAGCATGCCCAGAAACATCCAAGTGCTGTTCACACACAAAAAGCACCACCAAAAAAAACAAAGTCCCTGAGCATGCCCAAAACAACCCAAATGCAGCTAGCACAAAATAAGCCACCCCACTGTCCAAAATTAAGCACATCATCCAGCATGCACCAAAATTACAGATGGGACAAAACACCCCCAGTCCAGGGGGGCAACTAAAGAGCCTAACGTGCAAAAGTTGTACAACAAATACCATTGCAGTCTAAGGGAACTGACTTGGCAATTTTACTAGTCCCCACTTGGCTTGCTTATCTTCTAGTTATTGGCCTTAAAATGAGTATGGGGCCCAGGTCCCACCCTAAGGGACATATATCAATGTCACCAATTGGACAACCCCAAAAGCGAAACAAGGAGAAATGCCTTTAAATGTGCCAAATTGCTTAAGGGCCAGTTCACACCAATGCAGTCCAGTGCATATATAATGCATCAAAAATGCATGGAAATTTGGTTATATGGTTTGCAATGGCATAGTTCACACCAGTGCTTGCCGTTCCAGTGCATTCCAGTTCCAGAAAAAAAGTAGAACATGCTGCATTTTTTCTGCACTGGACTGTACTGGAAAGCTGTAAAACACATAAAAAATGCACTGGAACGCACTTGTCCTTATTTAAGGTTAAGAAAAAAGAGGGGGGAAAAAAGCACTGGACTGCATCAAAAACGCACCAAAAATGCACTGGAACTCATCAAAAACGTGCATGCAGAAAGGCACCTGGAACGCGCCCGGACTGCGTTTCTATGGTGTGAACTGGCCCTAAGGGCCCTTAGGGCTAGATCACACCATAGAAACGCAGTCTGGATGCGTTCCAGGTGCTTTTCTGCATGCACGTTTTTTATGTGGTCCAGTGCGTTTTTTGGTGCATTTTTGATGCAGTCCAGTGCTTTTTCCCCCCATCTTTTTTCTTAACCTTAAAAAAGGACAAGTGTGTTGCAGTGCGCTTTTGGTGCACTTGGGTGCTTTCCAGTGCGTTTTTGATGCATTTTACAGCGTTCCAGTACAGTCCAGTGCATAAAAAATGCAGCATGTTCTACTTTTTTTTTTTGGGAACTGGAAACGCACTGGAACTGCAAGCACTGGTGTGAACTATGCCATTGAAAACCATATAACCTACTTTCCGTACGTTTTTGATGCAGAAAAAAAAGGCACTGGACTGCATGTGGTGTGAACTGGCTCTTAAGGAATAAAAGTTATTTAAAACTACTCGCGGCTATAATGAAATGTCAGTCCGACAATTAGGGATGAGCCGAACACCCCCCTGTTCGGTTCGCACCAGAACTTGCGAACAGGCAAAAAATTTGTTCGAACACGCGAACACCGTTAAAGTCTATGGGACACGAACATGAATAATTTTAAAGGCTTATATGCAAGTTATTGTCATAAAAATTGTTTGGGGACCCGGGTCCTGCCTCAGGGGACATGGATCAATGCAAAAAAAGTCATAAAAACAGCCGTTTTTCAGAAGCAGTGATTTTAATAATGCTTAAAGTGAAACAATATAAGTGTAATATTCCTTTAAATTTCGTACCTGGGGGGTGTCTATACTATGCCTGTAAAGTAGCACATGTTTCCCGTGTTTAGAACAGTCTGACAGCAAAATGACATTTCAAAGGAAAAAAAGTCATTTAAAACTACTCGCGGCTATTAATGCATCGCCGGTCCGACAATACACATAGAAGTTCATTGATAAAAACGGCATGGGAATTCCCCACAGGGGAACCCCGAACCAAAATTAAAAAAAAAAGATGTGGGGGGTCCCCCTAAATTCCATACCAGGCCCTTCAGGTCTGGTATGGATATTAAGGAGAACTCCGGCCAAAATGTAAAAAAAAAATGACGTGGGGGTCCCCCTAAATTCCATACCAGGCCCTTATCTGAGCACGCAACCTGGCAGGCCACAGGAAAAGAGGGGGGACAAGAAAGAGCCCCCCCTGAACCGTACCAGGCCACATGCCCTCAACATTGGGAGGGTGCTTTGGGGTAGCCCCCAAAACACCTTGTCCTCATGTTGATGGGGACAAGGGCCTCATCCCCACAACCCTTGCCCGGTGGTTGTGGGGGTCTGCAGGCAGGGGGCTTATCGGAATCTGGAAGCCCCCTTTAACAAGGGGACCCCCAGATCCCGGCCCTCCCCGCTGTGTGAAATGGTAAGGGGGTAAAGTACCCCTACTATTTCACTAAAAAACTGTCAAAAATGTTAAAAATGACAAGAGACAGTTTCTGACAATTCCTTTATTTAAATGCTTCTTCTTTCTTCTTTCTTCTATCTTCTATCTTCCTTCATCTTCTTCTTCTGGTTCTTCTGGCTCTTCCTCTGGTGTTCTAGTCCAGCATTTCCTCTGCGGCGTCTTCTTCCCTTCTTTTCTTTGGGCCGCTCCGCATCCATAGCATGGAGGGGGGCTCCCACTCTTCTCTTCATCTTCTTGTCTTCATCTTCTTCTCTTCATCTTCTTCTCTTCATCTTCTTTTCGGGCCGCTCCGCATCCATGCATAAAGGGAGGCTCCCACTGTGTGACGCTTCTCCTCTTCTGACGATTCTTAAATAATGGGAGGCGGGGCCACCCGGTGACCCCGCCCCCCACTGACGCACGGTGACTTGATGGGACTTCCCTGTGGCACCACAGGGAAGTCCCGTCAAGTCACCGTGCATCAGAGGGTGGCGGGGTCACCGGGTGGCCCCGCCTCCCATTATTTAAGAATCGTCAGAAGAGGAGAAGCGTGAAATGAACTTGTATGTGTTTTGCCGGACTGACATTTCATTAGAGCAGCATGAAGTGAACCAGCGTTAAAAAAAAAAAAAAGTCTAGAGGTGCGCCTGTTCAACCTATGCAAATGCTTTTACGCTGCCTGACATTTACTAATATTTTGCCGGCGCACTGAACTAAAGTATGTGAACAAGCGCAAATGCCGTTTGAGCATGCGCAGTGTATGAATTCACCTCCCGCAGTTTAAATGTATTTGCCGGCGCTGCCGGCTTGTTCAGAGAAAGTCACTTTCTCATTCTATATTGGCCATATTTGTGACTTGGCCAGTTAGTACAACACTTCCCCACATCACCCCACATCACCCCCATATTATTGGCACTTCCAGCTTGTTTAAATTTGAAGTTAAACATGGCATGCACCAGGTCTATAGTGGCGTACAGATCACCTCTTCCTGTGCGCCGGAAAAAGAATAGTAAAT
Organism: Lithobates septentrionalis; assembly: GCA_037952835.1. Classification (NCBI taxonomy): domain Eukaryota; kingdom Metazoa; phylum Chordata; class Amphibia; order Anura; family Ranidae; genus Lithobates; species Lithobates septentrionalis. Next base: position 1,445,766 of record JBBDGP010000530.1, on the reverse strand, counting down.
GGGGGATCGTGCTGTGTTACCAGCGCAAATGCTTTGTAGATACAAAAATGTCATTTGCGCATCGGCGTGCATTGCAAGTCATGGCGCAAATGCTTCGTAAATCAGCCCCATTGACTCTACCGTCAATTCAGAGCTCTGTGCCACTATTGTGGCTCCTGTGCACATGCGCAGGAGTGACGTCATTATGGGTGGGCCATTTAAATGGCACACAGGAAGACCAGGTGAAGATGGAAGCCCTGGCAGTGAGGACAGGGCAGGGTTGGCAGGGTTTCATTAAAAGGTAAGTCTACCATAATGTGCTACTATGCTGTGCATTCTAGCACATTATGGCATTAGTCTGCAGGGGACCAGCTGATTTGGTTTTAGTTTTCAGACTTTACTATAACTTTAATACATTTGCTGTTCCTTTTTTAAGTGCAGGATTTACGTTTATTTTTGGTCTACAGAATTTTATTGTGCTAATATTTCAAGGACATGTTTTCTTTAGCCATACCTGCAAAAAGATAGGATTCCAGTTAATTGCGCTGTCATTAATTAGAAACTGGCAGCCACCTTCCGACTCAGAAAAGTAGCCAACTTGTTTTGCTTCTACAGTTTTATTGGGAAAAACAATGTAATTCAGCAATTCATATCTTGCAGGTGAGTTTCCTTTGTTGTCCAAGTAGATGAGATCTCCTCCAGGTGTGATAATTTTTTTTTTTTTCAAGAATCGATTGAGCTAGGAGAAAAAAGATGAAAAAAGCTTGCTAAACACATAATAGCTAAG